>JAKTVX010000003.1:0-427297 GCA_030581755.1 Crinitomyces ghanaensis
TCGATTGTTGTTCTGTTCCTTTTCACGATGGCGTAAGATTTCTTCAAGGATGCGGGGAAAACCATTTCACATTAACGCAGACAATCACATCTGCAAGCTTTACTGGAAAAAACCCACATCAACGTGCTCACACGAGCGACAACCTATAATAATATTCTTATCGTGATAATCGAAGAAATACAGAAACAAACCCTATACTTCTCCCAAGAGCATCGTTCCAACTGACGGTAACGCGCTCTTCTACGACTGGACCGAAATCCGGTAGATTGTGCGCTAGTAGCGAATTATTGCTTCCATATGTAGGTACGTGACGTAGTGGATGCTGACTGGGCATTTGGAACGGTGCGCTTGAGGGAAGTGGCGAGATGAGTGTTGTCGAAGCAGGGACACCAAGCAATCAAAAAGGTAGGTAAAAATAGGGCAAATGGTGGAGATGGGTTCCTTTTTTTGGGTCTATCAGAAGCATTCTTTTGAGCTCACATTTGTGAGATGCAAAAAAATGGCAGAGATAGCAGCAAAAAAACGGGCATCTTTTGACCATTTGCCTTATTTTATCTACATTTTTGGCACTTCGTTTACGTTATCACGTGATTGTGAAATCAAG
The DNA here is from genome assembly GCA_030581755.1 of Crinitomyces ghanaensis. NCBI lineage: Eukaryota > Fungi > Ascomycota > Dipodascomycetes > Dipodascales > Trichomonascaceae > Crinitomyces > Crinitomyces ghanaensis. The sequence goes on from JAKTVX010000003.1 coordinate 605, forward strand.
CGGAAAATTACCGTCACGAATTGGTCTCTTGGCCCAGTTGGTTAAGGCACCGTGCTAATAACGCGGGGATCAGCGGTTCGATCCCGCTAGAGACCATATCATCATATCCTTTTGTAAAGAAAAGGATTGGTTTTCTTTTTTTTTTATCATCTTATCTTCTTGTAAAGAAAAGGTTTGGTTTTCCTTTTTTTTTTTGGATTTAAATAAATAATTTATTAGATTATTACTCATCTTTAATGTCAATCTTCACTTCGTCACCAATTTCTCCAATGATCTCTATATTGGGATTGGGATTTCCAAATAGTTCATGTTCCCGTTTAGCCGCCAACATTGCATCTTCCTTTTTAGCTATCTCTCGATCCTTAGCCTCTTTCTCTATTAACTGTTGGTGAGATTCTCTCAGCTGCTGGATCTCTCTATCAATGTCTTCAACCTCTAACAATTCCAATCCAGTCTGTGACGCGTAATCATCAAGATCAACCGGCAGTTGTCTCATTAGAGCCAACTGCAGTTTGGCGTAATTCTTCCTCTCCTCTAACCGATACTTGGCCTTGATCTGTCTTCGTGACCGTCCAGGAAACATATGGCATATTAAATTGAAATCAGTGCCCCACATTGATACCGCTTTATAAAACTTGTTTGTCTCATTGTCGTCCCATTTTTCTGCCCGCTCTCGCAGACTGAAACTTGCATTATTCACTACTTGGTTGTACTTGTCAGTTTCAACCCGTTCTCGCGTATCGTTATCGGCGTCGTTGTCTCGATGTCGATCAACCACTGTCGACTCAGCGTCCAGTATAATATTACCTGACGCATCCATCTGCAACTGAGGTGCCACTCCGCCGCCTGCACCACCTTCCTGATCATCGTGAGCTTTAAATTCTGACAGTCGTTCACTTCGCCGTTCCAACAGCTCCGCCTGTCGCTGCTCCTGATACTCTTTCAAAATTGGAACCGCGCTAAATGGGATACCGTTGGCTTTTGCCTGTTTCTTCGCCAAGTATAGCTCCTTTTGTCGTTGCTTTCGCGCCAGACGTGCCGCTTCAAATTCTGCAAATTCTTTACCGACTGCCCCAATAGGCAAATCCTTACACAAGTCAGACATTGTAAAAGTTTCCTCGTTAATTTTCTTTTCCGTTCCATCAACCATTTCCCTCCATTTTCTTCCGCGTCCCACTTTAGGCAGATCTTCAGGGTCCAGTACATCAAAGTTTGGAACTGCAATTAATCCTTTCTCGTTAATAAACGACCGAGGAGGCACCACTGGTTCAGGCGGAGGAGAAGGAGAAGACGGAGGAGGTTGTTGTTCTGGCTCTTTTGTCTTCTTCTTGTTCTTCTTCTTCGTTGACGCTGTTTTCTTTTTCGTCGTACCTTTCTTTGCCGCAGCCGTAGAAGACTTATCGCCCACAGCACTAGACCGCGTCTTCCTTCTCGTAGACCGCACACGCTTGTCCGACCGTTGGTCCACAAACAACGGGCTGTCATCATTGTCAGCTTCGTCGACCTCACCATCGTCCACTTCATCAAGTCCTCCATCAACTGCGTCGACAAACTGCTCTCCCTCCTCATCAGTCTCCTGTCCTGCTACTCCGACTGGTTGTTCTTGTTCTTCTTCTTCTTCGTCTTCACTCTCTGATGTGTATACGCTACTTTCATCCGACTGGTACTCGCGCCTAAACATCGTGGCCTTTCCTGCTTTGCCAGAGGAAGGTCTTCGTCCGCCTACGATACCAAAAGGCTGTTTAAATCTTAGCCGTTCAATTTGAGCCTCCGAGATACTCGGCAACTTTTTAGAACGTTTAGCAGATGACAATGGTGACGTTGTTGTATCTGCATTTCTACTTCGTTCTCTTGCTTCGATAATTGACGCGGCTTTTAAAATTTCGTCCACTCCTCCTGAAGCATGAGAAGCCAACACCGAAAACGGCGGAAGAATAGGCAAGGAGGCGTTCTGTTGTTGACTAACGTCAGTAGATGATAATGGGTCGACTGCTGGTTCAGCAGCTGGTTGTTGTGGCACAGAAGTACCGGCTTCAGATTGAATGGGTTGTGGTTCGCTAGCTTCGGCAGCCGACTTGAAGACGGCCGTCGCTACTGGAGAGGGTTCGCCGGCTTTTTCAACAGGCTTGACACCCTCGTCGGAATACTGAACAGCACCACTAGGCTGCACGGTCGACACAGTAGATTCAGTTGGCGCGATCGGTCTAATAACAGTAGCCGCAGGGTTGGTCGTCATCGGTTCCATAGAAGTTGTATCAGGTTCAGCAGGAGGAGGAGCAGTCTTAATTTGTTCGGCAGGGCCAGCAACTTCTTCAGAAACTTCTGTGAATTCTACGCGCGCAGTAATGGTAGTAGTAGTAGTAGTAGTTTCAGGCTGCTTCTCCTCCACCACGCTCTCCGATTCAACAACTGGCTGCAGGTTGTTTTGTAGCAATTCTGGTTTACCATTAGTATCGGCCGCCGGTTCATTCCTGCTGATAATACTTTCTTTTCGCCTCTCAGACTGCACCGAATCGTCGTCTATTCTCAACCGTTTCTGCGACTCCGGACTAACTATAGGTTCTCGCCGTTTCCTTGGCGTCATCATCATACTGCCGTCACCTTGAACAGTCGTTCCGCCGCTATTGTTGTTGTTGTTGTTGTTGTCGTATTCCTCGTCTTCTGCAAACACTTCAGTATTTTGAATCTCGCGTCGAAGCGCCTCCGCAGCTTTGTCGTCTATTTTGGAGGATTTTCTACGCGCCTCATTTAGTATAATACTTGATCTTCGACTCGTAGCAGCTGAATTAGTAAACGACAATCCCCGAACTCTTGGTTCGGCAATTGACATTCGTCTCTGAGACCGTTGACCACGAGCAGTGGCCTTTGGTGCGAACCGTGTCGACGACTTGTCTGGTTAGAAAGAGCACAATATAAAAAATATAAAATAACACAAACAAAAAACTACATACTCACTACAGAGCTCATATTGAATAAGTTAGTTGTTGTTAGTTTCGGGTGGGTGGTTAGTAGTATATAAGAAATTAATTGATTACCAAGTTGATGCTGCAATCCAAAGTTAAAAGCTTATCTTTTTTTTTTTTTTTTTTCCTGTTTTTTTAAAAAAGATAAGACTGAAAAACAAACTTTAATTTTTTTTTGTTTTGATCTAATCGCGTTCGTTTTTTTTCATGCCCTCTCTATCCCTCGTGTCGAGCTATGGCTTTGGCAATGAATACGTGATCCAATTGTGCCCCACGTCTCATGGTCTTGTTACTGTACTAAGCGATTCTTCTCTTCATCTAATCAATACTAATACTAATAGCAAGAGCCAAATAACCAAGTGTGCTCATGGCAGCAGTAACAGCGCCGGCCCTGTAGCTGCATGCCCATTGGACGCAAATGTCGTAGCCACTTGCGGTGTCGACGGTCTGAAATTGTGGGATCTGCGCGCGGCTGCTACTAACGGCTCTTCCGTCTGGTCTGTCGCGTCGCCCAACGGTGCACCTCTGTTGAGCCTGGACGTTTCTCCCAGTCAGACGGCTATAGCTGTAGGCACAGAGCTCAAGGACACAGACGCAGGCGTGCTTGTATGGGACGTGCGGTCGTCGTCGTCCTCGTCGTCGTCACAGAAAAATAGTGCCTCTCCAAAGGTTAGCTACTTAGACTCTCACAATGACGACGTCACAGAAATCAAGTACCACCCCATCAAGAACAACGTTGTCCTGTCTGGGTCCACAGACGGACTGGTCAACGTGTACGACACTAATGTCGCCGATGAAGACGACGCCGTCGTACAGGGCATTAAGTATACATCTATCCATAAGACAGGATTTCTGTCTGACTCCAGGATATACTGTGTGTCGCATATGGAAACCATGGCGATATACCAGGCAACGACGCCAGTAGAGGACGACGAGAAGGCCCAAGAGGGAAGGGAAAACGTAGTGCCGCCCAACGATCTAGGAGACGTCCGCGAATTGTGGGACTGCGAGTACATTGCCGACGTCTTAGTGCAGTCGAAACTAATAGCCGTAGGATCTAACAGCAAAGAAGAATTCAAATTACTTCCCTTCGATATCGAGACTGAGCAGGTGCAACTAGATAACCCGTACAGCTTGATCGGAGCTCACGGAGAAGAGGTCGTCAGATCTGTAGTAGTAGACCCTGTGTCTCAGTTAATATACACCGGAGGAGAGGACGGCCTGGTCAAGATATGGCGAGAAGACGCACAGCAGCAAGGAAAAGAAAAATCAAAGGAAAAAAAGAAAGAAAAAGAAAAAGAAAAAGAGGAGAAATCCAAAAAGTCCAAGAAAAGCAAAAAACGGTATGCGCCATACTAGCATAAGTTCATTTGTTGTGGTCATTGCATTATTTATAAAAAGAATCATAGACTATTTCTAGAAAATATTGGTTAGTTTTGTTGTTGTAAATTCTATAAGTTGTCGTCCGCGCCGCCACATTCCCCCTACATCTCAGTCAACTCCTCGAGAACTTGCTCAATCATATCCTTTGTAAATGGAATATAGATCATTTCTGCTCCAGTATGGTCTTTGGATGACACCGCCATCTTGTGCTCAAGGAACTCTGTCAGCATGGTCCGACAGTTCAGCTCGTTAGACACAATAAACTCCTCTACACATTTCCGGTACAGCTGTTTAAACTCCATGCCAAATTGCGGCGACCCGCGAGTGCCCGTGTCGTCTGCTGCCAGCTGTTCAGTCATCACTTCTAGCTGATGGCAAATCAGCAGTCTATATAGTCCTCTGGCATTGGCAGTAAGAGACGACAGCACAAATTTGGTTCCGCGGGAACTTACAGCTGACCGGTTCCGACCAAGCGCTAGAGGATCGTCAAACGAAGTCTCGGCGATATATGGATCAAAAGTAGTGAGATCGTGCCAAAGGAAGTTGTACTGTGACATCTTGGCCGCATCAAACAGCACAGGTGCCTGAATGTGGTCCACACTGGCCACCATGGATATTTGCGGGAAAGAAGATGCAATGCGGGAGATTATAGCCTGGTGTCTGTCGGAACGCAGTCCAGGACCGTCAATGTTGTGAACTAGCAAGATTAATGACGGCGGTCGCGCAGAACCTGGCCGTGATGACGGCGGCGGCGACAGGCCCGTCGCCCATAGAGCAGTACCGACTTCAGCCGCTGTGGTGGTAGTACTAGTAGTAGTAGTAGTAGTAGTAGTCGCGGCTAAGTACTTTACTGCGGAATTAATCAACTCGTGTGGAGACCTCGGAAACGTTTGTCTGACGCTTTCAGGGACCAAGACTGACACCACCGCATTGACTACCTCCTTGGCAGTAGTGGCTGGATTGTATCCATTGACCACAAGCACAGGGATCGAACTGGGCACAGCTACCTGAAGAAATTGCAATAAGAAAGACCGCTTAGATCCTATACCATAAAACAGCAGATTGAACCCTTGGCACAGCTCAAAGTACCACTGCTGAAACATCGGTCTGTACAAAGACCGCAGATACTGGCGTTTGTCCTTGTACAAGTCATGCGACTGGCTGAGGTAGTTGACATAGTCGGAATACTGCAATTGCGGAGCAGCAGAGAACGGAGTAGTTGAAATCTTTTCTCGCAGCTTGTGCTGATCAAAGTAGCCTTCAAAACCATCCAAGAACAGCGCTGTCTGTGACTCGTCATTATTCTTCTGGAACGCGTCGAGTTCTAGGTGAATGGAGCTCCGAGGCCGAGAGGTGGTCGAACCCGTGTCAGCGCTGCTGCTAGGGGCAGCCGCTGAACGCTTCTGCGGTGTCTTGACGGCCTTCGCCTTTTTAGCAGAAGAAGAAGAAACATTTGCAGGCTTCTTGCTTGTCTTCCTTGCGCCCGTCTGACGACTACTACTATTTACACCTGGACGTCTCTTCTCGACATATTCGTCCTCCGAGTCAAACTCGGCTTCTACATCGTCAAAGTCGTTATTATCATCATCGTCGTCGTCGCCGTCGTCTAAATCTACTTCCATTGCCGCATCGTCATCCTCATCCCGCGTGCGTCCATTGTCGTCTTCATCTGCGAGATTTTTGAAATTCCCGTTAAAGGCTGTAGATCTTTTAGATCTCATATGAGTGGGATGGATTGGGGTTCAACTTTCGCAGTGTGCACTGCGCACACAGTGCAGTCTGTCAACTTTAATTTTTTCTTTTTTTCTTTTTTATTTTCTTGGGATTTATTTTTTAGTTTCCATTTTTAAGTTTTTTCTCCATCTCCTTTCTCACCATGCTCACATTCTGCCCTACTTGCTCTAACTTGCTGCAGATTTCAAGAGGAATGGACGGCGGATTTCGCTTCGAATGCAAAACCTGCCCCTATGAGTTCCCCATATCTCCTGGCGTGAGAGTCTACGACAGAAAGTACATGGAACGCAAAAACGTAGACGACGTGTTGGGTGGTGAAGGAGCGTGGGACAACGTTGACCAAACTGCAGTCCGCTGTCCAAAAGACGAGTGTACGGGAACAAAGGCCTATTTCTATCAGTTACAAATTAGAAGTGCTGACGAGCCTATGACCACCTTTTATAGGTGCGTGACTTGCGGAAATCAATGGAGAGAGAACTGAGTGGAGTTCCTCGTGCTCACTAACAAAAGAAAAAAGAAGAAGAGGAACCGACGCGTGTTGCATTGCTCTTGTTTATTTGCCGCGTTCGCACTTGCGGGCCGTTATAGAAGAGCTTGTTCTGCCGGCCGGCACTTGAGACTCACTACTACTATCCTGTCACAGCGGCTGACATGGAGATCATCCCCGTTTGCATAAATGTTCGCAGACGACTGACGCGTTGCACTAACCCCGAATGTGAACAAGAAATCAATGCTTTTTCAGCATGCATGAGTTCTCTAGTATTCTAACAATAGATAAATTTCAGTTAGATCTCTTTTATTTAAGAAAAAATTTTCTATTACTTCTGTCGTCCGAGAGCCACTATCGCTTTCGCGATATATATATATATATATATATAGCCACAAACTATAATCAATCATTTTTCCTCGGCCTTTGTCCGACCGTTTCGTCCCACTCACCTGCTACTCATCACTAGCAGCAGGTTCTTGAGATTCCCTAGCACCATGCGAATATCCACTACTGGCAGCGACACCGCACTCATCAGCTGTTCTACGTCCTTATTGAGAAGATACACCCCATATTCAAACCTGTACATAAACTGCCCATTGGTCCATAACGGGAACACCCTCGAGCCCTGAATCGACGATATAGGATCAACAATAAATGATTGACTGCCATACGGCCGAATAGGGTAGCGTAGCGGGACTTCCATATACGTAGCCAGCGCAGATGCCAGCTGACAAGTGAACCCGTATGCTGCACCAAGCTCGTCGCCGTCAATCATCCCTTCGTTAATTACCGTAGCAGGATCTTCAAGATCGAGACCACAGATCAAGAATCCAATCGTGTTTCGCGGCCCATGGTGGTGCTGGTGGTGCTGGTGCCGCGGAGTACTGAGTGACGGCGGCGGCCTGCTGTCTTCGACGTCTGAAGGCCGAGCACTAGAGCTACCAGCACCATCACTTTCCACAGCGCTACTGGTAGTAGGTCCTCCTCCACCTCCTCCTCCTCCCCTCACATTCCCTTTGCTATCCACTAAACTAATCGGATATATCGTCATGAGATCTCCGGCTACTCTCGACAACTGCCTCCGGACTTCCTCTTTGGTCGCGTTAATCAACGACTGGGTATTTTCTTCATTCAGTCTAGCCGTCGTCATTGCTTGTCGAATCGCCTGCCGGCCTTCTAGTTGCTGCGCCATCTTCGACCTCCTGAGCTCAACCTGCCGCCTTAGCTGGCGGATCTGTCGGTGAATGCTGTCGCGCTTACTGTGTTCGTGATCAGTGTGCGTCTTTATTTGCCGCAGATTGTATTCCAGGACATTCTTCTTTCGTTCAAGCGTGTATATGCTGCAGCGGCCGTCGTCGCCGTCATCGCCACCACCACCACCACCACCACCAAGACACGAGTCTATCTTCTCAATGACCGACCGCTGCGTCGACTGCGCATCCGCAATGCCGTCCTCGAGGTTGCGGATATTCATCAACGTTTCGTACGAAAGCGTCGTCGCCGCATGGCTAGACAGATGTCGCGGCGATCCGATGTGCACGTGCGATAAATGGGAGTGCAGCGACGCTTCAATCGGACCGCCGTCGCCTGCCGGAGTTCCTGCAATTCTTTTTAATGCGCTCTCGTTGTCTATACTATCTATGCTGGTGCTCTTGCCGATATCTGTCTTAGCACTTGCCAAGTCGACCATTGATCTCGATTTTTGCCTGTCCAGGTAGTAACACCCGTCGGTCATTATAACTATCAAAGAGTTAGTTCCAAACACTACAGAGTCGTCAATCGAGTCAATTGACGGACCAATGTATTTAAGGCTCACCAGCGAGAACCGGCTCGAAAACACCAACTGCCACCGGTTCTTTGGATTCTTATGATTATCGTCATTATCACTAGCGCTGTGAGCCGCGTCCACATGCCCGTTCTCCGTGCTGCCGTTGGCCACCTTGTCTATATGTTTAGCAGATCCGTTCACGTATCCTGTGCCATTGGTTGTTAGATGATCCGGTGTCTTCTTCTCATCACGTTCTCCGTTAGTCTGTTCGTCAGTCTTCTCGTTCATGCTCTGCTCCACGTCCACCGTGCTGTCTGTCGTTTCCTCATCCTGCGTCTCGCGCATTCTCCTCTCTTGTTCGTTGGTCTTGCCATCTCCATTTATTCTGACCTCAACATCGTCGTCGTCGTCGCGCGGTGGATGCTCTTCGTACTTGTCCTGTGCCTCCTTCGTCTGCCTGTGCGCGTCGTCCTCACTCTCGTGAATGCCCCACACTGAGATTCCTATTATATAGTCGTCTCGAGCAGGCACATCGTTCAGGCTGAACTCGTCAAACTGCGCATTGGCGCCGCTCGAGTTCGGCTCACTGATGTACACAGGGCGCACATCGGATGGGCTGTACAGCGCGAAAACCAGTCGGCTCGTGGAATCGCAGTTAAATAAATACTCGAATGTCCGACTACCACGACGTCCGTAGTTGCTGTTGCTGCTGCCGCGGTGGTCGCGCGACGACCAGTCCTGTTCGTTCTCTTTATTATCGCTGTTGCTGTTGCCGTTGTCTTTACAGCATGATCCACGACGAACAGTGGTGCTAGTGCTGGAACCGTCAAACAGGCAATTCCTCAGCGAAATGCCTGTAATGTGTCTAAGTCGTCGCGCATGAGGTAATAAATATGGGCAATGGATATCAGGAGCCACCGTAAGCGATATTATAGACTCGGAGTCTGATGATAGATCTGATTCCATGACAAGTGGACATTACCCGGATGCGGCCTATTTGGCCAACACTTAAGTATACTAAGACGATGGAATAATAGTGCATGTAACATTAAATATAGAAGAACACTTCAAACACTAGGAACAATTTCAAATGTAAAAGGAAAAAGAAAAATAAAATAAAATAAAATAAAATATCCTGTGCGAATTAGTCAATCATCTATTATTATTATTAAATTTAAAGCTTGGCCTTCTCACGAGCTTGCTTCATTACTGTCTCAAGCGATGCGGCCTTCATAACATTGCCTTTAACCTTAAGTTTTCCGGACATAAACAGCTTCTGCGGATTGGCCTTGCCGTCCGCCAATTGCGCAAAATGATCGTCACTCAGAATTAACGTAATGTCCGCCTTGCCCTGCTCTCCTGCACTAACCGTGCCCGCAGACTTGAGGTCCAAAGTCCACGACTTGGACTTGCCCTCCTTGTTCTTGAGCTGGAACACAATAACTGCATTGGTCTGTTTCATAACCTTCTTCTTGAGGTTTTCATCCTGAAGCGCTTGGCCAATAAGGTCAATGAACTTGGACGCGGGGAACTCGGAATCGGCAACTGACATTTTCAAAGATCAACAACAAATGATAAACAACAAAGTTGAGAGGCTGAGTTGAGTGATTTTTCTTATCAGGGAAATTATACTAATTTATATACCACTCCCAGCCCCAGCCCCACACTAGCCATCGGCTTGTTAAAAAGTCAAAGAAGCCCATCGCTGACTAACACCCCGGTGCCGAGGTTGACGGCCGCAACTTTGCTTTTTCTGCAAACAAGTGTCCACATTCTCCTGTTCCCCAGACAAGAAATTCTATTAACTAACTAGCAATGCACAATGAGGTAATAGCTACATGTCCTCGGTTGACGTTTCTGTGCACATGTGAAAGACCAGAACAAAAAAACAAAAAGAAAACGAGAGAAAAAAGGAAAAAGGAAAACACTACAAAAAAAAAAAAAAAAAAGGAAAACAGGACATTAGTGAAACGGAAAATCAAATGGCCTAGGTTCCTGTCGGCAATTGATTAGCTCGTGAATGAAATTAAACTTGAATTGCATTAACCTTTGCCGTACCATAATAATACATGTGAAAGTCGGCACATGTGACATTATTATTATGACAGAACATAATTCCATCGGCATGCTTCTGTCCATGTGACTTGCAAAGAAAAAAAAAAAAAAAAAATTGTCAAACAATTTTTCCCTTTATTACTAGTTAATCAATAAAAAAATAAACCCTGGGTCTCTCTTTCTCTCCATTCTCTTGCTTTTCTTCTACTACGGTTTTTTATTTTTTTTCTTTTAGTTTCTTGTCGTTGCTTTTTTAGTCTCCCGAATTAGTGCTGTACATGTACCGACCGCCAGACCGTGGTATCACATATGGGTGTGGTGCATGATACGGCAAGTAGTCTCCAGATATTGGCTTGGCCTTGGCCGGCGAAGGCGGAGAATTTTGTCCACCGGGCGACGCTGACGCTCCACCAGAACCAGTACCCGCAGCTCCAGCACCATTAGGGCCACCAGGTCCTCCAGCTCCAATACCACCACCTGCACCTCCTAGCTGCGCAGCGCCAACACCGCTGCCATTGTTAGCCGTAGGCAATGGCGACGCTGTAGCTGCTGCCGCCACTGCTGCTGCCGCTGAGGCCGCCAGTGACGTCGCAGCTTCAGCTGTCGCTTGAATTTGCGCGTGTGACTGCGACTGCATCATCTGAGCCTGGGCCTGCGCCTGGGCTGCGTGTCGGCTTTCTGACTCCAGAGGCACGCGGAAGTTCTGCTGCAGCAGCTCCTCGCATACCGTCAAATGGTTGATGGAGCTGTCGTCCATAGGCCGATGCAGTCTTCCCTCTCTGACGTCTGACGGGCGGTAGTAAGACACCAAGTGGTACATCTCGCCCTGGTAGTGAACGGAAATCGTCTTCTTGACCAGTCCGTCGTCCTTGAATGCGTCGTCCACCAGACATCCAATAAGCGCTCGCTCGTGCGGACGGTTATATGGCTTGTTGGACACAATCGATGACTTGTTTGCTCGTTTATTAATAGGTCCGGCTCCTCCGGCCCCAACGCTAGGAGGTGGCGAAGTACCAGTAATGCCGCCAACATTCATGCCTGGCGCACCACCCAGTCCAGGCGCACCGCCCAATTGCGCTCCACCTAATCCCGTGGGGTCCTCTAACTTGAGAATCGATCGCTTCTCAAACATCTTGTCGTCTCCAGCGTACTCGCTATCCCGCTCACGGTACAGCAAGAAGTTCGATAACATTCTTGAAGGAGACCAGCTGGCCCGATCTCTCCATCTCTTGATTCCTGATCGCTCATTGAAAATAAAGCAGTTTCCACTGACTAGCAATAATGCAGCTTTTTCTTCGTCATTAGGTCCTGGTTAGCAATCGTTCCGAAAAAAAGAAGTAAAAAAAAAAAATAAAAAAATAAAGAAAAACGTGGATGCTACGCGCGTATGAGTACCAATGCAGTCAACAGCTGCCCATAAAATTCCATCCATCTATCGCTTTCGGACCACCCGGATGACAGGGAAAAAAAAGAATTCGCCCCCCACCCAGCGCACTCGTCCTACTATCCGACCAATCACCCATCATCCATAAATATCCACAATAAATTAAATCCATGCTACCACCACTAGCTAGTCGTGCAACCATAAGCATATCTTGCAACTGTATCTTCGCTCAACTATATCGACTAACCATACTGCCGTCCAACTATATCCCATCCCATGCCAACTGTATTCCACCTCTCCAACTCATATATAACACGACTACCCATCCACGTTCCCTTCCATCCAATCGCAATCTCCGCGCCAACTCTCGCCACCAATACTTACGTCTTGGAACCATCGGAAGCACTCCGCTAATAGCTCCTTGAAAAATTAATAACGCATCATAAGTGGTCTCAACGAACCCTCGATATGTCGGCTCAATATCCTGGCTCATTTTTTTTCCCCGTACCTGCAATTTAAGTTACAGTTGAAAATTGTTGATGACAGTGATGAGAAGAAGTTACGTTGCTTTGTGTAGAGTGCGGTGGTATTAAAAAAAAAATTGAGTTTAACTCCACTCTGCCGCCCAGCCACCACAACTGTTACTCCGGGCAGGGCAAGGGTTCGCCTGACTAATACGAGCAAAATTAAAACGAACAAAAAAAAAAAAAGCAACGAAAGGAATGTGGGTGGATGTGTGGTGGATGGCAACTTTAAGTGTTATGGGTGGTCAATGCGGAATGCCGCGTACCGGATTTGTAAAGAAAAAAAAAAACGCGTTGTCGTCTGCCTAAAAGAAAAAACCAAAAAAAATCGGACCATAGATACGGCATGTATGCCAAGGCGATGTATTTGCGCAAAGAGCGTTCCCTTCAATTGAGCGATCTAGTCTTTTCATTTTTGTGTGCTTTTCATATTAATTCAATTATTATATTATTACTGTTGTTACTTCAAAAAATAAATAATAATGCAACTGTAGCCACGTATAGTCCCAAAATTGAAACTATCGAGTTGCGTGCTCCACCATTGCTTGCACCTCCCGACCCCGATCCGGAACCAACTGCCGACGCGGCGGCTGCTGTAGATGATGCCCTCTGTTTCGTGTTCGTCGCAGTCGCCCCAGTCTTTGAATCTACTTGCATTCCTTTCGTGTAGATCGGCGTCACATCTGACGAATGATAGTACGCAATTCGTGACACCGCAGTAGCTGCTCCTGTCACGGTCTCCGCGCCAGGCACTCCACTCGTGCCAATTGGCTCAATGTCAGAGTCTGACTCGCCCGTCTTGGCCTGCGCTATCGAGATTTCGTCATTCTCCATGTCGTAGACCACATATGCCGAGCGAAGTACCGCGTCTCCAATAATGGCATAGTTGTCGTCGTTAGGAAATATCAGAAACGCACACTGCTCCGCGCCGTCCGCGTCAACTGCTGGACCCCCGCTTTTGTATTGCACAGGCCGAAGGAGCTCCTTAATAGGCACATTAATTGTGACCCCCTTGGCAAATTCAAGATTCAGCGCCGCCTTACCGGCCAACCCGGCATTGCAGTCCACAAGGTAGATGTCATACAGCCCGTAATAAACCGCATCAACTGCTTCGGCAAGGCCATCGACTAGCTCCGACGGGAGGTACACCCCAGTGGTCCCCGAGTCTAGTATCGCCAGCAGGCTGTCGGAGATGTAAATCTGAGATTTGCCCTTAGAATCGTCCAAAGACATCTGGCTTATTTCCACATAAAACGCCAAAGGCTCCTGTGTGTACTCCTTGTAAGCGTTAATTACTGGAATCGTCTTGAGCGTGTCCTGGTACTTGCCGTGGTCTACGCCGCCAAACAAAATGGACCCACTTTGCGCATCAACGTCATTCAGCCACAGCGAGTAGCTCAACGACTCGATAATTCCTTGCTCTTTGAGCACCATCGGGAAATTAGGGTACACCTTCGGCGTCTCGCCATCGGTAATCGCCTGCACATAGCTGCTTTCCCCCGACCCGTACCCGATGCCCAGTACAGGCTGCGCTGAGTCTGTCCAATTAGCCAACGCTAGCTGAACGCCAGCCACCTCAACATCTCCTACCTTGACTGTGTCTTTGCCCCACGTGCCTTCGGCTGACGTGGAGTCCCCATACTCTATGTAGAATGAATCCATGTCTTTTACGTCTTCCCATGTCGATGACTTGCCCTTGTCGAACTTGCCGTACTCACACCGGATACTGCTGCCGCATTCAGGATTGTCCATTGACATTATCCAGAAATCGCTCGATCCGGTGTCAATGAGAGCGTCAAACTTCTGACCTGGCGTTCCTACCTCTACACTCATTTGGTAGTATGTCTCCATGTTGTCTAGCGTGACTTCTATAGTACTGTCTTTGGAGACTAAGACAAGATCTTCTTCTTCGTTGCTGCTACCAGCCGTGGCACCTAATATCCTCTTCAACGATGACTTGTCATGCGTCTTGCTGCTGCCGTTGCCAGCGGTAGAGTTCCGCTTGACCGGATATTTGAGAGGGCCATAATTATTTGAGATTTCAATGGACGCCAACAGGGTTCCGCTCACTTGTGAAGCGAGCGTTAACGTCGCAGCAGCGACGACTGAAATTTTCATCGCAACAAATGAGTCCTACGACGATTAATGGAATGGAAAAATAAACGAAAATAAAGAAACAAGCTATCATTCTTATATGTTGCGACCGATTGCACCCTCCTACGGATGAATGGTCTTGGCATTGTTTTTTAACGAGGAACTTGAGCGGAGCGGCGGTATGAGGGGCCTCCCGAGATGAAACGTGTGGGTGCATATTGTTACATGAGGAATTAATCTAGCAAGAATGGTTGCCGCTCTGAATAGAGGAAAAGCAGCCTCATGAAGACATGAGGATATGGTTATTATGATGTTACCAAATTTCGAAATAAAAAACAGGTTGTTAAAATCTAGTCAAATCAACATTTCTTTTTTTTTTCCCAATTTTATTATTATTTTGATTTTGATTCACCGACCTTCCGTCGCCCGTGCGCAGCATCCGATTACGTAACCACGTCTTCTTGGCACTGGCCAAGTAATTTATTTATAACTTGCTACGCCAAGATCTTGTCAATTAGTGGTGGTTTCTCTGTGAAAATGTTTTTGTTCTTTTGGTAGTTTGGTTTCATTTGATCCATTTTGATGTAGTATCGGTGGTTCTGAGCCGACTGAACGACATTCCTCATTTCATAGCTATCCGCTGCGCTTCCACGAAAATCTTCCCTCAGATGTGGATTCCTGTTCAAGTCCAGATATGTATGTGTGTATATATGTCTACTAGATATTAAAATATTGTCGTTATTATTATTATTATTATTATTATTATTATTAACCTACAATTCATCAATCTGTCAAGTCCAGTGTGACCGTCTCACTGGAGTTAATATCTTGGTTCCGGTAGATACCCACTAGCGCCTCAGACTTCTCATACAGACCAGGCTTCAAACTAATCACAATAAACTGGAATCCGTTCTCGCTGTGTCGCCGAATGTAATCAGCCACCGTAGTCACATTCGTGGCATCTAACGCTGCGTCTATCTCGTCTAAAATAAAGAACGGCGACCGGTGATACGAATGCATAGCAAATAGCAACGCAATAGCCGCCATCGTCTTCTCTCCTCCCGACAAGTTCGTGATCTCCGTGTACCGCTTGGTCGGCGGCATCACACTGTAAACAATCCCGCCAAGATACGGCTCGCTCTCATTCAGCGCATGCAGGTCCGCCGACCCTCCATACAGACTAATCGACCGTGTCAGGTCTTTGTAGATGTCTCCAATGCACCCTGCAATATGGTCAAACGCCTTTTGGAATCTCCTAATTCTCTCTTCTTTCACTGCCTGGAACTGCTTAAGTAGTCTTTGATGGTCGTTCTTCGCGTTAGTCACCTGCTTCTCAATCTCGTGATACCGGCTTTTGGCCGTCTTCAAGTGGTCTCCTGCTCTCCCGTTCACAGCCAGTTTATCCATCTCCGCTTCTATGCTCGCTATTTGCTTCTTGAGCTCCACGGAGACCGACATGTCTTTGGACACCTTGTACCGCGTGGTCAGCGATGAGTAGTCAATCGAAATATTCATCGCTTGTTTAACTGCCCGCACTGAAGTCTCTTCGTCTTCTTCGCCGTGCTCTCCCATCTTGTCGTTGTCTTCCTCCTCCTTCATCTCTTCACTGTCCAAGATTATATCCTCGAGACTTCCGCTAATCAGCGGCACCACTTGACCCGACATCTTGCAGTCTCGCAAAAGATTCAGCCGCTCTAAGTAATTTTTGTCCTCCTGATCGTTCAGAATCAGTCGCTGCCGCTCGAAATCCTCCAGCTGCCGCTTATTGCTTCGTAGTTCACCCACAATCTTGTCGCACTGCTCCTTCAGCTTGCTCACTTTGGCCTTTAGCTTCGTCTCCGTCGCTGTCAGCTCATTAAGCTTGTCTGTCAGCTTCAGAATATCTCGCTTCACAGAACTCTCGTCCTTTTTCAGTTTGACGAGTCTGTTTTGTTCGCCGCTCAAACTTTGCTCAACCATCCTGATCCGTCCATCCAACCGGTTCAAACTGTTAGTCTCCCGCTCAACTTCATTGCGGTATGCGGTAATATCCCTCTGCAGCGCCAGTCGCTTCTGTGCTGTCTCCTGCACAAACGAGCTCTGAACTCTGTCAAACTCGCGGATGTCTTCAATATTATATTTGCTGCAAAACTCTCCAAACACCTGCTGCCGACGCCCGCTCATGCTGTTATCGACCTCTGCTTCTCTGTCGGCCCATGTCTGCAGCTCGTCCTTGCGGCTCTCAATTTCACTTGTCAGCGCTCTCAGCGTCTGCTCGCATGCCTTGAGTTCCGTCTTGCGACTCTCCAACTGCTCAGACACCGTGTTGAACTCGTCCCGGAATTGCTCCACTGTTCGCTCCTGCTCGGCTACTTGCGTCTCTAGGCTTCGAATCCGCCGCTCAGTCGCTTCGGCCTCGTCCTTGTGCTGCATGAGTTTGCGCTCAAAATCATTCTTCATCTTAATGGTGTTCTCAGCCTTGTTCTGCGTAAGCCTGTCTGGCCCCTTATTCGATCCGCCGCCACTCATAAGATTGTGCCGCGAAATTACACTTCCATCCATACACACGACTTTGGTATCGATATTGCTCGCCCATCGGATCTCTCGTGCCGTGTCCATGTCCTTACAGATCAGCGTGGACCCGCATACAAACTCAGCTGCCTTGGCGAACGTTGAGTTATAACTAATACAGTCAATTGCCAGTCGCGTGTCTGGTCCCAGTTGTCGGTACGACGTCTTTACTTCGCGCGCCACCACACGGTCCAGTGGTATAAAGCTTTTCGGGCTCTTGTGGTGCAGCTTCAGATACTCAATGCATTTTTCCGCAGTCTTTTGCTTGTCCACTACTATAGCGTTGAAATTCTTGCCAAACACTGTGTCCATAGCGCTGAAGTACCGGTCCTCTTTAATTCGAAACAGCTCGTAAACCATGCCGTACACTCCGGCTCCGACGACCATCTGCAAACTCGCGACATCTTGGCGGTGCCGCTTTTCCCGCTCAGACTCTTTGACCGACAGGTTGTACGATGCGAGCTCCTGCACGCACACATTGAACCGCTGCTGCACTTTTGAGAACTCGTCTCGCAGTCTTCGCAGCTGCTCTTGGCTTTTTTCTAGCCCGTTTCTTCGCTTGTCCAGCAGCTCCCGCTCGTGATTCAAGTCCTGGCTGGCCTTTGCCTGCCGGTTCTTCAGTACCCTAACTTCTTCGCCCAAATCCTCGCATTTCCCCATATTATGGTTTCGCTTCTGCTGAAGATCTTCCAAACTCTCCTGGGCCAGTCGCTTCTCCCGCTGACAGTTTGACAGCTGCAGCTGTTCTGGCCCCGTCACGGCGTTAAACTTGGTTTTTAGCAGCTGGAACTCTCGTAACGCTTCCTCGTCAACACTCATCCGGCCAAATTTGTCCGACATCTCTTTGACACTTGCTTCGAATTCTTCTAGCTTCTGCTCTGCCGCCTGCAGGTGGGCTGTCTTATTGCGCACGTTCGCATTGTGGCTTTCCCGCGTGTCTTTGATCTGCTCAAGACTCTGCTCTATCCGGCCGACTTCTCGTTCAATCATTGATACTTTCTCCGATACCGGCACCAACCTCTGCTGTTGCTGTGCAAGCTCGTCTTTGACCTGTTTAGTTGCCTTCGTGCTTTTCAAGTACTCTCGATTCGTCGTGTCGTGCTCTCGGCGGCGCGCCTCTAGCTTTCCTTGCATTTCTTCTACGGCGTCTTTCGACGACTCTACACTTGCATTCAGCAAGCTCGACTTCTCCGCAAATTCAGAAATCCGCTGGTCCATGTGGTACGCCTTCCACAGTGTCAAGGTCAGCTCAAGCTCTTCATGCTCCTTCATCAGTTCTTGGTACTGACGAGCCTCTGCCTCCTGCATTTCATACTGCCTGACTTCAGAGTTTTGCGCCTTCCGTTTGTTGTACACATCCATAGACCTCACCTTAGCCTCTTCCACTTGTGCGCTAAGCTCGTCGTATCTGCTTTTCAGCTCGCCAGATCCAGAGATCTGCTCAATTAGCTTCCGTAACTCGTCAGGCGATTGTTGAGCCACTTCTTCGATTTGGCCCTGGAAAACCAAAAAGTTCTTGGCCTTCGCAATAATATTCTCATTGGCCAGTGCTGCCACGTACGCCTCTTGAGTTACCACTCGGTTGTTAATTCGATACTCACTTGTCCCGCTGGTGACAATGCTGGTTAGTTTGTGTTCGCTATTGTTTTATATATATATATATATATCATAATCAAATGGACTAGCGCAGATGGAAGCATAAACAATCTGCTAGCGCTGTTGTCACTAGTCTTGTTATGCACTTGCTTGCTTTCTTCCCTACTTACCTTCTTTTATACTCTAAAATATCTCCCTCGTCTTTCTCGTAGAATATCTTGACGTACGCAGATGTCGCTACATTCTGAGGCGCCGTCCCGTCAGTCACTCGCGATCGATAAATTAAGTCCCTAAGCTTGGAACTACGAAGACTCCCCGACTGCATCCCCAGCACAAACGAGATGGCATCCATCATGTTACTTTTCCCCGATCCATTGGTTCCTACAATACTAGTGAAGTGGAAATTCCCGAAATCAACTACTTGGGTCCCTGAGTACGACTTGAAGTTGTGCAGCTCGATCTTTTTAAGTCTGCCCATGCTGCGCCTCCTAAATGGTGTGTTCTTGTGGTGGTGGTGCTGCGCCGTGGTGAAATTGTGACAACGCGAATTTGTCGGCACAAAAATACGCGTAACAAATTAAATTTCCTGATTGGGCATCGTGCGGCTAAGCACCACGCACAACAAGGAAGGTCTTAGCTGCCATTTTTGATAAATAAAAATAAATTGTAAATGGGTTTGTATTGTTGTGCAATATAGTCTACATATCATTGGTGTGTGTGTGTGTGTGTATTACGTATGTTTTCTCTAGTATACAGGCGTGAGTTTGTGATTTTTTTCATTATGCATAATCACTGAGACCCCTGCACGATAGCCAAAAGTCCTTGACTACCGCCTTCGTCTGCACTCCTCCACGCAGATTAAATATTTTAGTTAGAAACTGCCGCCGAACATTGACGTCGCGCTTGCTCAACGGCGGATACGGGTGCTCAACCAAAGAATTAGTAAACCACGGCTTGCACCGCAAACTGTGCGCAGATGCAAGCTTGCGAATCACTTCAATGTACTGATCCAACTCGCTCCGCGCACTGTCACCTGACACTTTCCTAATAAGTGTCTCTACTAATCCTGGACCCACAGACTCTAAAGCTCCATAATACAGGTTGACTAAATTTGCACTGTTAGCTCCAGCAGCCGCTGCGGCCGTTAATGTCTCGTCCTTCATTGTCACAAATGATACCCAAAAATGCTTGGCATCACGTAAGACAAACCGCTCATTGGACGCCAGCATCTGCAGCGCAAAATTCAGCATGTACGACAATGCAGGAGTGCTCAGAAACAATTGAGGATAATTCGTCAGTACATTTGCTAGCAGTTTTAAGTTGCCACACTGGAAATCTGGCTCATCTGAGCCATCGATGTTTTCACGTTGTTGCGCTTGCGTCTGGAAGAAGATGTTGAGAATCGAGACTACCACATATTCCTGGTGTCTGGACCCGCCGCTACCTCCATCACCACCGCTGCTCTCCGACTTGACAGTCGCAGCTGCTGAGCTCAACAGGCATGACGCCAGGCTCACCAGGCTGGAAAAACAGTTAGATGGCCCCGCTGAATGCTTGGCCTCAATATACCGCAACACAGTATCGCTGTCAAACACAAATGGGTTGACAACTTTTTCGGAGAACCCAGACTTGAAAATATCGCTGCACACTGCACACACTTCAGGGTCCTGACTGAATGGAGCCTGCTCAATAGAAAATGTCTTGACCACTTGGATAATACGGTTCTGAATGCCAAAAGGATCAGCTGACCAAAAAGAGGAAATGTCTGCAACGCTTTGCTGCTCGCCTACATCCTCCTCAGGAGTCCGCAATCCTTTCCCAATTGACACAAAACAGCGTAATAGCGATACTACAGATGCTAGCACGACATCTGGCGGCTCTGACGTGGTTCTCTGCTGCACTTCCTCGGCTAGGCGGCCAATTAGCACTGAAACTAGTCTATCCAGGTACTCAGCCTGTTCCTGTTGAGACGCCAATGCCTGAATCACGCATGCCAAAGAGTTGACAGTCCGTTCGTGCGCCGTAGTAGCGAGAGTGGAGAACAACGAGCTGGAAAAATATATTTCAAGGAACGACGGTAACAGCTGGGTCAGGCTATTTCGGCACGAACTGCACAGCTTCTGGATGGACCGAGATGCAATAAGCGAAAGTGTGGGTATGGAAATGGAATTAAATAAATAGCTGAGTGTAGGAGTGAGATATGGCTGACCGTTCGGACGCTCAAAAAATGAATCATATGACCCAATAAGATTGACCGCGGTCTGACGCACCCATACAATGTCGCAATCAGACAACAGGGCCCACAGACTTGAGTTAAACACGGGCAGTATCGAGTCGAATTCACGGCCTTCTGCGCCAATGATGTCGGATAATCCGTTCAGACAGTATAGCGAACATTCAATGTCAGCCCAAGTTTGCCGTGTGGTCTCAGCGTCGACGCTGCCACGGCTACCACTAGCACTATTAGTAGTAGTAATAGTAGTATTAATATTAGAATTATTGTTAGTGTTGCCGACGCTGCTACCAGCCTTGCTGGCCTCCAGCCGCTGGATCCCCGATACTGCACTAGACACTAACAGGTCGAACAGCGGAACGCCGACCAGAGAGTAAGACAATTCCAAAAAGTCGCACACGTCTTTCCGGAACGATGCAAACTCCTTCCTGTTGTCGTCATTCCACTGGCTCATCGCTGTCAGTGGCAGCCGCATCCGCTGCCAGTAAACCTGGATGACTTCGGCAATTATGCGCGTAAGGTTCTCGCATGATCCTAGAGAAATAGAAATAATTTCCTCCACAAAAGAGCTCCAGAATTCCAGCACTTGCATCGCCAGCTTGTCTTCTACTAGCGGTATCTCGCTGATCCGCGAATAAGCCATTATATACTGAATGAGTCTAATATAATTTGTTGTCGTTGTTGTTGTTACCGCGGGCCCGCCAGAACTTTGGACTTCTTCATGCCGCAGCTGGTCTTCAATCTGCAGCAGCTGCGTCATCTGCGTTTCGCAGTATGCAATCAATAACGTGCAGTACAGCTGTCCGTTGTCTGAGCACATGGCATCCTCCCCTCCCTCGATGTACCTGGCGCCGGCATTCACTAGGTACTCGTGCAGCTGCGCGCGACAGTCCCTTGAAAAATAGCTCGAATAGTACGTGTACAAGTTAATCGTGGTATCTACGGCTTTGCTAAAGACCTCGGCCATGGCGTCCTCGTCAAGCTCCTCGTTTAGATTATTATTAGCATTGTTGTTAGTGTTACTGTCGCATGACTTGATCACGTCTATGAACATAGGCGCAAATATAGCAAACGACTTCTCATTCATCTTGTTCTGCAGCAGGTACGTCACCCATGCCGCGACAGTGTCCAGCGCCAAGATGATATGTTGCGGATCCGACGAAGACTGCATCAATCGCAGACACAAACTGGCTATTACCCCAGCGTTTCGGTCAAGCATCTCGTTGAGCTCTGAAAACGCAGAATTCGCCTGCGTTTCCGAGCTCGAGTCCTCAATCACCGTCTTGGCGAACTCCACCGCTAGCTCTACGTTGTCGAGGCTCAATTGCGACACCATGTCATTAACGGCAGCAGCAGAAACCGGCGCCGACAACACGCTCTCATTAACATAAGCCCTGACGTCGCCCGTCTGCACCACACGACACAGCGTAGCAATACTGTCGGGCCACTGTCTTGGCGCTTTTATAAATATGCAGGCTAGAGTGGACAACAATTTCGTCATGACAAACTTGGGCTGCCCCTGCTGTCTCACTACTAGCACCCAATGCAGTAACTGTCCTATGCGTTGCGCAACTGTCGTTGTTAGCCCGCCAGCAACAACCGGCTCTCCTTCGGTTTCTGCTTCGTCTTGCTTTAGAGCTATCACAGAATTAATCTGTACTTTAAATGTTAATGCTCCAAAAAACTGACATATAGGTCTCCCCGTCGCCATAAGAGAATTGGCTACATCCCATCCCTCTGTCGAACGCTGAATTTCCTGCAGCTGTAATTGGATCCCATGTATTTGTTCACTGTCTGTTTGAGGTTCATATAGACTTTCAACCAGACGGACCACCTGATCCATCTTGACGGTCCCCGTTTCGACAGCTCGTGTATAGTAACTTTATCAGGAATTCTGAAATTTTTTTATTTTCCTCACCTTTTTTGTCGCGCATTACAAGGCTGTATGTTCGTTTTAACCTTTTAAGTTACATGGAGCGGTGGGCCCGCCAGGACAACAAAGTTTACAAGCTGCCGTTTTATATGCGAGTAGATATCAGCAGCGTGAGAAGTATTATTTAACAAATTGAGTACCTACACGTCATTTCTTTTTCCTTTTTTTTCTTTTTTTTCTTTGAAAAATCATTTCATTCTATAAATATAGTGCTATCATCATCATGCAGGCGTGAAATTCACCATCACTCCATTAGCCACGCTAGTAGTCAATTTGGTCCACTGCTCCAAATCGTAATACTCCGGGTTCCCTGTAAACGTGATATCCTTGAACGTTTGCAAGATCCTCGCCAATGTATAGTAAGTCTCAGTGAGCGCAAACTGCTGACCAATGCAAATCCGCGGTCCGCCATTGAAAGGCAGGTAGTCCCACGAATGCAGCCTACCTTCCGCCCACCGATCTGGCCTGAATTCCTCCGCGTCCTCGCCCCAAATTGACTTCAGTCGCTGCGTCACATGAATAATGTAGACAACTCTTGTGCCCTTGGGCACAAACACTGGCTGCTGCCCGTCCGGACCTCCTCCGTGCGGGAGCACAGTGTCCCGCACGGCTTGGCGGAAATTCATAGGCACAATTGGGTGCAGACGCAGCACCTCGCTGACCACGTAGGTCAAGTATGTGCATCGCTTGAGCGATTCGAAATTGAGCTTCGACTCGTCCGTACCAAAGTCCTGCAGCACTGCCTCCCGGATCTTGTGGAACACATCTTTGTCCCGTGCCAAATAGTAGATAACAAACGAAAGCAGGGACGCCGTGGTGTCCCTGCCAGCCAGCAAAATGTTGAACGCTTGGTCTCGAATCACCTGCGGGTCGCACGTCTCTTTTGTGAGTTCGTTAATAAATACATACCGCTCAGCTTCCTGGTCTGGCTCCATAGGCTTTTCCAGCGCTTTGTGGACAAAATAATCTACAAAGTTGTGGCAGATGGACACCCTTTTCCTGAACTCAAACGAGTCAATGAGCCAGTACAGCGGGCCACACCGTGTTCTCAGCGCCAAATAGTCCAAGCAGTACGTGAACGAGTAGGCAAAGTCTGACGCTGACACCAGCCTCGTCGGCCCCTGAACCAACCGGTTGCTGTCCTTGAGCGAATCAACAGACTCTCCGAACAAAAACTCGGTGGCCGTGTCCATAGTGAGCTCGTGGAAGTGCGTCTGGCAGTCAAAGAACTGGCCGTTTTCGCTGGACCTGCGGAATATGTCCAACAACGTGCCCACATGCTCTCTCAGCGTGCTCATCTGTGAGACCTGCTCTCGAGAAAACTGTGGTCGTAGCATGGCCCGAGAGTGTTTCCACCCCTCGCCGCTCAGCGTGAAAATTCCGTTGCCGAGCAGTGGGAACAGCTGCTGATACCGGTCACCCAGCGAGAAGTCCTTGAAGTTCGTAGCCAAGATAGTCTTAATATTGTCTGGGTCAACCGTCAGCATGAGGATATCAAACACGCTCTGCACTCTGGCTGTCGTCACGCTGTACTCGTCGAGACGGTGCAAGAAGAACTGGAGGACTTTGTTCCGCGCATTGTATCGCAGCAACGTAATAATATTCGGGATTCCAAACGGCCGGTCCATCATAGAATACGGCACAACGCACTCAGCCTTTTTCGCCCGGCGTTTGTAGTCCCATTCTCTCAGGAATTCATGAGCTAGTGTGAGAACCACTAGGAATCCTAGTCCATACACAATTTGAAACAACATGTTGAAGAAGCTGATAACTCGTGATAAGATTACCTCATCTAATGGACGTATGTCTGCTCATGCAGTCACCTATTTGAATATTTTTCCATAGTGCGGGGAAGTACCCCCTGCAAGTGCCGAGGGCACTCATGCACGTGAAAATGGTCCCTTGAATTTTACATTAAGCTTTATTTGCTTTTTTCCGTCACACCTGAAAAAAGTCAGTCAACTGATTTTGGTTGTTGTTTTTTGTTTTTTTTTTGGCTTGTTTTGATTACGTGTTTAAATTTGTACATTATGTTTTGCGCTTTTTGTTTTTTCGTTTGTTTGTTCTTTTTTTTCCTCTGCTTCTTGCTCAATTGCGGTGTCTCTTTTTCCTTATTGTCCGAGCATATCAATTGGCAGATTAAGTGAAAATACTAGCCGGCCTAGGCATTAGTTCGACTTAGCGCGAGCTGCTGCGTGGGACCATGCGTCATGCATGACCTCAGCTGGAGATGAATATGCAACATGTGGAATTCGGCTCTATCAGGTGCCGACATTGTTATGAACGTGAAATAGCCCTGAAATATACTGCATTGCATTAAGTAGTAGTAGCACGAATTTCATAAGATAACGACCGTATCAGCATGGATCAGTGATTCCGGGCAATGTCGCAGATTGCTGATCATGGAGGCTAGCGCATCTCATGTCTTCCGACGTGATCAGCCTGATGGAGATGCGATTCGCCGTCGACATGCCTGATTCCATTGTGTCGGTGAAAATCCATTCCTGCTGTGGTTTGTGCTCGTCCTCGCTTGCACTGACGCCCAAATGGGCCAGGGACGGGATGTTCGCTTTCGGCGCAAATGGCTCACCAATGCTGCTGTTACACATTCTGGATTCTAGAATTCGTAGTCACCGCCATGCATTGTCTTGCGACGGTACTTGGTTTCCCTTGTTTGCACAATCAAGTGAAAACATACATTTGGCACGCGACTTAGTGCCAGGCCATCGCACGTCCTAAATATTGGAAGTCCAAAGGAACCGCCAGTCAAGCAATTGCTCGAAATTAGAGTGCTCCGACAGGATAAAAGATGGCCAATTAATGCGGTGTATGCTTTTCTTGATCGCTTGCCTGATATTCAATGTGGTGGGTATGCAATCTATTTATGAAACATACATGTATTAGAGCAAACTGATGAGACTATTCATAAGACGAAAAAGACAGCTTTTTGCATCAAAATTTAAAAAACGAAATAAAGAAACTAGTATAGATATAGATACAGAAAAAGCCTGAACTGGCCCCCGTTCTCATTCAACTCCATTTACCTACTTCCAAACCTTCCATCCCCGCATTTCAGACTAGTTACCCTGACTCGCATAACCCGTCAATCCCAAACAGTCACTACGAAACAATTGGTCCATTGAGTGGCCCCTGGGTTAGGTTAGCCAAACAGTAAGCTGGTGGTAACAACTATGAGTGACTGAGCGAGTGAAAAAAAAACCTTGTAACAACAACCACAACAACAATGTCTGACGAAAAGATCCAAGAAATCACCGAACCAGTTGAGCAAACTGAACAAGAAACTGAACAAATTGAGCAAGAAGAAGTTCCTGCTGGCGCCAATGTCACTGTTCACAACAGAAATGAAAAGAAGGCCAGAAAGCTTATTGCTAAGTTGGGACTCAAGAAGCTCGAGGGAGTTACTCGTGTGTCCATGAAGAGAGCTGGAGGCATCACCTTTATCATTGACAACCCCGACTGTTACAGATCTCCTTCTGGCAGCGTAATTGTCTTTGGTGAGGCCCGTGTTGACCAGAACGCCAACCTTGCTGCTCAGCTTCAGCAATTGGCTGCCCGAGGTGGATTGGATGCTGGTAACGCTCCTCAAGCCACTGGATCCAAGGAGCCCCAAGACATTCAAGCTGACCTTGAAGCTGCTGTCAAGGATGTTTCTCTTGAGTCCAAGGAAGAGGAAGTCGCTGACGAGAACGTTGACACCACTGGATTGGATGAGCAAGACATTAAGCTTGTCATGGATCAAGCCAGCACCACTAAGGCCAAGGCCGTCGCAGCTCTTAAGAAGAACAGCGGTGATGTTGTCAACAGCATCATGGATTTGACTTCTTAGAAAATGTAATATTCTTTTTTTTTTTCCTTTCTTTTCAAGTATTTTTTTTGGTTTTTTTTTTCTTACTTGCTGCTTTGTCTATTTTTAAAAAAACGCTGCGCACACCTTCATGCTTGCATTAGATGAATTTCCTTAAAGGCTACTAACATGATGTCATTATCGTCACACATAGGCTCGTAATAGGGGGGAGCCAATTGTGCCGGAAAAGGTTGTCGCATGCAGGTATACAAAGTTGGATACTGCCTGCAGCGCTTTCATTATTTCTCGGCAATTGGGCCAAGACATGAAAGACTATTTTAAAATTCTACGCATCATGTGGTACATTGCATTTTTGGTGGCGCTTTCCGTTGCGTTCATTCCGAATATGCATAGCAAATATGTAAGATGAATCAGTGGGCGGGTAGAGGGAGAAATGGGTTTTTATTTTCTTCTTATTATTATTATTATTATTATTACATTTTTGAATTAACTGATGCGCAAACAATGATTTGTCTCCCCCGCCTTTGTATGCTCCGTTTTTTTATTTCATTCCTTACTCCGTCGTATACTGTTAATTGGTCCAAGCGTCCAATGATACGGTTTGACTAATATGCATTGCATATATGCAAACGAAAGGGCCACCAACCCACGTGGCTCAGCTTGCATGAGCACCGCTGCCGAAGAAGTTTGAGATGGACAAATGCGGTAGACGATTGGCGACACAGTAGTCAGCACTGGAAAGATTCGTGTTTGCTTAGCTAAAGTATAGCGGGGGTGGTGGTTTCTATTTTTATTTATTCTTAATGTTAATCTTGTTTGTCAGTTTAAGGGGTAGACTATGGGTGAATAAATGAATGCAGCAATATGCACATGACCCGTAACGAGACAGCCGGAAAAGTGGAGACATGTTCTGTGCATAGGTTACCGAAGAGGTAATTACACACACACACGCCCACTCACAGACCATTTCCGCTAATTCCTTGGCTTTAGTTGTTCATTCATTAAAGCCTGCCAACAATTATAACTGTACATGTGAAGAGATGCAGAATTACGCGTGAGCAGCTGAGTACACGCGTCATGCTTAGATGTGTTTCATCAATGTCTCACATTGTTCCAAACAGGTGGTGGGGCTGAGAGGGGCAGGGCACAGATTGGTAAACGGTAAACGGAAGCTTGTGAGGCACACACGACCTAGAGTTAAGCGGGTCTTGCGGATCAAGAACTACAGCTAGATGCAAAACGCAATGTCGGCATATATACATGACACAGACCAAAAACTGACATCGTCTTCTTTGATTGGCCCGAGAAACAACTGATCAAAGCGAAAACAGATGTGACACCCTGACGACGGGCCGTTGAAACTCAAATGATACATTGTTTCCTAATGCGGAAGAAACGGATGAACTTAAACTTTTGATGCCGGAATCGAAAAAAAGCGAGCTCGGTTAACTGTATTTGCCAAGCAAAAAACAAGGTTTATTAGTAACCTAATAATAATTAATTGATTAATTAAATGCCAGATGTCAATCAATCAACCAACTAATTAGTCAATAACCGATCGATCAAATGCAATCGATGCAATAATAATAAATTAACTCATCCATTCCAATCAGGGAACATTCATCTACTACGCAGGTTAGGCGCAGGTCTTGGTTGTTATTAAATTAAGAGTGGGCCCGCCGTCGGAGACAAGACAGGCCAAAAACAAAAAGCAAAGAAAAAAAGAAAAGAAAAAAGAAAAGAAAAAATAAACACAACCCTTCAAAAATTTTATTATTCAGGAAGAAAAAATAAACAAGCGACCCAGTGAGACAGAGACCCCGTGCAGGGCACTGCATATCCGACCAAAAAAGACCGGATGCACGGTACCAAAAAAGATTTGATGCGAAACAAAAATTGTCGTCAAATCTGAAAATAGTCAGAGGCTCTGAGACGCTTGAACCACATGTATAGAAAATATATATATATCCATCTATCCATATAAGATTTAGGTTCGCTTCGACTTATTTGTTTAAGATCATCTTCATTTCATCTACAATTTTGATCGAGATAAAAAGGCGCCCAGTTTTTATTTTTTAAAGGGTTTCTTCTTTTTCATCTTTATTATTTTGTACGACAGTCATTCATTTGAAAGGTAACGACAACGACCACTACATTTTTTCACTACGTTCATTTGACCAACAACTGCAACCTTTACATTCATTTGTATATTAGGTAAGTGCTTTTTTTGTTCTTTTTTTCTTTTTTGTTTTTTTTTCTTTCATTTTCGTTTATTTTGCTATTCTTCTTTCTCGGTTTGTTTGTTTTGGTTACATTTTTCTTTGCTCGCATGTAAAGTTGGTGTGTGGTGTGCGGATGCGTGGGTTGGTGCTGCCTGCGCGTAATGACGACACAGAATGAAATAAGGGAGGAAAGTCAACGTGACAGAAAAGAATACAATGGTTTGCGCGATCTGGGATCACTTGTTTGCAACAATGAGGGGCAACTCTTCGTTACCCCAGGATTTCACATGCCTTCTATGACGCCATAAATGAGATGGCAGGGTGGCATGGAAAATTGCCATCCACCCGATCGCGGCAGCACCAGCAGCTTTGGCCTGCGTGCCCAAGGTTTGTGGAACGGGTTTAAAGTTAATTGGCCGGGCCCCCTTGTTTGACCTCTTTGCTTTTTCCAAGGGGCTCTGTTGATGGGGCCACTAATTTGGTAAAGTATTTATCTCATTAGGGGAATGCGGCTCAACGAGGATCGGACGCAAAACTTGAAACCCTCCTCCCCCTCCGCGCCAGTGGTGTATTCTTTTTTCGCACGTCTTTCTGCTTCTTCTTTCTTTCTTTCTTTTTTCCCTTTGTCACTTGGCGACTAATCCCATTTGTCTCAACCCACACCAACTTCTGTTCACTCATTTAAGCCGACGTTAAAAACCGATCGTTCGTTTCCTTTTTTTTTTCTTGGGCAATTTTTTTATTTTTGTTATTATTGTTATTGTCCACACACATACCCCCCCCCCCCTGTTATCGACGACGTGCCTAGTCATTTCAGCTTAAAACTAACTAACTAGGAAATATCATCATCAATCACCATGGTAAATAAACACGGATTGGCCGCTTGCGCTGTTGCCCTCTTGGCCGGTGTCAATGCTCAACCTATTGCTGGCGCAGCTCATCACGCTCACAACATCGAAGAGAGAGCCGTTGACTTGAGGTACGTTTACAAGACCATCACCGTAGACGCGAACGGACAACCTATTGCCCCTGTATCTACTCCTGCCGCTCCAGTCGTCGCTGTTGCTTCAGCCCCCGCCGCCGTTGCATCATCTTCATCTGCAGCAGCCGTTGTCACTTCGTCACCTCCAGCCCCTAGCACCTCTTCCGCTCAACAGGCTACCTCTTCCCCAGCTGCGGTTTCCTCATCATCGTCTTCCTCCGCTGCTGCTTCCTCTTCCTCCTCCTCCTCTTCTACTGTCTCTTCAGTCGTCGGAGGAATCAACGGAGACCTCTCAAACTTCCAAGGTCCCAACCAACAGTTCCAAGACGGCACTATCGACTGCTCTACTTTCCCTGCCGGAAACGGAGTCATCGCTCTGGACAACTTGGGATTCGGCGGTTGGTCCGGCATTGAGTTGCCTCTTGGTGGAGGCAGCACCTTCTCCTCGCCCAACTCTTGTCAAGAGGGAGCCTACTGCTCTTACGCCTGCCAGCCCGGTATGAGTAAGACTCAATGGCCCGAGTCTCAGCCCGCCAGCGGTGTCTCCGTTGGAGGCTTGCTCTGCCAGAACGGTAAGCTGTATAGAACCAACACCAACACCAACTACTTGTGTGAGTGGGGAGTTAACTCTGCAGTTGTTTCCTCTCAATTGAGCCAAGACGTTGCTATCTGCAGAACTGACTACCCCGGTACTGAGAACATGGTCATCCCCACTGTTGTTCAAGCCGGTGGACAGAACGTGTTGACGGTCGTTGACCAGGGCAACTACTACATGTGGGAGGGCAAGCCAACCTCTGCTCAGTACTACGTCAACAATGCTGGCGTCTCATACGAGGACGGATGCATCTGGGGTAACTCTGGCGGCAACGTTGGAAACTGGGCACCGCTTAACTTTGGTG
Organism: Crinitomyces ghanaensis; assembly: GCA_030581755.1. NCBI lineage: Eukaryota > Fungi > Ascomycota > Dipodascomycetes > Dipodascales > Trichomonascaceae > Crinitomyces > Crinitomyces ghanaensis. Next base: position 31,241 of record JAKTVX010000003.1, read on the forward strand.
CTGGTGCAGCTAATGGAATCTCTTACTTGTCAATCATTCCCAACCCGAACAACAAGAGCCCTGCTAACTTCAATGTTAAGATTGTAGGAACTTCTGGATCAGTTGTTAATGGAGAATGTGTTTACGAGAACGGACAATACAATGGAGGCGGCAGTGATGGATGTACAGTAGCAGTCATTTCAGGACAAGCGCAATTCGTTTTGTATTAGAAGGAGTGGGTTTCTTCATACTAAATTGGGATAAACTTTTTTTTATAAATTCTTTTTGACATTCTTTATTTTTGTATTATTTTTTAGAGATTTGAATATATATATATATATTGATTAAATGAATGAATGAATCAACTACATGTAGGTCGGTTAGTATTTGGCAGAGAAGAGCAGGCGAACATGTGCATTTACTAGGCGTACATGCACGCATCGATAGACCGACACACAAGGCACGCCTGGAGGCTCACGTAGACGTGGCCTAGCATATATCTAGGGCAAAAAAAAAAAAAGAAAAAAAAAAAAAAAGGGGAAATATTCCCAAACCATTTTATTGCTATAAATACACCCACTACTGCAATTCTCCGCTCGCTCAACGTATAAACGGTATCAGCGTCCTCGTCTTCTCCTTATATACTAAATACTCAGGACCGAAAAATGACATCAGATGCACTTCCTCTTCTTGGATCCGCGTGCTGAAGAAGTACCACAGACTGGCAGTAAAGACAACAAACGAGACAGGATTGCATAGCCCAATCTGCAAACATATGGCCCAGTAAAAGTACCCGAGGTAGGAGGGGTGCCTTGACACACTGTAGATACCTGTGGTTATTAGTGTGTGGTCGTTGCTTTTCCTGCTTTGGATAATGTGCGAAAAGTTGCTCGCAGCATGGATCATCGCCAGCGACCTCACGAGCTGCGCGAATATGGCCACGACGAATCCCAGCACAGAAAGCCAGCTCAGCTGCTTGATGCCCGGGAAAAACACGTACTCGACAATTGCCTCAAGCAGGGCCAGCGAGTGGGCCAGAATGTAGGCCTTGCCGTTGTTGAACAGAAACGAGTCGATTGACAGCTTGTTTGGGTTCCACTTGGCCGTGATGTAGAACTCCAGAAAGTGGAAAAGCGCTAAGAATGCCAGATACAGAAAGAACTGCGGGTAGTGTGCGCCGTAGAGGCCCAGGGCCAGAACGACGCACGAGCCTATGACGGCTCCCAGCATGCAGGATAGGAGGGCGACATTGGCGTCGTAGGAGTCAGGACTTGAGAAATTGACAAGGCGTGCACGGTTAGTAATGTTGACAGTATCATTAGTGCTGTTGCTAATATTAGTATTATTATTATTATTATTATTATTATTATTATTATTATTATTATCACTTGAAGAACCAGTGGTATTATCGAAGATAGAAGGCATTTTGTGGGCTATTACATCTGGACCCGCTGAGGACGACCTACAAGACAAGTTATAATATGAGTAGTGATCGGCATTTCCCATTTAGGCCTTGCAATGAAATGAGGCCGTAAAGTTGGTAACTAAAATGAGGATTGCAGCTAAGACATTTTGAAGGGAGAGGGGGAAGGGGCACCGCGCGGTGCTGCGAGGAAGGAAATTTATTGACTTGTCTACTCCTTTTTTTTTTCTTTTTTTTTTTTTTATTGTTGCTTTGCTTGTACACTACGTTATTTTTCATTGTAATGTCAACGTCTAGTTATCTTTTGACATGTGTGCCTGACCAATTGTTTATTTTTTTGTTTTCCTCTTTTATTTTTCCTTCCCCTGCGTTTGTTTACCTTGGAAAATGGCGGCCGCCGGCTACCACACCGGCGGCTCAATTTAAAGTTACACCAGCCGACACCACCACCAAACACTAAGCTGCTGACTACTTGCTTACACTAACTCTCGCCAGCATGGAATCAACTGAGCCACTAGTAAGCGCATCTGCGCTAGACTTCTTACTAATAGAGGCGATTCCAACTGCGAAAGAGATCACAGAACAAATACTAGGGGACCAATGTACTACCGACGACGTATTTGCGCGAATTGACGGATACGGGTTTGCAGTTGGCCAAGGGATTGCCCATATATTTACAAGAGACAAGGCGAGATTCACCGACACTTTGACCATTATGAAATTTATCTGCAAGGATCTATGGACTATACTGTACAAGAAGCAAATTGACAATCTAAAAACTAATCATCGAGGAACATTTGTATTGATGGACAACAGTTTCAAATACTGCCAAAGAATGAGCACGTCGCTAGGCGATGCTGAGACTGTGCAGAGAGCTAATCCGTATCTGTGGTTTCCGGCTGGCATCATCCGAGGCGTATTGAGCGCACTAGGAATCGAGAGCAATGTGACCGTGGATGCAGTCCAGCTGCCTTCAGTGTCTTTTAATATTCAGATATTATAGGCAGAGGAGACGGACGGCGGGGGGAGGATCTCTGTCAGCTGAGGTTCGAGCAGGCGCAGCGCAGAGCAGCCGCCGATCAAAGAGTTGAGGGAGCGGGTGAAATGAGCAACCAGCGCAAGACGAGCCAGATGGCAGCAAAGAAGAGGGGAGGAGAGAGCCCAGACTATACAGATTAGCCATGGCAGCCACATGAGGCTCGCCACCGATGAAAAATCAGACATCTCGCTTCAGCTCCTATAATGCATAATGCATGCATATACATATCACTTGAATAAATGTACTTTTCTTCCGTTTTGTTTCACTCTCCTGGCAGGATCCATGAAGGCGCAGTGCTCGCATCAATCTTGACAGCTGAAGTGTCAAACGCTTCAATATGCAACTCTATAAGCACTCTTCCACCTTTTGCACCCACAAACCTACGGTACTCTTCAGATATAGCAGCCAGATTCCAGCCCTGCAGCCGTCGTAGGCATCCGATAACTGTGCCAGTCCTGTGGCGTCCCATGCCACAGCACACTAGCAGCGGATAGTTGTCCTTACATAGTATGATATTTAAGGCAGTTATGATACTCGATTCGGTCAATTGATCCCAAGGATTGCCGCCTTCAGTGACCAGACCCAAGTGGTGAAAGTCAATTCCGTGGTCATCCGCGAACGCCAGGAATGCATCTGAGGGATCTTCAACTGCTAGCCACACAATGGTCTTGAGCCCCAGGTTGTTCAAAAACGGGAAATTAATAGGCGCAGGCTGTCCGCTTCTATACAATTTTTTCTCAGCTGGAGAAAAATTCAACGGAGGCACCATTCTAACTGGCGGAGGTCGAGTGATTTCGTGCATACTTGATCGTTGTGTGGATGAAAAATCCAACAAATATCGTTGGCTGTATCCAACAATCAGGAATTACTAATAGTTAAAGTTGATGATGAGAAAAAAAACGCTGTTTCCTTACCCACCGCGGTTCAACTAGAAGAAGAATGAATGAAAATTTAGCTGTGGTCATGTCGTCCGTAAGATTGGACAGCTTTTCTTTCTGTTTCCTTTTTTTTTTTTTTTTTCTTCTCAATGTCTTGCTGTTTGCGTCTTGTTATTGTCGTACGGTCACTGATTTTTTCCCCAGATCGGCTTAGTCATCACAGCTTGGGGGTTAAGGTTAAATTTACCTTAATTTAAATGTCCCAATGCGGAAGGGTCCGAAGAAAACGTGCCGAAGTGTTACGTCTTAAGTAGCTTGAAATTTAGATATGTTGTTCTGTGTGCTGCTTCGCAAAGCATGTATACCAGTATTTGGGTAAGCATAAGGCATGGTAGCTGAGCTACAGTGGAACCAGAATATAAACGACGCCTTTTTATATGGTGTTTTTGAGGGATTGCCCCACATAGGCGGAAATTACGTGACTAATTGGGGGGGTGTGCCTAGCAATTTCCCCCAAATGGGGCTCTGACAGTTGGGTGACGGTTGACTGCGACATCGACTGTATCCATCATTGACTTCCCCCTTGCTGGAATATCTCAGTGTAATTCTTTTGTAAAACACCAAAGTCCACAGAGTAGGACTAGTTTTCGCCATTGCCATTTTCCTGCCATTTTCCTGTTCAGCTGCACTATCCGATATGGCAATTATTATCGGAACGGCGAGATTCCCTGAAGATGCCGAAGCAATCTGCTCTTTATTCACAGGCTACGCTGCGTCGCTAAGCATTGATATCACCTTCCAAGATTTTCAGCACGAGCTTACCTCGCTGCCGGGGAAATACGCAGATTCTCAAGGGGGCATCCTTCTTATCGCTCGCTCGGACGAAGGCCATGACATGTCTGAACCTCAACTGACCCCCACTGCTAGCGACGATTCTGCTCCGTCTACATCACTTTTTCCTCCTGCTCTTGGGTGTGTCGCTCTGCGTCGCAGTTCCGATGGGTGGTGCGAAATGAAGCGGCTTTATGTGGTCAAAGAAGCGCGCGGAGCTAGGCTTGGGGAACGGCTTGTGGAGTGTGTTCTAATGCGAGCAAAAACTATGGGCTATCGCGGCATTCGTCTGGATTCATTGCCCGAAATGAAAGCAGCACAGCGGCTTTACCGCAAGTACGGATTTGAGGAGATTCAACCGTATTACAATACTCCGGTCGAGGGGACTGTGTTTATGGGTCTTGACCTGTCGCGGCACTTTCAAGTTGGAGATCCGCCAAGCGACATGCCGTGTCCTGATGGACGTGGGGACTGCTAGATGATTGAACTTCTTTGAGCTGGAAAAGGAAGAGGAGTCGTCAGTTTCTGGAGTTAGAGATGCGAACTAGCAGCCTGTCTGAAACATTGGTCAGTCCTGCGCTACCAGCGAGCTCAGTTTTCTGGGATGCTGTGGACTAATTTATAATTGTTCCGGGCAGTATTTGTTTTGCCTGCTCGATCTTCATGTTATGTAGAATGGGGCAGAGTACAATTAGGGGAACATGTTGCTTTGATTTATTTATATATATATATATATATATATATATTTCGTATAGACTAGTATTGCCTTAGATATAGTTAGACAGCTTTTTGTATAAGCCAGAACTAACCTGACGAAACATACTAAACAAAGGATCGGGTAGTATTTATAGACAACACAGAGTCTCATTGCACGGCGCGATCAAAATTCTTTTCATTCATTTGTTTTTCAGCAGCGGATATGCTGCGTTTCGGTTAATGGAAAATATCTAGAGAAACACAGGAAAAACTAAATTTTAAAAATACATTGAGCTAAAAAAAAAAAAAAAAAGTGCTAGCCATCTAGACAATCACACAGAGTTGAGGAATCATGGCTGGTTAGCAAAAACTGAAAAAAAGGAGCAGTATTTCAAATAAATTTCACTTACTGTTGATAGTGTCAGCGTCAACTGGAGCTTGCAACTCAGAAGGCTTGACTTGAGCTTCAGTGTTGTTGGTGGTAGTAGTAGTTTGAGCAGGAGACATTGTTGATTGATTGATTGATATCGAGCGAAGCTGGATGATGATTTGGACAGCATTCGATGCCTTTTTATATTTGTTTGACCTCGTTGCTTTTTCAAAAGACCACCCAGCTCAACAAGACCAATTGACTGCCCCTAGGTCTTGAGAGTACGTCGATCATTGCCAGATTGAATTTTTACAATCAGCCGTACTTTAGATCTAAGGATTAAAGTCTTGACCAATGGTTGGTCATATGTTAGTTCATGATCATGCGCGGTGTACGGCAAAGCCATACTTCGACATTATCATGGAGTGTCGATCATTTCCTAATTGGTCGACGCAATGGTTTGAGGCTATGTGGAGGTTACCAGATTGGACACATCTGAAAAAACATGCTATACATATGGCATTTGAGAAAAACGCGGGGGTGAGTTATCGCTACCTTAATGGTGTTTTTCAATTGACAAAAAATAAAATATACTGCAGATCATTACTAGATTGGGCCTTTCAAAGAAAGTCGGAGACGCTGTCGGCAGCACAGATAGGAGGTCAGAAACGTCTCATACAGGAGCATCAGAATTTTTGACTAATGGAGCAGCTTTCTCTGATTGTGCATGATGACCAGCCATTAAATGATCCATTGAGAATCTAGACAGAAAGAGGATCTGATAGCATGATGAAGGAAAGAAAAAGAATATCACCTTCTAATTTATTTTCAAAGGCATCTTGAGCATGACAGTTACACTGGTGAAAAAAAGAAAACAAAGGACATGAATTCGTTTTTCATTTTTGCAGACATAGATTCGTGAGACAGGCCAAATTTAATTCACCCGACTAATAAATTAAAGTGGTTTGAAATTAAATTAAAGTTGTAGTAGGGAAACGTTTGGCTAAGCCGCTTTGAATGATCGGCTGGCCAGAACGCTCACATACATAGAGAGAGCTGCAGTTCATTGTTAAACTGCTATTATTTATTCTTCAGAACCATGGCTCGAAAACCGGCAGCGGCACCCACCACGACAAACCCCAGAAGAAAAGACACGTCGTCAAAAGACATTGTCGCTTCAGACATCAAGAGTGTTTTCAGTCAAGTGATTGATAACTATCACCAACAGTCGACACCTAGAACGAAATTGATTGACACATTCCTAGTATTTTTAGTGCTACTGGGAATCCTTCAATTTGTGTTTTGTGTGCTAGTCGGTTCATTTGTAAGTTGTTGTTGTTGTTGTTGTTTTTCTCTTCTTTCTTTTTTTAACTAACATAGCCATTCAATGCATTCTTAGGAGGATTTTCAGCTACAGTCGGACAATTCGTCTTAGCGTGCAGCTTAAGGATTCAAACCAATCCCTCGAATTTCAAAGAGTTTAAAACAATTAGTCCGGAGCGAGCATTTGGAGATTTTGTCTTTGGGTCGCTATTGTTGCACTTTATGGTGTACCATTTTATCAACTAGGACCATCGCGCTGACTGTCAAAAAATTAAATTATATATGTGTCTCACAATAAATTATTCTCAGATTCAATTAAGATATGTTATCTATCAATCGATGGGCCCAACGTCGTCGAGCGCAGTTATCGGTTCGAGGAAACAGCCCCGACGCGCTGTTCAGTTTTAACAAGATGCCAAGGATATAGCTCTTCCTCACATTATCACCATGTGGTTTCCGGATTGCACCCATGTCTTCCAACACCGGGACTTAGTTATTCCGATCTTGTGCTAGGCCACAACAACTGAAAATCACCTCCGTGGGAATCCCTGTGTAGGCTGGCCTTGGTCTCATCATTCTGGCCAGACTCTGCAGGAGTTCTCGTGCTTGACAGTTTCCTTTCAATAGAGTGACCTTCTTCCTTTCGGCGTGTTAGAAATCTAGATGTTCTTTGTTACGTTCCCGAGCTCTGCCCTCCCGTGGTGGGACAGCAGGCGCGAAAGTTGAACCGGTGCATTAGATACATTTCCATTCCGCAAAAAGTGTGCAGTTGTTCATGACCTCGGTAAGAGGAGACGAATAATGGCAAGAGAAGCTAGTCCTTCAATAGGCCCTCTTTGGATATCCTCAGCGGGATATGCGTCCAATCAAACAGGCGCTAGTCATCTCGCAGCAAGTTGTAATGCGTGCGCCATGTATTGCCAAAGACACTAAATCACCCAGTGTACGGCACTTTCGCCAGCACGGCTCAGATAAGGCACCGCACACTTATCGGAATACAAGCAGCTGTTCATCATTACTGTTTTCATTAGCATGCCAAGGCTCGTCTAGCTGAAGGGTAGCAGTGACCGGATCTGCCGTATCGCAGTTGTTCTCAAGCATACGGCGTCGCGTCGGCCATAGCCAAAACAAATGTACCAATGATTGCATCCCAATGGAATAATTAAAAGATCACTGCAAATTCCTCCCGATCCTCCTCCATACGGATATGGACGCCTCTCAGCCACTACCGTGCTCCGCGACTGATCCGGATCTCCGCATTCTCTTCCTCACACGTCAATAGAACTGTAAACATTCATCTGACGTAAGCAATATATGCCCCACAATCTGGCGACTCCATGTGTCTCAGTTTGCCCAATATTATAGACTAGCGCTCATTTATCATACTGTTGTCTGTCTCATTCAGACTGACCACTATCCCATAATAATAATTGCCCAGCTGTTCGGCCGATACCTACTGCGCAGTAGGCCACGTTAATTCATAAAAACATCCACAAACCTTCTTTTTCCCTTATTTTCTGCAAGAGGCACTCTTCACCCTCGGAGAACGTTTCTTTTTCTGCGGAGCCGTTGACTCCCGTTGGTAAGCTTAAAAAAGTAATTACAGCAACTCAACAAACTTGGTCATAAAATGCAGTCAGACCCTGAGACATTTCCAAATCTTGTATGGTGATTGGTGGAACTAACTTGAAAATTAATGCATAACGCTGTTCGATAGCAACTATACTGCAGATTATTCAACGGTCGTCGCCCGAAACGATGCCGCTATAGCAATCAAAGAAAAAACACCCGCCAATGCTATATAAATCTTATACACTCACGTGCAACAAACCTTTAATCTCAGTGCATATTTCTGTCGGTTTTTTCCTCTTCTTTTGCTTTTTTTTTGCTCTTTTTAATATTTGCATCTCTTTTCCGGGGTTTCTCTTTCTTTTTCTGTGAATTTCTTTTTTATTTTGCTTTGCTTTTTTTTTTCTTCTACCGACGCATTTAGATAAAGTTAGGAAAAAAAACCGTTGAGCTCATCAACGCGCAATCATACGGCTGATCTTCAAACCCAGATAAACAATTAGAGGCTAACGAGAAAAGCAAAGAAAAGAAACTATATATATCTAGATAGATCTATATATAAATATGGCCTCATCTGTTCTCAAACAAGCCAGACAATTGTTTAGAATCAAAATGACCGACGGAATAGACAACTTGTTACAACGAAACGTGGAGTGGGCCCAGAAGACCGCGGCTGCCAACCCCGATTTATTTCCCACTAACGCCAAGGGACAGAGCCCTCAAGTGTTGTGGATCGGATGCGCCGACTCCAGAATCAGCGAACAATGCTTAGATGTCTTACCCGGAGAAGTGTTTGTCCACCGCAACATCGCCAACATGGTTCCTCATTCCGACATGAGCTCGCTCGCTATTTTGCAGCTGGCTGTCGACGGATTGAAGGTCCGCCACATTATCGTCTGTGGACACACCAACTGCAAGGGAGTCGAGACCTCTTTGACCCAGACCAGAACCTGTGGAGAGTTAGACGGATGGATACGTCATCTTCGAGACGTGCGCGCCGCAAACCTCAAGGAGCTTAATAGCATTAAGGATTTCAAGAGCCGCTGCGACAGAATGTCGGAACTCAATGTTGCCCAACAGGTGAGAAACCTTAGAAGGAACGATAGAGTTGCCGCCGCAATCAAGGAAAGAGGACTAGAGGTCCACGGTCTCGTGTACGACGTGGCGTCTGGACTGCTCAAGAAGGTTGAGGTAAAGACCGATCCGGAACATGAGGAAGCTTATACCGTATAAGGAAGAAACAACAAACTAACGTGCATAGAAGAAGAAAAGTAAAGAAATGATAGAACACAAATAAATACACAACGATACCACGAACAAAAATTGATCTTGCAATATTTCCCTTCAATTCATTGTTGTTGTTTTTTTTTTTTTTGTAATTGATTTTTATCTTCATTTTATTTTTATTTTTATTTTTTTTTGTTTTCGGTTGCGCCCACCCGAGTGCCAAATAATACAGTTTGTTGTTGTTAGCTGACAGAGGTATGCAGGTTTGCGCACGTCATAGAACTGTAACGTGTAATTCTAAAAAGGGACCCCGATATGTAAATGCACACAAACTAATAAATCTTATTTTTGCCAGAAACGCCCTTTTTCGCCACCACGCCAGTTGTCTTCAGCACTGCCTTACAAGCAAAAAAAAAAGAAAAACAACACGGCCGCAAACTTAGCTTCAAGGTTTCTCGCAGGGATCCCTTGGCATCTCATCAACTATTGGTCGACCTTGTATGAAACCCTGCGCGGGGCTCAGGCCCAAGAAGCACTTTGTTTCCTAATTAGGCACAATTTTAGCAAAACGGGTCCCCTAACCTTGTCATTTAGATTTTCCCTGCTTTTCTCCAAGCTTGTTGACTTTTTTTTTTATATTTTCATCCTCTCTCTCCCTTCATTTCTGGGGCCGCGTGCGTGGTTGAAAATATCTCGATATATGACACATCCTCACAACTAATTCTATCATCCAACAACAACATCATCATCTCCTGCAGGCACTCCTCTTCTTTTTCTTTTTCTTCTTCGCTTCCCATTTTTTTCTTTCTATCGCTATATTTGCTGTTACCGTCAAGTGACCACTACTGACATAGCCTCTGTGTGTATATATTATCTGCGTGCTTGTTTCCGTCCACCATTGCCAAGTACCAGTCAATTACAACCCGAGCATTGAAATTTATCAAGGTCTTCTACAAATTCATCTGCCGCTCGCTTTTGTTACCAGCTGGTCTTTTTTCGTCTGGTCATTTTTTTTTTTCGTCTGGACCTATTTCGCAGTCTCTGTCGCCCCACCACCCCCTAGCTAGCATTTACCGCCGCAAACGTTAGCTAGTGCTGCATAACTTCTCCGTTCCGCGTCAGATCCGCTTAGTCATTTATTAAGGGGAACTATAACCTTAACGCCGGACATAACTTTTTTTTTATTTTTTTTTCTTTTTTCTTTTTCTTCTGGCTGTCACATTTTGTTCCTGTCGGCTGGTTGAAGGGAAAACAAAAAAAAGCCAAATGTCTCAAGACATAGTTCAAAGTTCAACTGACGCCGTCGGCGTCGTTGGCTCGAGACCCTCGCTGTCAGCCGCTGAGCGGGCTAAACACCGAAGTGACGAAAATCTTCCTACGGTTAAGCTTTCTGCCAAGCAAGACTTACCAAATTCTGGGGTTGAAGTGAATACTAAGGTCGCCAACAAAAATGCTAATTCTAATGAGTCTCCTTCATTGCTGCCATCGCCCTCATCATCCCTGTCGTCGTCACCCTCCCCATTAGCATCATCGTCGTCCCCACCCCCACCATCATCATCTCTTCCCAAATTTGCATCGGATCTAAATGATGGCTCAGTACTAATGACGGTCAATGATTCTTCTCCCTCTTGCGAGTCGCCAGCTGCCGTGGGACCTATATCCAGGTCTACGACTCCTAGCGACCCGTCCATGAAATTTCATCTCGTCACTACTAGTGGCCAGAAGATATCTTTATTGAATGAAGAGCAGCAGCAAAGACAGCAGCAGCAGCAACAGCAGCAACAACAGTTGCAACAACTACGGCCCTTAGACCATATTCATGTACAGCAATCCCTTTATCAGAAAGGTCCCATAGCCATGCCTCTGCCGCCCCATGGACTATATGGCTTTCCTCCGGCGGCTGGCATACCCACCGGTCAAGCTGGCGCTATCCCCTTGCATCCAGGCATATATTCACAATTCATTCCACCTCCTCCGCATATGACGCCTGGCCCTCCTTCGCCGGGTGCTATGCATTTAGGAATGCCGCCTTCTCATTCTTCTACAAGTCCAACTCCACCACCACCATCGTCGCAAGTGGGCGTCGCACCTCCGCCACCGCCTCCTCCAGGTTTTTACTACGGACCTCCTGCGCCACTGCCCCCGAATGGTGTACCGCCTCCTCCTGGTACTCCTGGGTTTGTCGCGCCTGGCCCCCCGCCTTATATGTACTACTGTCCTCCACCACCGCCCGCTGGTAACATTAAGTTTGATGGCAAGTTAGCACCGCAGGCTCCACAGCCCATCAAGTTTTCCTCTTCATCCCAGAAGAACAGTCGCAAGTATGTTTGTCACTGTGGCCGACCGTTTACAACGTCTGGACATCTTGCACGTCATATGAGAATTCACACGGGAGAGAAGAACTACGTGTGTCCTTACGAGTCATGCGGAGCCAGATTCTCACGCCAAGATAACTGTACTCAGCATTACCGGACGCATTTAAATAACAAGACTCCAGGACGGAAGCGGCTAGGCGGTGTGCATAGCCAGTCACTGGCAACTCAGGGAGTGCCTATTGCGGCTGCTGCCACCACGGCCGCAAGGACGGCTATGACCACGACTACTAATGCTTCGCAACCGAGTAGCAGTGCTACTCCTTCTAGTCCGTCAACTGTGACCGGAGCTGTAGAGGTCGCGGCTTCGTCTGCAGTCAACGATGTAAATAAAGACCCCTCAGCAGAACAACAACAACAACAACCACAACCAGCGAAATCAGGGGATGCTAATAATAATGATAACAAAGGAGACAATAATCCGTTGCATGTATTTGCTGGGGTAGCCACCCAAATGCAGGTTGTTCGATAATTGGAGTGCGGAAAAGAGGAAAAAGACACTCGGTGGTAACCTGATCATTATCTTGATGATAATGCATTTTCATGATTGCATTTTAATTTCTTTTTTGTTTGTAGTTGCATTTAATGAGAAATGATTGACGATTTAAATTTTTTTTTTTTTTTTTTTCTTTTGTTTTTTGATAGTCTCGTGCATTCTTTTCATTTCTTCCTTCTCAGTTTGGAACCCGAATGTCGGTTCAGCCGCGCCACAACGTTATGGTGCGCAGGAATGATTTGTAAACCTGTCAACAAAAACGCATACGCAAACACACTCAAACGCCATGAAATTTTTCGGAAAAATCTCATTGGCTGCCATTGCGGTAAGCTCGTTGTTCTGCTCAGTGAACGGAGCCGTTATTGAAGCTAGCGACAAAAATATTGACGAACTGTTGTCGTCGGGAATTCCTACTGTGCTTGATATTTATGCATCATGGTGTGGACACTGTAAACGATTGTCTCCCGTACTTGATGAGCTGGCGTCATTGTTCGAACACGCCAAAGACAAAGTGCAGTTTGTAAAGATCGATGGAGATATTCATAGAAAGACAAGCAAGAAGTGGGGAATTCAGTATTACCCCACTGTCAAGTTTATTGATGGAAAATCGACCACCGACAAGGACATTGTCAACAACGCCGTGGACGTAGAAGTGCGAGAGCTTGAGCAGCTTGAGGAGTTTGTCGTCAAGAACGTTCCTGGATTGAAGGCCAAGAAGGCGCCAGTGGCGCCGTCAGATGTTGTTCTTATTAAGGACGAGAAGTCGTTTGAAGAGGCCCTGAACAAGGTTGGACCCAACGGTGGATTGTTTGCGGCGTTTACTTCGCAGAATTGCGGACACTGCAAGAATATGAAGCCCGCGTTTGAAGAGCTTGGACACGTTTATGCACGGGATAGCAACATTGTCATTGCGAATGTTGATTGTTCAGAGCCGGCAGCCAGAGACTTGGCGGCCAAGTACGAAATCCGAGGATTTCCGACCATGAAGTACTTCTCAGGAGAAAAGCTGCAAGCGGCGGCAGGCCAAGAAGATTTTGAGCCGGAGCTTTACACCGGCGGTAGGACCGTTGAGGATTTCACTCAATTCTTGACTGAAAAGGGTGTTGGGCAAAGAAACGCTGACGGCTCATTAGTTCAACAAGCTGGTAGAATTGCAGCTCTCGATGATTTGATTTCACAGGGAATCAACATTGAAGAGGTCAAAGAGAAGGCTCAGTCATTAGTTGACGCCAGTTATCCAACTGTTAAGTACTATTTGCATTACGCTGATCGAATAGTATCTAAGGGTCAAGACTACGTAGCTAAAGAATTGGCTCGACTTAACAAGCTTGTGCAAGCAAAGAATTTGGTTCCTGACAAGAAAGATGAGCTTCAATGGAAAATTAACGTTTTGTCAGCTTTCCTACCTGAAGAGAAGCCCAAACATGAGGATTTGTAATTGAAAACCGAATAAATGTCATTGCTAGAATGAAAATAATACAACACAGAAAAGAAGTAAAGGAAGGCGAGGAAAAGAATAAAAAATCTGGAAGCAGTAAGTCCTTACCAGAAAAGATAAAAAAATTTGACAACCGAGGGATTCGAACCCTCGCCTCCGAAGAGACATGGACCTGAACCATGCGCCTTAGACCACTCGGCCAGATTGCCAGTTGTGCGGAGGATTTTTTCTCCTGAAATATTTTTCATGTATTTGTAGTCACGTGATCCGCCAAAAATCAAAGAATTTTAAACGTCTAACCTCCGTAGGGTGGTAAGAGTGACCTTAAAAATAGAGTGACAAAGATTGACGGCAACCGCTTCGGTCGGTGTTGAGAAAATGAGATTCAAATGGCTCGCACGCCGCACCCCACATATTGCTAGGCTCTGGCGTGACGGGGTCCACAACAATCGAGTTAAGAGAACAGCCTGCATCAGGCAAATATTAGACTACCACCAGTGGTTTTTTAATTTATATTATGATATAAGACTTAAATAAATGATTATAATAATAAAAACAGGATTTAGCTGCGTTAAGGGCTGATGTGGTGTCCCCATCTACATCTTTAGATCCGAGCCAACTACAAGTGTAGGTGCGCTCAACTAGAATTTACTTCTCATACTCTTAAGGAGTGTAATTTGCGGGAATGCAACCGGTGCATCTTGAGGAAAGTCTCAGAGTCGTTGTAGGACGCTGTTCTTCTGGGCACTCGCCCGGGACTGGGGGCTGTTGTACAATATCTGCGACACGATCCAGTACCGTTTTCACGATTGTGCTAAACTGGAATAATTCCTTCGTCGAAAAATTTGTTGCAGGTCGAGCGATTAGCTTTCCGCCAGTACTCTACGGGGCGTGTATACGGGGTTGCCGTCTAGTGCGTTGTCCGGTTGGATTTATCCAATCGATGCTGAACAAATGGCGTATTATGTGATTGTATATGTTATAAATAATTGTATATAGCCACCATAGGGTGAACGGATGATATAAAAAAATATATGTTTTAGAACATATGTTTTCTTTTATGGTAGCTTTACAGAATCAGCGAAAATGCTAAAATATAAGAAATTACATAATACACCAATTGTTCAATATCAGTTGGTTGTTGCTTCCGTTGGGCAACACACTAGCAACTCGCTCGGCTTCCAACAAATTGTTTACCGAGTAAGCAACCCCGGTTTATTACGATTTTAAAAATGGTATTGGCTCGCGTGGGAAATACTTCACCATTGCCTCCTATATGGAGGAGCCCCCAAAAATATTGCGTTTCCCAAAGATGCTAAGAGGATTCCCTCAAAAGACGTTTTGATTGCATTCCCGCAATCCGTACTCGCCAAAAATATGAAAGGCTTGGCCACGTTGACTACCCCAAACGAAAGGGCCCCACCAGTGTCCTCGTTGTCCTAAATTAGATCCAGGGATTGAACGATATCTTTTGTCTTTACACATGAAAGACAACAAGCAAAGATCACGCATGGTCAATGCCCATACAGAGCGCTCAGGAGCATTGAATGTGAACCAAAACTTGGAATGAAAATCGCTTTATGTAAGCAGCGAAGAGGACATCGAACGAAGACCTCAACTTAGAGGTCTGCCAAGGTATGTGTTCATGACAGGGTTAGATAAAGCTGAAGAGGAAAAAAGCAAAAGCTTTGAATCAACATCGGAATGTCGTATATAGACGCGAAACTTGTAAAATATTTGACATATAGGCAGTAGTGTGACTAAACCGCACTAACGCCACTAGAAGACTAAGTCATCAGTTGGACGGTTCTAAGTCCAAACAATTGACTTCATCAATAACGCCAGTCAATTAGATGGAAGTAGCCAATAGTTTTCGAATTTTGCTAGAACTGATATACAACGGCCCATTGTGCACTAATAATGATTTATTAGATTTGCTAGCATCGGTCGTGGGACTGCCTTGAATGTCAATGGTTGGGCTGGGTAGATATTTCGTAAAAGCTGAATGATGCCGACATAAAAGAATTGGCAACTAATGGGCACTCGGTGTTAGGACTAACCGAATACGACGAGTACCATTAGTTAGCGATATCAACACAGGTCAAACGTTAGCATATCTCTACAGAATTGGTGAGTAAATGCAGAAATTGCATTCATCAGCAGCATCTAGCCAAACAGGCTAGTGCGAAACCCCATATGCCTGATTTTAAAGATAAAATAGACAGGAATTTTGCCTGAGCTCCCTCTCTCGACGAAATATCTGAGAATACAGTGATGTCTAACCGCATTTTAATAACCGGCATTAGATGCTCCGTATCTTGGGTCGGTTTGCTCGATGCTGCAGCAGATGAAGTTTTCTGTGCCGCCAATAGGTCCATTTCGCCCCCTTGAACGATATAACATGTTGCGCCCACGCGACTCCCATGAGCAGTGTATCGACTATTGTGGGTTGCGACAAGCGACGAACCAGTGAGTGTAACGTGCTGAAAGAGTCAAAAGACCATGCACAGTAAATTTCTTGTGAGGTCTTAGGAAAGATTGGCACCACGAATAAAATAGTAGGATTGGAGACTAAACGTGTGACTGACGCTCTGCGGTTAATCCTCTTGCATATACGAGAGCTTAACTGGCTTTGTTGTCAACATGAGATTGGACAAAAGTAGATACAATTCGTTGAATCGGCAAGCCATGCAGCGGCCACCACTGCGCTAGTCAAAAATGTCTTAGAAAGTCCAGAGTGAATCGGGCAAAATCATAGCCACTGCTTGGGACAACAGTAACCTGGCCATCTTCAGTAGCTTCAATATAAAGATACGGTAAAAAACACCTTAAAGCCTTGATCTTTTTATTCTGTAAAGCGAACTCTAAGGAAGGAGGACGGAGATCTAAAATTCTCACTCTGTCAGATGCCCCTTTACAAACAGCGAACGTATGGTCATAGACAGGTCTGGCTGAGCGGTAGCCTTTCGGCACTAATTCAAAATCTGGGAAAACCACTGGGTGATTTTTAGGCACATCGAAACTGACAGATATATGACGAAAGGGGCTTCGTGCTGGCCCCTCGAATCGCAATGATGCAAACTGGAAATACTCTCTATAAGTTGGCACATTGTTCTGAGGTGGAATACGAAATATGTGGCTGTCACTTCCAAACCAGTTTTCCTCTGTCAAGGGATAATAAAGAGGCTGACTGCTCTCTGTTCGTACACATACTAATGTCATCAAATTAGCTTCAATGATATATTTTTTGAAAATATTCAAGCAGCCGGGACATGTCTGGTGCTGTTTGCATCTGCACTACAGTTCCCAAGATATTGAGCATGTCCAACGACGAGGAATTTATGCCTGTGCCTCCAGCAGCCGACGAGCAATACCCCAAATTTTGAATAAATCATCGTTACACGTCCATCCTCAAAGAAAAATATCGATTGCGGACCGGGAGGCTCCTCGCTCCAACTCAAATAAAGGTCAAAGCGTTTATTATTTCAAACGTCTACGACGCGAGCCAGAATTTGCATTGAATAAAAATAAGATTCTTCATCTGAACTTTCCAATATTATATATTTGTATGGAATAGCAGCGGATGTTTCATGTTCATCCCATCTGCTCAACCTGCTGTCACATAGATGTCCATCAGGGACTGAAATATCTATTGAAAATAGGCATTCATATGAGTCAATATCTAATGTTCTGAAGATGGCTATTTTGCCTCCAACGGGGCTCTGGTATTTGACCCTCTCATCGACATGGTAATAATAACCATCATATGCGCCAGGCTCTGTCAGCCCCCAAAAACAGTCCCCGACGATTGAATGAGAGTTTCGTCCACTATGAAGTACGATACCTTCTGGCATTAACGCAGGAAGTGGCCAATGAAAATAAAGTGTTTTTCTTCTATTGTTTTTCTTGAGACCTTCGACAGGGCGCAGTCGCAATAGTAATAACATAGATTTATCTGTAAAGAGTTTCTGGGGTAAGATGGCAAGACAAAATCGCGAATTGACAATTTTGGTGAATTTCGCTTCAAGGTTCTCACTCAGCCTAAATGACCGATTGATTTGACGGGCATTCATGTATTCTGGAGATTCTTCCAAGTATCCAATAATAAGTTGAGCAATTTCATTTGGAATCCTCATTCGGTAATTGCGCACAACGTTAAGTGACGTATGCATTATCGCGTTAGTGTTGCAGGTGCATGACTGTTGAACTAACGGAAGCATATTGAGAGAAGTGGCAGCCTGGACAGGACGCGGATCATGCGAAAAAATCCAAACGAACTTCATGCTAAGAAATCCTGCATTCATCGTTTCAGGTAGCAATTATATACCCTACTCTCATAATTCTTTACTGTGCTTCAAGATTGTATGTTCTAGCTCGAGAATATATTGTACTCCGCAACCTGACCTTAAAACGATTAATTACTCTAAATGCGAGCAATCGAAAAGCAATTGCTTCTCCTCAGTTTTAGAAACAATAATTTTTGTTATTTTTATTTTTAAACTTTTTTTTTTTTTTTTCGTGTCGTAGGATAATTAGGTACCCAGAAATTTGAGGAATCCATAAGTTTCAGAAAATATAAACTTGGAATTGGAATACAAGGACCATATCTCTCGTTGATATATTTCATTCGACAAAGACGATCAAAATACAAAATGTGGGGCTTTCAGAGACCCCGGAGAAGAGAAAATGCAGAGCAAGACACCGGAAACCGGCGAGATCCAGAAAATGACGAAAATACGGGAAAAGAAAGGAGAAACTGGTGCAATACAGAAAACCAGGAAAGTGCGGAGCAGGAAACGGGAAACCGAAGAGGTACAGAAACTGACGAAAACGTTGATGACCAAAATGTGGAGCATGCGGAAACTGAGGAAAACATAGAAGATAGCGAAAGAGTCGAAGATGAGGGAATGACCGAAGGTGGTGTTTTCCGGAAGGGGTTTGTCTTTTATGGCACCGACACTATCAAGTCAGGCGGAACCCCCCCGCTCAGACTTTCGGAAGTCACTCTGGAGCAGCGAGAAGATAAAACATTCGGCATCCCTGCGACTGCATTATGCTCCTACGAAATATCACAATTAGAGCGAGAAACTGTTGAAAAGTGGAAAGCGGACAAAAAAAACTGCAACAGCTCATATAATATTGAATTTACAACTTATCGGGAGAAATTAAAGACGTTGACACAGCATGACGAAAATGAAAAACAAATGTATCAACGGGAAATTGATAAACTACGGCCCCATTATAAAGGCAAGGACATTGAGAACGTGTGGGGAGTAGCAACAATCACACTAGCTTTTTCCCACAGTCAATTGGTATATCAGGTGATTGCTGCTTTGTGGAACTTGTTTGTGCTAGGCATCGGCAAAGAGCAATGGTTTACTGTTACTGAGCCAGCCGCGGCAAAGCTTGATTTCATAAAACTTGCTCCCGCCTACATCATGTTGCGAGAACGAGGGTTCATCCTAGCAGGAAGCAAGTGCAGAGTGACGCACGATCTTGAAAACGTTGAAGTCCTGCAACACGGTAACTGTTCGCGGACGAAGATTATGAGGATTGCAGCTGCACTATATAATACATGTGTGAACATGAAGATGATCTTTAAGAGCGATGGAATCAGTGAAAATAGCCAGCAAGCTGCAAATCCTAAATGCGACAGGGTATTTAACGGTATGACGCGAGAGAACGAGTACATCTTTCCACAGAATCCTGGAGATGAGTTCGACAAAAAAAGATGCCCAGAAGAAGATGCGAACATAGAAGACCTCGAAACAGTATATATGGCCGATTTCATACTAAGATTTGGAAGATCTAAAGATGGCGGAGAAAGTCTAAAGGCCACGAAAAAATTTGTGACGAAGTTACACGGATTAGATCATACCGTGCCTGTCAGCGACGATTTCCGCACTCATTGGGACGATGATAACAAAGATATGCAATACCTGGTTTGTTGTCTGCCCGAAATTCGCTATATATTATGCAAAGATGGTTGGCCATCTGAAACTGAGTGGAAATGCTGCTACCAGGTCGTAGCAGCAACAACGGATAAGGTCTGGCGACCAATATATGATGGCCGTAAATTCATCGTGGAGTCGGAGAACGAAGCGCGTCTTTTATACTTGAAGTTTGCACTACAAGCTACTTTTAAATATATCAAAACAGGAGATATTAGCCTGGATTCTCAATCGAATGAGCGCCATAGCTTTGCGGATATAATTGCAGAAATAAGAGAGCAACTCGCAGAATTACAGAATAAAAGACCCGAGAGTCAAGAACAAGTGTCGCAAGCGTTACAGCTACGAAAAGAAATACTACAGCAGATTGAAGAAAACGTACGATCTGAAGAAGCTGCAGCACAGCAAGTAGAGTCCCCGGAGCATGAAGAAGAAAACATAGAAGCAGCACCGCGGCAGGAAGAGGAAAACTTACTGTCAAGAGCAGTGGCAGAACAGGAAGACGATGCACCACATCAGGAAGAATTGCCACAGCAAGCAGAATCACCAGGGCATGAAGAAGGAAACATAGAGACAGCACCGCAGGAGGAAGAGGAAAACATACGGTTCGGAGAAGCGATGCCACAGCAGGAAGAAGAAAACATACAATTAGCACAGCAAGGAAATGTTAAGTCGGAAATTTTGCGGTGGAAAAAAGAGCTGACGATAGCGCAAAGACGACTTTCGCAATTCCAACGTAAAAAGTCACCGAAGAGAAAACCAGAGTCTCAATTAGAGAGCTCACAGGCTAGGATGGGAAGAAGAAGAAGGTAGATGGGACAGAGAAGAAACACACACTTACGGGAGAGTAAACTAGTACGAGATAAACTATGCTTAAGTATTTGCAGGGCTTTTCTCCCAGATGGTAAAGCGGCCGCCCTTCATAACGGGAGATTGGGACCGTGTACTTCATTTTGAGTTGGAGTAGACACAACGTCACTCGACGGATCTAGCTAGTGGTGTCCCGCAGCTCCAGTTTGTGCTTATATTCCATAGCCTCACGAAGGTCTTCTTCTTCGTCTGGCGAACGCCCTCTACACTCGATAGGATCCAAGGGCTCTATGAGATGTCTGATCGTCATGCGATTCCTACTTTCTTGTCTCTCTGCCGTGCCGCCGAACTTTCGCTCGTCTGGCAGTTTTTTTTTTAACATCGGTCACCAAGTCATACCTTATCGCGTCGGTCTGAACGGAGCGGACACAATGGAAACTATTTAGCTATCTCCAAATCGTCCTTGTGACAAGTCAAGATCCCACAAGTCATTGACGTTTCTCCAGCCAGCTCGCAACAGCTCTCTATTAGCAGTCGGTTCTCGACGGTAAAACAGGCGAGGCGTGTCACGGCCGAACTGAGACTCGTGACCGACGCCTATATGTTGACCGGTACCATCGCTGGCAGCGCCAGCTGTGGATGATTCATGCATGTACCACATTAAGCCCATACCGCTTCCTAGGTTCACATATGCCATAGTAGATAATTAATTGAGAAAAGGAACTTATAGTACAATGTTTGCATTTGAAAAGAAGCAAAAATATTTAACCCCCAATTCCCGATCAATTTTGGGTACCTTGTACGTCGGAAATCCGACAAGTATTTAAGTTACCCAAACCTCCTCCGACGAAGTGAGTCGTCGGATGGCCTAACACTGATTCTTCTCAGAGGCGCGGCAGATGGTTCATCATGCAAGCAGCTTGTGAAAAGTGGATTCGCATGTAGCGCTTCGTGTGAACAGGTGCGGAGAAATGAGTTTGCCGACGGAAATTATTCAAATCATTGTTGGATACTTGAAAGATTGTCCAGATTATATGCATGCTCGTCAAATTGGCCGGCAATTCAGATGTGCTTGCCTGACAAACAGACTCGAAGCTAAGTTTGCTGACGTTTTTAATGAGCAATTTTCGGAAGAATATTCATTTGAACAGCTAATTGGAAGGTATCCCGGGTTATTATGGTGCTATTTCGTAAAGCAGCACATGACACCTTTCAGCGGAGCGCTAAAGCTAAATGATAGTACCTATTTCTGGACAGATGAAGACTTTCCAATGAAGAGAGATGACCTTATGCATTTGGGGAATCACTGTGGATGCCAGTCTTTTACATGAGACTACTATTCGCTGTAGTCGTTTTCATAAAGAATTGGTTATTGTCAAAAAGTCCAGCCATGATTCGTTGGAACGTCTATTTGGCATCGACTTTTCCGTACCGGGCAGCAAAGTATACAGTGTTAGCTGTATGTGCTGGGTAGAATATGAGGAAGAGGCAGATATTCCGTTTAAGTATATATGCATTCCTAGCCAGGATTATGCTTTAGCTCAGCAGCCATTCTTCTTTCCTAAAGATCTGTTGATTCGTATCGTAGACATTTGGCACAGTAAACGTCTTGATATTTATTTGAGCTGGGATGAGCCCGTCCGGGGCCCCAACTGCGAGCTCCGTTTTGTTACAGTGACATTTTCTAAGTATGGACTGCTTGTAATAACGTGTCCTAGAGATGCTACAAAGTTTCTTCTTGTTGGCAGGCCGCGCTATCTTGTTGGTCAAAGCAGTGAAGTTGATATGTCGCGACTATTCGATTATTTTTATTATATTATCGGGAAGAAACTGACCACGCTAGTAGACGTGGCTGATTATTACAGCGCAGATCAAAACTTTACTTGTCTCAGTGAGCCGCCACACTACCCACTGGCCGAGGAGAATTGGTTTGGAGGTCGCAAAATGTTTTTTCGAATTCCGTCGCAGACCAGTGTGCCGACATATGAGGAATTTTTAGAACGAACAGGAAACGGTAATATATGGCCTGACTGCCAGACTAGTCACATGTCTCTTAATTTGGACGTGAGCACGTGCTTTCATCCGACAGTCGCGCCGGAGGAAAAATTTCTGATTCCCCGTGTTATTATGAGGTCGCCGTTCCATGACAATATGTTTATTTTTAGTGTGATTCCTGGCAAAGTGTCACCCATTATGAATGGCATCATTGATCTTCGCCCTACTTCTCTTGGTCGCACTCTCAGGGATAGGAAAGTTAGGATACTAAAAATACCCCATGAACACATCTGTGATTGCCTAGACGACTACATGATTTTTCAACGCAAGAGAGATAACAAATTTTGTTATTACAAACTGAATGTGGCTTCACTGCTGTGGGATAAATTGTGAACCTATCTCCCACGGCCATCAGCCGCGGATGTAAAAGTTGTGGGGCGAAAACCTTGGTCAGAATGATAAAATAATTGGCGACATTGCCAATAATGTTCTCGCGGTAAGGGGTTTGTCGTTTCGACCTCTCCGACGACTGCTCATTAAGGAAACTAAGTCGGCTTGGAATTGGACACACTTTATCTTCCGCGTTTCTCCTTAGGCACTGCGTGGACCTGTCAAAAATTCGCACAATGAAACACATCTGGCACCTAGTTATTAAATCCCTCGCATTTTTCAGGTCTTAGGCACAGCCATTGCCCAAGCTTTTGAAATATCTTTGGAAAGCCTTATATCGTGGCCCATTTTGTCAGAATATGGTTCTTTCTTGAACCCCCACATCCTAGTAGGGATCGTTACAAAATTGTCGACGTTCGCCAGCTGGAATCTATTAGGGCACGTTCAAGCTTAGGCAGTTGAAAATGCATATGCACGGCCCAAGCGTAAACTGCTCTTATGCGAAGATGATTGCCTTTTATTGGAACGCAGGATAAAAAGTGTTACGTATGCAAATTGGATGCGGAATCTTTAGTCTAACAACTATATGCATATGGACATCTCTCATTCTCAATTTTGATGCAAGCACAGTCGCTTTCCAATGGACGAATGTCGTGAAACTCCTCTATTTGTCCGCTGGACAGTGAATAAACAACATGTGCTGTCTGTTTCATTTCCAAAAAAAGAAAAAGAAAAAGAAAAACAAACACTTTGCAAAAAAGACTTATATCAAAAGTCCACGCAATGTTTGACAGTTATTGAAATTTCTGACACGCTTATGTACTGTATAAACCAACGAGATATAGCGTATGGATTGCTGAATCATAAAACTTACCTCTAAATCACAGCATATATTATCTGCCCTGAGGAAATGTTGATGAACAGTGGTACAGTGAAGGACAAGTGAAAAGAGGGCAAAAAGTATGCTGGACTCATGGAGTCAGTACTCAACCAACAGGTCATATTGCTAGCCAAGGCAGGTTTAACCGCTGCAAAGTAGAGCAGGCTGCGGGCCCTGTGAGTAAGTCAGCGTAGCTATAAGGTACAGAGTGAGAAGAGTCCGGGCATTCATGGACTTAACAGAATGTACGCGTATAGTTGCACTACGACGTGACTACCACGATTCTCTAACATAGAACAGTTCGGACGCTCGATATTAACTTGCAAGGATACTAATTGATATTCTATAGTATTGCTCATTTTTTGACTATCTTTCTCTTTCTTGCCCTCTAACTGCCATGAGGCGGCAGAAAACCCTCAATCGGACAACGCTTTGATATATTTTATGCATGTTGATGTCATACTCGTTCCAGCTAGAACTTACAAGCATCGTGACGGATCTGCCGTGTGGATCTTTCGAAGATTCTTCTCTCGATGTGCAATTCCAGCAGCCAAATCCACATTTCACATAATGGAAACCCCCGCCAGAAAAATAAAGCTGTACGGCTGGTGGGGTTCTTTCCCGATCAGGGATGTCAACATGACGCAGGGTCCTCTATCCGGGGTAACGTTGACTGATGGCATCTATACCCCTGCCCTTGTTTTCTTCAACGGTATAAATTTGAGGCATAATTTTTTATTGTTTATTTATTTTTTCTTCGTAATTCCTTTTAACCATGTCTTGGTCTTCATTATCTCAAGATATTGATATTTTAATTGAATTGTTCGACACACTGGAACCGAGCTCTTTTTATTCAGCCCGACAAGTATGCTCACATTGGCGATCAGTGTCTGATATTCCGAGAGTGAAGGAATCCCTTCTAGATGCCATTGAAGGTGTTACAAACATACCACTTGATCCTGATGCATCATACGGTGAGCTGGCAAAAGATTTCAGTTTATTCTTTGGCATAGCTGAACATTCGCTTGTGTTTAGGGATGAAGCCGTTGCTGCTGATCATTCGCACTATGTTAACGAAGACGGAATAATCGAGAAGGCCAGCAAGGGAAAGGGCATGATAAAGTGCCACCCGCTGGACAACGACGCGTCTCTGTTCATGTCAAAGAGAATATTCTGGTGCCGTGGTCACGGTGGGCCGCTCTATTTGCTGGAGCCAGGCCGGTTTGCAGAGGGAGTCGATGTTCTTAAGGAGTGGAAAGTCTTGCGCAAGCTCGAGCTCCCTAGAGCATACCGAAATAACATGGCAATCATTATGCACGTGGGACCAAAGGTTATTTCTTTACGTCTTTACGCAGCTCCGTTTCTAAACTCCTGCGGTGAGGTGCTAGTTGACACGGAACTTAAAAAGATGATATGCCTTGACGCCACTCATCGCACAAGCAGTCTCATTAATGGTGTATTTGAGCATGTAGGCTGCATTGCATTTCGTCGTCGTGGCCGCGAGATCCATGACGACGCAAACTTCGGATATGTTGGAAACCCGCAATTGATCACTAAGGATTATACAGGAGCTGAGCTCCTCAGCTACTGGGAGTACTTGATAGACACAGATCAATTCTGGCTCTGCACTTATGAAGTCTCTCCTTTGGATATTAGTGGCCTGTTTACCTTTGGAAACAAAATCTTAAGGATTGAAGGTATGCCAGGCCCTACGTTCAACCAATATGGCGAGTACGACGAGGACTCCTACACGGCGGTATCATATGCCGCTCCAACGTTCTCTCATAGGATTCCTCTACTTGTTCCGGTCATGGTTAACACACTTATCCCTCGCGGGTACAAGTCGGAACTTGAAGATCACGTAGTTGCTGAGGTGTACCGAACCGACAACAACCAATGCTATGCTGTGTGTTATATGACGCACAAGAAGATAATCGGGAGAAAAGAAAGAAGAAATCCTGCACCATCAGAAGACGATCACTCATATCTCGCCGACTCTGAGATGTGTCGAGTGGTAAGACGGTTTGTGATTGATTTGTCTGTCAAGCAATTAGAGGCGATTGTCAACCGTAATGAATATCGTTTTCTTGAATGTCTGACAGACGAGGATCGATGTATCAGAGCGGGTCGGCGATCACTGGTGGTTATTGCAGACGATTTCCCGCGATGCAATTCCGTTGTGGGACCTATGGTTCGAAAAAGGGCTCCAGTCAATACGCCCATTGAGCCGTTGGATCTCGCTGCTTTAAAACTGGAATGCATTGCCCGTTTGTCGGAATAGAGAGGGAATAATTCTAGACGTGCTTCGCTTTATAACGTGTAACTTGCTAGTCTGCAAGAAGAATATGAATGTTAAACTTAATAAATGTGTTGTTTTCTTTCTCGTAATTCTGTAGCTTTTGAAGACAGGCCGACACTGATTCCAGCTGACTAGCCAGCTTTTCCTGTAGAATCTCGTTATCAACAGAATGAATCTTGGCCATAAGGCAGTTTCAATCCGTCGAGCACTATGATTCTTTGGTGGAACTCAAATATATTTCATCTACATCTAGACGGCCAGACAAGGTCTTGGAAGAAGTGGGCCCCCAGATATTTGTCAGGCTGACTGGTTCACTTTTGAGTCAAGTAAATTGGGGCCATCTGGCTGGAGGACTCCTCAAACCAACATACGTAAAAAACATGACAAGAAATCTATACTACGTGCTAGTGTATCTGCAAGATACGGATTATTGATTTTCAATACAGAAGTTGAGAAAGCCTGCTGTCAGCTAGCTTGCCGAGTCCCTTGATTTCAAGCATAGGGGCTGAGAAGCCAGAAGAAATCTATATTTTACATAAGTGCCGTATGGGCCCTTTAATTCTTCGCCAACACACTGGTCAAACGGACATATTTAACTTGCAGTGTTTTTTGCAACCTATTTTTTTCTTCCGGAAAATATCATGTGAATTCCCAGTAATAGTTTCTCCTTCGATTCAAAACAGGAAACTGATCTTAAAAGTTACTTTACTTGTTCTTGGCTTGCCTGCGAATATACTGCATAGCGAAATTTTTCAAAATGGACTCCTCGACCAGTCCATCATCAAAAATTTTGCAAAACAATGTCGGTTCCACATAGGAATAGTCAATGTTCACTTCCAGAACCTTTTTTAGTTGTTCTTTGTTTGGATCCTTCTTGTCCAACTTCAAGAACCAATCTCTCGTAAATACATACCAGTCATAATTTTTTGTATTACGGAAGACCCAAGTACCAAATATACCCAAAATCAGCGATACCTGTCTATTTGCTGGTTGTTCCGTGATTTCAGCTAATTTGTTAAAAAGATGCGCGCTGCATTTTGAACGTACTCGTTGTACTTTGTCGCCATAGTCGCAAGAAGCCAGCTTTTCGACAACATCATAAGCGAGCCTTTCGTAATTAAGCTCAATGTACTTTACGCAAGCGGCCAATGGTTTCTCAATCCCGAGAAAACTTAATGTGGCTACCAACTCGACCAATTCTCTACCTGACTGTTCCTTAAAGTCTAAGTCGTATCCATAAAGACATCCCATAGCTATTTTAAACGATTTTTGTGTTATGAGTTGGTCCTCGAATGATATTACGTATCTCGGAACTTGGTTTTTTTCATTCTCTATGGGATGCCATTCTTCACTAATCAGTGACGCAAAATATGTTCCCGCAGATATTACGCTTCGATGTAGATAGTAATCATTTGAATGAGCGTTAATTACACAATCAGAATATTCATGACTTTCAAAAAGCTTTTTAAAATGTTCTGCAAACTCCATAATAAGACGAAGTCAAAAAGCAGACCCGTTTAAACCGGGTCTTTTGTAATTAGGACTGCTGATTATGGACAGGAGTTGTCTTTAGATTATGTCAATTTGAAACCCTTGACTTGGGGGAGACGACATCGTGATTCATTCCGTCTGGTTTGAATTCATTGGTAACGACAGCAGAGAATGTCAACGGACCGGACCGATTCTACAGATTTGCAAATAAAAGGATCAAATGGTTGGCCTGTTGTCGCTATTAAGCAAATGGCCACCAGAATGGTCAATATATCTGTGGCCTCTATTCTTACGGAAAGCGCGCATCGAGCCCAATATGGAAACCAAACTGCCTGACAGACCGCAAAATAGAGCTAAGGGGATCACAATACTTGTTATTTACATAGATAGGATTAGCCTAGTATATAGTTTATGTTGTCTGTCTTGTGCTACTGGCCAGTTCTCCTTTAACGATGGGCAGCTCACTAGTAAACCAACAACCAATTTATTGCTTCATGTTAGCCATTTCTTCAGGGGTCTTTGTTTGGAGCTGTAAAGCATGCACTCCATTTTGTGCCGTCATTTCGTCCTTGAGTAAGCTGTACACCATTCTATGTCTCACGGGTTGTGACTTTCCTTGAAATGCGTCGGATACAATGACTAGACGGAAATGAGATTCTGTAATATTTGAAGATCCCCTCATAGGAGCATGGTGGACATGTTTATGAGAATCATTAAATATCTGCAAGTCTGTTGGATGTAAGGCCGACTGGATCTTTTCAGTGATGAGTTTGGCAATAGGACCAGACTTTGACATTCGAGAGATCATTGAAGTTTGAGCGGCTGGAGCAGCGGCTGGGAAGGTATTTGTAGGACCTCAAAAGCGACAACCAAAAAAAAAAAAAAAAAAAAAAAGAAAAAAAAGAAAAACAACAACAACAACAACAACAACAACAATCAAAGTAAGAGCAAACGTTGGCGTGCCTCATAGGATTCTTAATATTTAAAAATAGGCTAGAAATAACATTTCTGACGAGTATGTCTGAAACTGCACGATGAAAAATCCCTAACTGGTTCGAGCTAAATTATATGTAGATTATATGTACATTACTTGTAGGCTCACCGCGATGCACTGGTAGGCAACGCAGTGAGACAAAATAGAAGAAGGATAAAACAAATAGCATTTTGATGGCATCAAACTACGCTTACCTCCCTGTGCATTCATTAGATATATATATTTTACTTTCACTCTTTCTGCCCGCCTATTTATTAATTTTCGATTTTCCCGATTTAGTAATTTGTCGGCCACTGCTTATGTAAAGAAGTTTGTATGCGGCGGTAGTATGCACCCTTGTCGTCCACCAAACCATGAATGGCGGAACTGCATTTGGAAGCCATGGATTCGGACAATCGTCATTATCAAAGCTAAGTGTAGGATCCGCGTTTGGCTCCACTGGTGCGTCCCCGTTTGCGTCTATGGGGGCAAACTCCACAGGAGCTAGTGCGTCGCCGTTTGCCAGTGCGGCCGCCGCAGCAGGAACTGGTTCTGCGTTCGGAGGAGGAGGCGGTAACCAGGGCATTTTTGGTAGCCCCCAGTCTGCCACTTCTTCGTCAGCCTTTGGAAACAACACTCAATCAACGTTTGGCGGTAACGCTTCGTCGGCATTCGGCAATAATAATAGTCAGTCAGCGTTTGGCAGCGTCCCCTCCGCCGCTCCTTCAGCATTTGGCAGTACTAATACACAATCGGCCTTTGGCAGTAGTAGTAACGCTGCTCCCTCTGCGTTCGGAAATATGAATTCGGGATCGACTTCGGCTTTTGGGAGTAGTGCTGCTGCGACTCCGTCAGCATTTGGAGGAAGTGCTCCATCGGCTACTCAGTCTGCATTTGGAACTAATACTCAGTCTGCATTCGGCGCTAGTACTCAGTCTGCATTCGGCAGCAAAACCCCATCAGCATTTGGAAGTACTGCCCAATCCGCGTTTGGAACTGCTACACCGTCAGCATTTGGAAGTAATGCTCCATCAGCATTTGGAACCACCCAGTCACCGTCATCTCCATTTGGTGCTGCTACTTCATCGCCCTCAGCTTTTGGCAGCCAGACAAATTCGGCGTTTGGTACAGCTGCTCCTTCAGCATTTGGCAGCACTGCTAACACGCAGCAATCTGCATTTGGCACTGGTGCATCACAGCCGGCGTCAGCGTCAGCGTTCGGAGCTACTGCCGCTCCTTCCACGTCTGCTTTTGGCGCTCAGTCGGCCTTTCAAAATAATACTACATCTCCATTCGGCAAGACAGCCGCAGCAACCCCAGCTACCGATAATACCCAAAGAGCGTTTGGCACTTCGTCGGCTAGTGTATTTGGTGGTGCTCCTTCAACTTCCGCAGGAGATTTGTCGTCTGCATTTGGAGCTGCAAGTATATCGTCGCCACAACAATCACAACCGTCAACAGCTAACAAGCCATTTGAAAAGGCTACTACGCCGATTGCAGGCACTAGTTCTAATTTATTTTCCGTGCTGCAACAAGCTGACGAGAAAGAAGCTGAAAAAGATGAAAAGATTGAAGAGAAGCCTGCGACGCCGGCTGCTACTCCTGCTACTATCACCAGTGCGTTCCCCGCGAAGGCTGATGCCGGACCCATGCAGAACCCATTTGCTCCTAAAAAAGAAGAGGCCGGTAGTCCATTTGCCGCCAAACAGAATGAAAATCCATTTGCTCCTAAACAAACGACGGAGAGCGGCAGCAGCATTAGCGCTGCGAAACTACCAGAAAGTCCATTTGGCGTAAAACGCGAACCCGCATTTGGCGCTGGGTCCACTACATCTGCATTTTCTACGACACAACCAAGTCCATTTACTAATACTAATGCTTTTATGAATAACTTGTCAAAAACTACAACAACTGCTGCACAAGCTCCAACAGCGATCTCAACAGCAGCTAGCACTAAGGGTCCAAGTATATCCAAATTCTTGGCACCGACAAAAGGAAAACTGCAACGCCGCATTTTTCATGGTCAGGAAACGTTCAATCAGGGAAGGACCTTTGAGCCAATTCCTATTATTGATGACTTGTCAGATGAGCTTTGTGATGCATTTAGGTCTGCCAAGTTTGAATTAGGCAAGATCCCCGACGTCGTTCCACCTCTCGCATTTCGCTAAATCGCTGCCATTTTTTTTTAACTCATGTAGAATAAAATTATTTATGTTAGACATTAAAGAAAAGCTTGTAGACTGTTCGTTTGGATTCGCGCGAGATTATATCAACTCTGTTGTAGGAGTTTATGATGTTCATTGGGCCTTTTTTCGTGATGGTCGTCTTAGGTTGACGTTGACCTGGTTCTCGGCCACCGTTCTGGTGCTCATAATTTCATAAGGAGTCGAAAGAGAAGAATTTGGCCACTAGCTTTATTCTATTCCACCACAGAACTACCCGCTTTCTAGCATACAACAATTAAGCAGCTTAACTAATATACTCTTTTTATTCAATTACGTCTTTTTCTTCTTTTTTTTTCTCAATTTTTTTTTCTCTTTTTTCTCGCGACGCGAAGCAGGCCTTCCTCTCTCTGTCTCTACCTATTCATTATAGTACTCTCTCTTGTCAATTCATGGAACGCAGCTTCAATGCAGCTTTTCAACTCCTGATATGTAACAATTAGACAATTTTGCTCGTCTCTCGATACAAGCAAAATATTTTCCTTCACTCCGCTGTCCAGTTTATTTAAACACGAGAGCACGTGCGCCAAGTCGATAATCGGCCTTCCTTGTTCATCAACTTGATGAAACACATAATCGCGGAATAACTTGATTAAATACCGATTACCGCTTTCTGACCACCTTGGATCCTGAGCATACTCAGGCCGTTCATTGATGAAGCCCATTTTACAAAGCAGTCGCACTATCCGTGAGTTCTCCAACTCTCGACCCAGTTGCCATTCTATATCGTCATCATAAGTTAACGCCGCGTTCAGTGTATCCATTGTCCGTAGAGCGAGACGGCCTACCATGTCGGTAGCAGTGTTGATGGGACTAGTGCTAGTAGTAGTGCCAGTACTGCTATTAGTAGTCGTGGTAGTACTATTAGTGGTAGTAGTGTTGTCAAGACAATCTTCAATAAATTTCAACAAGTCATCGCTGTATGATCCTTTTAATGTCTTTAAAGTTTCTGTAACATCGGCTCCAAGTGGCATGTCTACTCCGACTGCCAAACTCAAAAGTAACATGGCCACTCTTTGAATGTCCTCTTTTTGCCATTGATTCAATTGCTCGTTGCCGTTCTCCTGATACAGTACCACATCCATGATCCCAGCATTGTTTAGTCGGAGTCGCCCCTTTTTGACCAAAAGAACTCGACTGCTGTCTACCACTCTGAGCGCCAGCCCCTGTTGGTGCACCGCTCTAAGTCCGTTGGCTAGCTGAGTAGCAAAGCTCCATAGTGTATCTTCGTCGATCTTTTTACTGCCAATGTCGCCAGCAGCCGAGTTGCCAATACCGCTGACACTAGTGATAGGCGTTCGCGTGCCACCAGCACTACCGCTGTTAGTTAGCGTCCGACCACCACCGGCCAGGTTACCTAGTCCACTGCTCGCACTGCTCCTCAAGAAGCACTCTTGCAATGTGACTGCCATAGGATAGTAGTCGTAAACAAACACCACCGAATTGTCACCGAACGCCCTTGTCGTAAACGCCTCGTGGACTCCTACTACGCTGGCACACTTGACTCGACGCCATTGTTGAACAGTCTGAATAGCCGCTTCGTTGACTAGTCTGAGACCTTCAATCCGTCTCAGGCAGTACAGCTTGCCGTCAGCGCTGGAAATCGCCTTGTACACCCACGTCTTGGACCCGGGTATCACAGAGAATGAGTGAGTCTGCGAGATCTTAGTGTCTAGAGGCACCAAAGAGTGGTACACGTGAACTTGCTCAGGGAGGCCTGACCCTGGCGGCATCTGCTGCAGCGCTGTATCGTTTTTGCGCTGAAGCTCCTCCCGCAAACTGTTGGAGATAAATAAGTCTTCAGGATACCGTTCATAGGGCTGCTTCTTAGCAGGCCGGGGGACGTCTGGGGCGTATAGGTGGTACTGTAGCGGAAATGCACTGGGCTGGTAATACACGTCGTGGCCGTGAGAGTGAGGCGGAGGAGGAGGAGGATGGGGAGCATGCGCGTGAGCAACAGCTGGCGGCGGTGGACCTGGAGCATGTGGACCGTGCACCTGTGCAACAGGCTGCGGAGACGGTCGATCTAAACTTAACTGAGAGAAATCGGTTGCAGGACTGAACATAAGCTCGGGATTGAAAGTCATTGGCGGCGGCGGCGGTGGTGCAGCACCTCCGGCAGCAGGAATAGCGCCAACGGCACCTGTACTAATACCAGCGCTCGTGGGTCCAGGCGGTGGGGGCCCGCCTCTAGGGAAGAATGAGGGAACTTCTACATTGGGAGATGACGTTCTAGTTACTAGTTTACTCGGGGTGAACGCTGGCGAGTCTACGTTCAATTTCTTTTTTCTGGTTAGCTGCCGGTTTGGTTAAATGCAAAACAAACAAACTGTGGTCGCAATTACTCACGATTTTGGTGTAGCAGGTGCGCTTGACGGACTAGCCTTGGCTGCAGCTGCGGAGGTGGCTGTTGCACCTGGTTCAGTATGGCGAAACGCGCAACCTTTATCGGCGTATTTACAGTATCCATGGATCAGGATATTCCGACAAAGAGTTTGATTGCCCTCAGGTTTGTCACGCTTACCGCTCATATCGCGTGCCTTACTGGGAGGGTACTAGATTTAGAGTTATGTATGCACCTGGGGTCCGCGGATTAATACGAGGCTGGGGGCTGGTAATACATGTCAACCATATTTGCTGTACTGAGCTTCCTCTGCTCGCTTTCCACGATCCTTTTGTCTCGCTTCTTTTTTCTTTTTTTCTTTTTTTTAGCCTTAATTTGATTTTTGCTTATTTGTTTTATTTACTATTTACTATTTATTTTTTTATTTTTATTTCTCTATTTTTTTTTTTTTTTTTTTTTTCCTGCTTGTGATCCTGTCCTTGTGCTGCTCACTTCTTGTTCAAAGATTTTTCAACTTTAACCTCACTTCCCACCAACAACTGACAACAGGCATGTCGTTTGGACGATCAAGGCGGCCACAATACCACCATCACAACGGTTCACCGTCTGGCGACCTCGAGTCGCGTATATCGTCATTGCCTAACTCCAATGCCACAATCGAAATCCGCGGCTGGGAAGGCAGCAGCAAAGATCGCGTGGTGAGCTTTCTCCAGTCAAAGTCCGGCATTCGACTGAACAACGCCAGAATTACCGACAACAACGTGCTGGCAGTCAATGTCAAAGACCACGAAGCTCGCGCGCTGGTCAAGTGGTCGGGCGTGCGGTTTGCAGGAAGCCCTTTAAAAATATCTATAGCTGGCCAAGAAGACTTAGACGGGTTCAGCAGCGGCGGCGGGTCCAGCAACTCGACAATCCAGATGCTCACAACGTTCCTAGAGTCACGGTTCGTGCCACAGACAAAACTGCTCAATCTTGACAACTTAAAGAGCGATCAGTACCTCATACAGAACGGACTATTTGCCAGCGCGAGCACGGAGTCCAAGATGTTTCCCGCGTTGATGAAGATTGCCAGCACCAAGATCCCTGAAGACGCAGTGGAAAGCGTTTCTCTCGCCAACAACCAGCTCATGGACATCTCAGGCATTACGACGCTCGCCCAGACCTTCCCAAACTTGAAGAACTTGTCCCTGGCCTACAACAATATTTCTAACCTCGACCAATGGAGGTCCAAGTTCCACCATCTACGAGAGCTCGTGCTAACCGGGAACCCAATTAGCCAGTACCCAAACTACAAAAACGACATTATGCGCATGTTCCCCCGGCTTGTCATGCTGGACGGCGTGGTCATTCGCGACGAGAGCCAGCTAGATGTACTAAAACTGCCGCTGCCGATCAAGCAGGTTTTCTTCGAGAACTCCGACATCCAGAACCTCGCGTCGAACTTCTTAGCGAACTACCTGGATCTGTTCGACCGCAACAGAGACCAGGTGCTGTCGCTGTACGACGAGCAGTCGGTGTTCTCATTATCTGCATGCACTGCGGCGCCAAGGACATTGAACGTGGGACGAAGTACGGGCG
Organism: Crinitomyces ghanaensis; assembly: GCA_030581755.1. Classification (NCBI taxonomy): domain Eukaryota; kingdom Fungi; phylum Ascomycota; class Dipodascomycetes; order Dipodascales; family Trichomonascaceae; genus Crinitomyces; species Crinitomyces ghanaensis. Next base: position 65,815 of record JAKTVX010000003.1, read on the forward strand.
GCGGTGGAGGAGGAGGAGGCGGAGGAAGACCTGGTGGATATGGCGGCGGCGGCGGGCCGTCTCCAAACTTCAGTTCATATTTAACACTTTCGCGGAACCTTACCAAGACTACCTCGTTAAATTCGAGATTAAACAGACTCAGCGTTGGCCCTATTGCCATTCATAAAATATTCAGAAGGATTCCTGAGACAAAACACGATCTATCACAGACTCAGAAGTTTGCCATCGAAGCATGGAGAACGCAGGACGTGAGAACTCCGGGCGATTCAGGCATTGTGTGTGTGATCCACGGTGAGTACACCGAGCCGCCTGCGCCAACGAAAAGATCATTCGACAGGACTTTTGTGATTATACCAGGACCAAATGGGTCGATGATTATAGCATCTGACATGATGGTCGTTAGGCCGTACGGAGGATCTGATGCATGGAAGGAGACCGCGGCCGCCGCTGGCGGTGCTGCTGGTGGAACTCCGACTCCCGGTGGAGTAACTCCCAGTGGAGCGGGCACACCTGGAGCAGTGACGCCTGGAGGACCAGGAACTCCAGCGCCTGGTGCTGGCAATGTGCCAGCTGAACTTCAGGGACTCAATCCTCAGCAAATCGACATTATACAAAAGCTTATGAACGAAACACGGCTAACGGCGAAATATGCGCGCATGTGCTGTGAACAAGCTCAGTTTAATCCGGCAGCGGCTATGAATTTGTTCAGTCAATCTCGATCGAATCTGCCGCCTGACGCTTTCTTCTGAGAAGTAAATAAAAAAAAGACGAAAATGTAAAATATATTATATTTTTTTGTTTGCTTGATGTTATTTAATTTTACTAGTAGAGATCGTAAAGTATGGCCGTGATGACCACACAAAGGTACTGTACCTGTATTTTTTTTTTAAAGTTACCGTACTGTGGGGAAAATGCGGTGCGTGTGAGAGTGAATTCCTTCTCCCCGTGTGTGTTAACTAACTGTCAGCTATGTCAAGGGAATTGACATCCTTTTCTCAGGCAGAGGATCTTAAGATCCTTGGACGGTTTTTGCAAGACATTTCTAATATCCTTGATGAAAAAGCCCGGCTGACATCGGATTTGTGTTCTGCCGCTGATTCACTACTGTTGGACTCTAGTGAGACCCAAAATCACACACCCGTTCCGCTGGAGGTCCTGCAGCAAGAGAATGCCAGGTTAAAAAAAGAGGTCGCCTTACAACAGGAGAAAAATAAAGCAGCAATTGCCCTTCTAGACGTGTGTGTGTCCTCGCTGTCCAAGTGTCTAGAGCTGCTGCGAGAATTCTCCTACGTGAGAACAATGAGAGCAATTGATACCCACAAACACTACGTCGAACAGGTTGAACAACTCGATGAGCAGTACTTGCAGCTGTGCGAGAAATACCACAACTTAGAACATGGCGTGTTTACAGTATCTCGGACCCTGGGGTTGGCCCTAAAAAGCCTGCCGATGGGCCTGAGCGGGGACCTGAATGGCCGCGGTAACACGGGCCCTACTGGGGAATGACCGCGTGGCGACGATCGACAGTCTGCATATCGTCAGCCTGCGTCTGCGACTGCCCAAGTGCGGCCAACAACGAGCCCATTTCTACTTGGCCGACATGTGTGTGCGGTCATCGAAGAGTCTCTGATAGCGAGAACGCCTCCCGGCCGAACTGCTGTTGAACCTCTGTAGACGATGGCGCTTTACACGTCTTATCTCGGAATGCAGTCCTTCCCGCATTGCGGAGGAAGCGCTTCAAAAAAGGCGTATTATAGACAAGCATTAATACAGTTTCCTCTTTATCTTATATATAAAAGTTCCTTTATTTATTATTACTCTAATCAAAAAAATACATTATTTAAGCCAAAATCTCTTCCTCACTTCTCTTTCTGAACTCCAAAATACAGTCATCATCTGGGAAAATAGTAGCAAACACTCTGATCTTCTCCGACAACGGGGTAACTGTATGCTTCCAATCGTACAACAATGCAGCCTTGCCGATCAGTCCAGTCAAATTAAGCATAACATACGTCTGCCCCAAGCACACGTGCGGACCAGTGCCAAACACCAGCCAGTTTCTATGGGCCAAAGACGCAGTGGACCCTGGCAGCCATCTCTCAGGAACAAACTCTTCAGGGTTCTCGTATACTTCAGGATCATGCAATGCAGGGTACAGCGTAGGAATGACCATTGAGCCCTTGGGCACAGTGTACTCGTCGTTAATGGCGAATGGCTTCTTGGCGACATAGGGCACCATAGTGACAGGTGGACGGTATCGAAGAGCCTCCTTGACGACCATAGTGGTGTACTGCATGGACTCGACCAAGTCAATGTCGAGACGGCGGTTGATGTCGCCGCCTCGGACACGGAGCTGTTCTTCGCGGATCTTAGCCATTACGTCGGGGCGGTCAGCGATAATCTGGAACAACCAGGTGGTAGCAGAAGAAGAGGCGTCTTGGGATGCAAACAGGAACGTAAAGATGGTTTCAGAGATTTCCTTATTAGTGAACTCGCGGACCGCAAACTTGCGCTTGGCACCAAACACTGATTCGGCAGGTCCTTCCCTGGCCTCTCGTTCCCGCTCCTTCTTTCCGTCGACCATCATTTTAACCCAGGCGTCCATCACGCAAGTGGGCTCGCCGCCCTTGGCAATGTGCTCACGAGCCATGTCCGCGCAGTTGGCGAAAATGTCCATAGTCATGTCAGTGATCTTCTTGCCGTACCAGGTCTTGGTGAACGGCAAGATGATGGGGAAGTTCACGAGCTCAAGCGCAGCGGTAATCTTGTAGTAGTTGTCGGAAATGATCTTCACCTGCTGCTCAGTGATGTACTCACCGCAGAAAGTCCGCAAGGAGATGGCGCAGTTGATTTCTCTGAACTCTGGCATGAACGCCCTGGCGCCCTCCTTCTGAGAGATTTCGACGAATTTCTCAAAGTACTTGTCGTAGATAGTCTCCTGGTGCGGCAAATACACACTCAGAGCGCCGCGGGTGAACAGCGGGTTGAGCGAGCTTCTGTAGTCTACGTGGGCCTTGCCGTCTAAGAAGACCCAATTGGTTGGACGCAACAGTTTAATTGCGACATCAACAACGCATGGCTTGACAAACTGCGGAGAGTTGAATACCTTGCGGGCCAGGTCTCTGGTGGACGCAATTACGACAAACTTGTGGAACACTGAGACACAGGACAATGGACCTGATGCCCACTTGGCCTGGTATTCTTCGAACTTGGGGTCCATGCTTTCCAAGAACGGACCAATTATAGGCCACATCTTCCATCTCGGGCCAGCAATGCCGCCCTTCTTGTTGACATAAGAAATCTGGTCATACAACAACACTCCTAAGACAACTGTCAACAAAGTAGTCCAAACATTATTAGCCATCCAGTCTACTGTTCCAAGAACAATAGACTGATTAGCAGATGATGCTGCGTTTGCATTTAGCGTGGAGTTCATTGGACCAAATGTCTTTTCTATTTTTTAAAAAAAGAAAAAAAAAGACAACTGAAAAACCGTATGTACCCACCCACACACACGGATCAACTATTTTTTTTTTTCAGGTTTATATCCACCTTATTTACGTTAAGGGGTAACAATTTATACGACCAATACGAATCGGGAACGGAATCACCGGACTCCGGATCCTGTCAACTTTAAAATCACGTGTTTTTGGAGATATGCATGTGAACAATGGCTGTCAGGAGAGACGTTAGACGATGACATATGTGTACATGCGTATATTGTAATTTTTTTTTTTTTCTTTTTTTTATTATTTTTTTTCATCCTCGCATAACCAAATAATTGCTTGGTATTTGTTCTCCTTATGCCTTTTTTTCTTTCTAGCTTTCCAGTGGACCAAAAGCTTGTCATCTCGCTAGTTTCATCCTTACGGCTGCCCGAACTTTCAAGTGTGCATAAGCTTTAATCAGTAAACCGTCCGCATGATGATGCCACATCAACCAGCTAACCAAAATATTTTATTTACAGCATATAATAATTATTATTATTCTATTAAAATTAAAAATTAAATAATTCTAGTTAGTTAGTTCAACAGACTCGACAACAGTCGATGCAAATGCGGTCTCGCTAGTGGCTTAGCCAAGAAGTGATTCATCCCGGCTGCAAAACAGTTGTCAACATTCGACGCATCTGCAAACGCTGACACTGCAATAATTAATCCAGTATACCCCAGCTCCGACCTAATGACTTTTGTGGCCTCTCGTCCATCCATGTTCGGCATCTGAACATCCATGAATATGATATCAAACGGCTCACTAGCCTGTTTGACTTGATTCACGGCCTCTACTCCGTCGTTGGCAATCGCCACATTCTCAATGCCTTCAAGCTTTAACATCCGGATTAGTACCTCCTGATTCACTTTGTTGTCCTCTGCAACAAGCACCGATATCGTCTTCGACAGTTCAAGCTTTTTACTGTTGTTTTCGTCACTGCGATGAGATGAGCCGCGTGACATCGGCGGCCGATCAACCAGCTTGAATGGGTCGCCAATATTAAATTTCTCTGGCGACTTAAGTGGTAACATGGACGAACTGCTTGGATGGCCGAGCGGGCTGTTAGTTCCTGTGAGAGTAGCAGGAGTTCCGCCAATGCTACCAGAGTTGAGGCTAATAGACGTTGGAGGGTTCAGAATTCCCGATGCCCCACTAATACTAGTTCCTGCAGTAGTCGTTCCAATAGTTGCTGACATCCCACTAAGGCTTGCTGTTGCGCCACTGAAATCGCTGTTCGCCGCAGCATATGTTGCCAGTGGCTTCATTGACGAAGCCTCGCTAACCGCAGGTGACTTCGTGTCTCCAGCATTACTGCTCGCATTGTTGCCACCACCAGCAGCGGCGGCAGCCGGCGGCGTTTGGCCGCCTGCAGAGCTAGTGGAATAACTATGGTAGACATCGAACTCTGGCCAGTCATCTACGGCAGACAAATCTGCATACACATAACGTCCGTCCCTTGATACTCGCAGCGGGACTTTAAACGTAAATGTAGACCCCGTACCGACTTCGGACTCGAGCTCAACGCTGCCATGCATTAATGTAGCCAGTTGACGACAGATGCTGAGTCCCAGTCCTGCGCCGCCTTTTCCCAAAGTAACTGCCGCGTCACCTTGCACAAAGGCTTCAAAGATCTTAGACTGCATTTCTGGCGCGATACCTGGTCCCGTATCGCGGACAACCCAGGTGACTAGGATGATTTCGTCAGTGGCAGGACCTCCGACGTCAGAATTCGTGACTGATATTGAGCCGGATTTAGAATGGGAATAGGAATGGTGATGTTGATGATGCGGATTACCTAGCGGAGCTTGCGAAGGACCGCCACTGGTGGCTGGCGGAGTGTATCCTGTGCTAGTCAGCGAGATATTGCTAGTAGAGCATATGTCAGACAGAGGCCGCGGCTGAGCAGAGGAGGACAAGAGGTGCGCATTGTTTGGGGGATAAATAAGAGAACTCGACCGTGAATGTGAAAAATATGACAATGACGGCACAGACGTAAGGGGTAGTGGAGATGAAGGTTGTGACGACGAGTGGAGTGACGACGGTTGATGCGATATCTGGGGCTGCAGCTGGGACAACCGGTTAGTCAGCGGCTGGCCATCAATTGTCTCGCCAGACACCTTAACTTCGACGGATCCACCAGCAGGAGTGAATTTCAGACTGTTGGATACTAAGTTGATTACAATTTGCAAGATCCGATTGATGTCGCCCAAAACCACCATATCCCGTAGTGGAGGAGTAGTGCATTCAATAGACAGCTTTATCTGGGCCCGCTTGCTTTGAGTTGCGAAAATTGCCTCCAACTGTGCAAGTGCTTCCCCAATCATAAACTCCTTTTCTTCTAGATCTAGTCGCCCCACTTGGTGCTTGGAAAAAATTAGTAAATCCGTCAGTAAATGCAGCAGCAGTTCACCGCTCTTAAATATGACTCGAAGACTGTCCTTTATACGAACCGGATCGTCTTCGTCCATTGACACTGCACTCATGCCCAGAATACCATTTAACGGCGTTCGAAGCTCGTGAGTAATATTGGCCATAAACAAGCTTTTAGCTTCGTTCGCACTCTCCGCAATTAGCCGCGCACTCTCAATTTCTCTTGTCCGCTCGGCTACTCGATCTTCCAAAATGGCATACCGTTTACGCAATTCGTCAGTCATATTGTTGAATTTGTCAGTCAGCTCGGTCAGTTCATCCTTAATCATTCGATTTGAAACAACTTTTTCAGGAATTTTGAATGTCCTGGCTTTATCATCTGTTCCGATTTCGGCCTCAGAATCCGACGATCCCTCATAAGAATGGTGCTCCGCATCAGAAGAGTGGTGCTCATTCGAATCCATATCCGATGGGCGATGATCTAATTCGCCATCTGACTTGTCTCCTCCCCACCATCTGCTCATTATTCCGCGGGCTCCACCACCACCACCACCTCCTCCTGGGCCATTTCCGCCTCCATCACCCTTGCTCCCTCGACCTCTGCTGTCTCCTCCTCCTCCAAACCCCAACCTCTCCTTCCACCTACGTCTCCACCCACCGTCATATTGTCTAGGTCCTTTGACCGTCTCCTCAGTAGCCGCTTGCAATCTTAAAATTGGCATCACTACCCAAGTCGAAACAATCAACGCAACAATTGACATCGCAGCTCCAATACTAAACACTGAAATTAATAGCATATTTCTCAGCTGGTACAACGGTTTATACACACTCGCATGCTCTTCGCCTAATACAATTGCCCAGTTAAGGTTCAGCACCTGAACAGGAGCATATCCTACAGAGATGTTCTGGTCAGCAGACTTACTGCTGATAATTGACCCGCTCTCCTGATAAACTAAAGCGTCGAATTCATAGTCGGTCAGCAAAAACGTGTGATTAAAGCATTTGGTGCAGCCGCGGCTCGAGATGACATACCTGCCAGTGAGATTCTTCGGGTGGGTCTTTTCAAGGTACTGGCGCTGAGCATTCGAGGTTATAGGGGTCTCGAGTTCTATCAAAGACACCTGCGAGTAGCTGCTCTGTGAGTTAAGTACTTGCAGGATAGGGTCGCCCTTCATGATAACTGTGAGGTATCCGATAGCATTGCCGAAGTCGGGGGTAACACCGTTACTACTGGTAATGTTCTTGTCTATAATGTCCTGCAAACCAGCGTCTGCGTTGTTCTGTGTAATAACTCTCGTCAGCGACGTGTAGTAGTTGCTCTCAATCTCAAAAGGTCCAACGAAATAGGCTTGCAGATCTTTGGTCATATTGTAAAATGTCTGTGGAGTGTAGAAGTGCGCAGGGTACGCGACATTTGGCATAGTGAGATTTTGCAGTCCGTGGTTGTCTATTATTATCACGTTGGCTAATTCTAGCGAGTACAGCGACGCAGACAAGATGTCGTCTGTGCTCTCAAAGAACATCTGCGCCTGCATTAGATTATAGTCATCCGTGGGGATTACGCCGTTACTCGACTGATAAAAATCAACCATGAGATTCTGTATGAATGATCGCGAGCCTAGCAAAATTAGGTCTCCAACCAGCACCCCTATCGCCTGGGCAATTTGTGCAGCTGTCAGTCTTGATACCACCTGTAGCTTATTACTCAGTAGAGCCATAGCGACTCCCCGATTACTGACATAGGTAGCTACTGATAGTATCCCCAGACTGAACAGCGTGACAATACACACAAACAGACTGAGTTGGGCTTTAAGCCCAAACCGTACTGCCATGAGCGAATGAAAGAAAGAAAAAAAATAGGAAAAATCCAATAGGTGACCGGAATTCCGATGGGACTGATTAATAAAGTTGAGTGATAATGTTCGTGGGGAACAAAAAGATGAGACCCTTTTCTTTTTTGGGAACAGACAACCTTAAAATAGATTATCGAGGGAAAAAAACGGTTTTGAAAAAGAAAGGCAATGAGAAAGGTGACTACTATTAAGAGACGGCAGGGGTAATATCAAACTGAAGCAAAGTGAAACGAAGGGCAAGAAAACGTGCACGCGAAAAAACAGAAACAAAAAAGGAAAAAAAAAAGAGCCAAGAAGGAAGCCCAACAACCCATTAATCCGTCCTGCAGGAATGCTGCAGCTCGTAAACTTTATTAAAGTTTGGAATTTTTCAACTTCATAACATTAATGCCCATCACTCGAATCCATATTGGAAATATTTCAAAATCTTTAGCAGACAGCGGAGAATTACAACAACGATTGTCAAAATATGGTGAAATCCAAGGTCAAATAGAGTACCATTCTAAACCATGTATGGAGGGTATAAAAAGTTTTGCATACGTCAGTATGGAACTGTCTAATGATAATTTTCAGGCTCTGAAGCGAGCATTAAACAATGTAATGTTTAAAGGCGGGGTTTTAAGTATAGGGCTGGCAAAGCCGAAATGGGAGAGTGTGTGGGAGGAAAGGTACAGAGGAGGGAAGGAGGCGAAGGGACTAGAATTGGAACGTGAACGAGGACGCGGAAGTGAAGAGGACGGAGGAGGAGAACAAATAGAAGAAAATCAAGGCCAATTACGGGAAGAAGAACAAGAAAATGAAGAAGAATCTAGGAAAAAGACTAATTCTAACAAAAGTATCGACCCCGACTCCCTGTTGAACCATACTCAACTTAAACGAAAATATTCGTCCGCTCCTCGACAAATTGACGTGATCCCAGGAAGACTAAGAAAAACTAACCGGCCACTTAAAGACTTAAAAAGCGCCATCTACAGGATTGGACACAAGAAATGGCATCCGTACAAGACGAAGCTATGGGGAATAGAGAAGAGAGCTCTTGGCCAACTTGTAGCTGAATATCACCGAGGTGAATGGAGAGACGGCGAAAACAGTGTGATTGAATACAGAAAGAGACATATGGTAGAGGACCTTGAGATGAAGGACGTGGAAGCCAATGAGGAGGTTGGGCAAGAAGAAGACGATGAGAAGCGTATCGAACAAGAAAGGAATCTAGCCATTCTAGAAAGCATGTTTGGAGGAAAAGCTCAAGATTATGTTCCCCGAGCGCGATTAGAAGGAGAGGAAGAAAATGAGGAAGCCAACGATGTCGATGTAAATGATAAAAAGGCGGATGTAGATAGTGAGAGGACCGAGATAGATAATGGCAATAACGTGACCAACAACAACGAAGCGGAGGAGGAGGCTAAGCCGCATACCATCGACAAGAAGAAGAAGACCAAGATAGATACCGAGGTCACGCCAAAGGCTGAGGCACAAGATAATACGAATAAACCAAGCACATCCAGTCTTCGACAGTTATTTAATCAGCCTAGTACCGGATTCTCACTGTTTGGTGGACCGGTCGACGAGGAAGAGCCTGAGGAGCAAGCAGAAGATTTATCATCTGCGGCGCCTGCAGCAGTTACGACAGGTCATGTGCCTGTGAAAAAACAAGCAGCACTGTTCTTTTTGCATTCAGAATCGCCATTCTTACAGGCCCAGTCACAAGCCGCTCAGATTCAGGGAAGTAAATTTTCCCTAGAAGAATGGGAAAGGCAATATGAGGAGAAACGGCCAGACTGGGCGAAAGAGTTTAGGCGGAACAGGAGGAGAAACGAAGAAAAATTAAATAGATAACACGACGGCTTGTAAATCTCTGTCACTGCAAGAAGGTGTAAAAATTCGCGCGCACGCAAGTCATGTGAAAGGATGCTAAGAGTTTTGAACCTTCTGCTGTGCTTAATACTGCAGTGTAGCATCTCACAGCGCGAATATCCTAGTAAATATGAATTGCCTTACTGCTAATAATAATTTTCATTTTCCATAGAGCGTGCAAATCATTAATGAGAAGGAAAACATAATCTAGATCTTATGAATACATGATAAAATTTTACAAACAGCCTGTACTCTCGCTTATCAATGCATAGTAGAATTTGTGTATCGGCCGTCTATATACTAGAGGGCTCATCCTTACATGCAGCTGCATAGAATTTGTCGACAATATAGTCAGCGTGAAATCTCTTACCTTCTGTTCACTACTTAAATTATACTGGTTAGTTAGTCTCAATAGAGTAGAGAACGTTTTCGACATATTCATTGTAGTTATAAGTTTTGCCTATAGCAACGTTCTTAAAATCTGTAATGCCGATGTCACCGTCAGATAGCACGTCGCCGATAACTAGGCAATTGCGCGCATTGTTGATATACTCAATGTCGTCGGTATCTTGGGGGGTAGTGGATAACCGCCCACCGCCAAACACCTTGCTGTCCATAGAATAATTGATGATAAGCTGCGACGGCGGATATGTAGCATTGTTGAAATAACCACAAAAAGATTTTCAATCAGTCTTAGGTTCAGCACGCCTATATCTTGTGCGACTATCGACATGATGATATTTAATAGTAGGCAAGTGACCGTCGGGATCATTGTACTTGATGAAAGTGTCATAAATGAAAAGCATTGAGTCAAGGACGGCGTAAGCTTTGCAATATTCAATCAGCGTGGAAGTTCTAGGCATTCCCGTTAAACAATTTTTACTTGATTCTGTGGAGGATTTTAGGTAGCTCTAGTTAGATTTTGTCGTTTTCTGTAATAGTAGATGCGAAGAATGTTAACTGTTGGTTAATTTGGCCCGTCGTTTGTCAAAGTAAGGTACACAAACAAATGCTTATCATATATGAAATCATATTTGTCATATGAACTCTCTATTATTTAGCATTATATAGCGTTTATTTATGGTGAACAAAAGCATAATCCGCATTGCAACATTTGATAAAATCCGAATATCCAAATTCATGCGCAATCCAAACATTGGCCGAGTCGAGGCCAAAGTGGCCTTCGGGTTTCATTAAGTGCACATGTCCTATTTTTTTTGGTACTCTTACAGCCAGGCTCACATGAGAGAAAGATTAGGATGCGAAAATGCAGTCCTCCGAGCTTTTTAATAAAATCAAGCGCGGATGACTAGATTGCCATAGTAGGAACTACCGGTGTCATCTTGCTTTGTTAGACAGTTTCATATATTTTGAAACTGTGGTTTTGTTGTCGACAAGTTATATGATGCGGGGGAAACTGCAGATATAGTAATGTATGGCTATATATATAATAACTAAGCCTCTGGCGACGTTCGCTTATTGGGTGAACGTGTCCTGGCCGCGATGGACATAGAAAAGTGCATCAAGTCACAATCCATTCTACGAAGTTGTCGAGTCACGTGACAGCCTTGTCTCTCGCATAAACGGATATGCGATACCTTATGCTAGAGTAGCGGCGGCAACCGGCCAGTGTTCAATCAATCAGCCTTACAGAAGAGAATCCAGAAGAAATCAAAGCAAAGCAGATAGCTAGCTGCATGACCGAAATAATAACGCGCGTGTTAACCTAATTAGGAAAGAACGAAGCAACCGAAACCCTGGCGCACGCGTCAACGAGGTGGTTTTGACAAACTCTATTTTCTAATTTGTACACACACACAAAAATGTACACACAAATTGATGATCTAGTCACCGAGAATCAAAAAGTTCCGTGCGTATTCGATGTCGACGTGCCAGGTTTAGGATTTCTAAGTGGCGATATAAATCGATCAGATATCCAAGCAAGCGTACCAATAAACTTACCACTGTGGTTAGCAGAGATGCTAGCACTAAGTGATGTCACGCCAACTCAAAGCGAGCCGTTCTTACATATTGAAGACCCGCCAGCATTCAACAATAAAGTAATTAACGCGTTAAAATCAGATGCTCTAAATGTCGACCTAAGGACTCTAAATCCTGTGTGGTTCAGTCTCGCAGAAAAGTGGATTGGCCTGTTCGAGGAGCCTGAGTTTATTGATGTGGTTGCGAGCAGTCTGCAGCAAAGGGCAAGGATTATTTGCGATTTAGCGTCATCATCGTCATCTTCAACGGTGTCGCTTCATCCTGAGCAGCTTGAGGTTATTGAAAAGCTGGACAACTTTGAGTCCAAGCTATTCAAGCTTGTGCAACAGAGTAATAGAGACATGAGAAAGTGGCTGTACGAGAGGGACTAACAAAAAAATGGGAAGATCTGTCTGACTAGCATTAAGATTTATTTATTTATTACGTTTCGTCGTTGCTATTTTGTCTTACCTTGTTTCTTCTTTTCTTTTTCTTTAATTTTCTTTTTCTTTTTTTTTTTTTTAAAAAAGTATCTTTCCAACCCATTGCGCCATTTACAGTTCAACGGTGGTCCGCCCGCCAAGCTTTGCAGACAAAAGTTCAGGGTTCTTATCCAAACCCACATATGAATTACTAACTAACCTAGCAAAAAAGATGTCCGCGACTGCTAATCTCAAAGAGCATGATCCGCAGATATATAACCCGACCATCCCTGAAATTTTGAAACATGACCAATTGTATTCTATCCACGTTGGAAATAAGCTATTCCGTCTAAGCGGTGCCTCTCTCTCATCCGACGCTCCATCGTATTTCACCCACTATTTCTCCCAATTCAACCACCTGCCCGCTGACAAATGCCCCACCCTCATAATTGACAGATCTCCCGTGGTGTTCGGCTATATATGCCAACATCTGCAGGGCTACCACGTCCACTCTGATGACGACCAGATGTTTGTGTACATTCTGCTGGACGCCCTGTACTACAACCTGACAAAACTGTCGAACAAACTAAGAAGCTCGGACTACCTGATCCGCGTTGGCGGCCAGCTGTTTAGGATTCCTCAAGAGTTGTTCAGCGGCCCCGGCAATAGTCCAAACTACATCACAATCAACTTCTCCGGCTTACTAGACATACCCACAGGCATACCGTTCAACGGACTCTCGCTGGTGCGCCCAATACCTGCGGCGCCGCCGAGGGTCGCGGCAAGAAGCTCAAAGCTGTTTGGTGAGCTGCTGGACCTGTTGGGCCGGACAGGCGAAAACAGCGTTGACGATCACAACATTACTGAAAATCACAGAGCCGAGCTTATCCGCGAGGCAAGGTATTTTAGATTTCGCGGTCTTGAGCAAAAGCTGATTCCACACAAGACTCGGTACAATGCTCACAGGAACTGCGATGAAATTATCCTGCCGCTCATCCACGTATCAGTCCAAAGCAGCAATTTCTCGTTGACCGGTTTCCAGCCCAGTGGTGGAGCAACCAGCGGTTTCCCGACCATCGGAAGACTCTTTTACAAGAGACCGTTCGTTGACACTGCTATGCGCGAACTGATCTTGCAGTGTAATAACGAGGAGATCCTTCTCATTCCGCCCACATTCAGTGATGAAGGGCCCGCAATCCCCTGCCCTGGCGTCGAAGGCACTAACGGAGGCGCGGCGGCTACATGTGATGAGGTTGCGTCTTCGTCACCTCATTCAGCATCCTCGTCATCATATCACATTCAGACGACCGGTAAAACGGCGCACGCGCTGAAAAGACTGTGGAGACAGATATATATTCTGATGAACGCTCAACCACCAATTGACTTCTGTGATGGCCATGGTGAAGGCAGCGCTGATGACAACTCAAACTCCATCGCATATAACGTAGCATGTGTTCCAATGGAATATTATACCCATCATAAGACAATATTATCCACGTCGATGTGGAGAATAGCTGTTGATCCCGTGTGTGGACCATCGCTGGAACTTTTGAAAGCTAGCGTACTCAGTTCTGAATGCGAGCGATGGCTGCATACAGAGTTTCTATAGCATGAGAATAAAAATATACAAGAAAAAAAGAAAATGAAAATGAATAAAAAGACATTGGCATTGTGTAGTAGTCCGCGTTCTCGCGGTGGTGTGCTGCATGTTTACACTTTACTAATTTAAAAATTGCCAACCCCAAATTCCAAGATTAAGTTTAGACACCTGCATATATATCAGCACCATGAGACGAAGACAGATCGATCCGTCGGATACAGACAAAAAGGAGCGGACCGCTACTCCCGTACGCAGCTCGGCGACTGTCAAGCCTTCATCCTCGTCCTCAACTTCTTTTCTTTCTATCATACGTCTGGTAGTGTCTCTATTAACTCTCAACTTCGTTCTTTCCTATTACATCACCGGCACTCCATTATGGGGCTCCAACACCAGACTTACTAACCCACGATACGTCTCATTTGCGATTAAAACAATTGTTGATCCAAAAAATACCTACGTCAATCTCACCGACTCTCAATTGAGCCAGTTTAACGGCCAAGACCCTACTAAACCAGTCTATTTGGCAGTTGGCGGAAAAGTTTACGACGTGAGCTCAAGCAGACAAACATACGGTCCTTTAGGCTCCTATCATTTTTTTGCAGGAAAGGACGCAACTAGGGCGTATATTACTGGCTGTTTTCAAACTGATGCCACACACGACGTTCGAGGCTTAGACGAAAAAGAAGTCGAGGACACTGTGAAAGGCTGGCAGAAGTTTTATGAAAACAACTACAAGTATTGGCACGTAGGATATGTCCATCACGACCCTCTGACTGGCGATCCTCCCAAACCGTGCAGAGCTAATCGAGAACCAGGAGGAGTGAGAGGGAACTGACGGGACGAGGATAATTGTCGATGTACTCAAACGTAGAACTACCTCGAGCAGCTACACAGATAAATAAACAAGCAAATAACAAAACATAAATATAAATTAACATACATACATATAACAAACAATCGAAATTAATTAGACTAATAATTAAATAAATAATGCTAAAACACGCTGCAATATCATTAAATTTCGTAACCCGAAAATGCTTCAACGTTAGGTAATAGATCCCTCCAAAATTCATCATTAACTAGCCAGTTCGGATAGTCCTCCTCAGCAGCTCCCGGTGGTAGTGCTCCTAAATGTGGACCACTAAACATATATGGTACAGGCTCCATAACGTTATTGTCTCCACCAGCACCGGCACCACTGCCACTTCCAGTCCCGTTCAGTCCCATATTCATGGTATCGATGTCCATTGGCTGCGCTGGACCGCCGCTAGCATTAGTAGCAGGGCCACCACCTGCGGTGTCCAGTTGCTGGCTCAGGTTTTGGCTCTCTAGTCTGGAAAAATGCGCAGCTCTTGCAGCAAACGTATTCACTTGGCCATCATAGTGACACAGCAGCAGTCGGATTACAAAACTGAAGCAGATGGCCGAATTCGAGAATGGGTATTGGTCATACACTTGACGCATCTTGTCAACGATCTGATATAGCGTGTCTAACTGCTGCGGATTTACTGGACATGCTTCATGGAATGCTGGATTGCACAGCGATAGCGCCAACAATTTCAGCAAAATGCCCGCAGAGAACACTAATCTTGTATGACTGAACAGTGGCAACAATGCAAACTGCTCGACTGATAGCTGATTGAACTGCTCCAGTGCACTGACAACACTCTCGTGACATGCCAGTATACAGCGTACTGCATCGCTTGAGAACTTGGGCGTGAGCACTGCTAGCGAAAACTCCGTAAACGGTGACCGGCCAATTTCTTCAGAGAACTCAACATACAGCACGAACTGGTGTAAATATGCATTAACAGCAAAAAAGTACGGCTCGAAGCTTGTTGAATGCTTCATCTGCACCGTATTCTTCGCCGACTCTCGTATCGCATTCAGCCTTCTTTCAAAATATCCCAATAGGAATTTGGTCTCCGCGTTTGAAATATTTGGTGGCGTTTTATCTCGTGTATAAAATGCTCTTGAAATGTCTTCGAATAGTCGCGCCAGTTGCGCAAAGTAAACAATGCGAGAATCTTCATTCGACTGTTTCAGTAAAAATTCGCAGCACTCATCTGAATAATCGCTCCATATACTTCCCGACTCTCCTAATGCAGTTCTTGTAATATTTAGTAGATTCATTGACGAACAATAGCACGCCAACCACAGCCTTCTGCATTCTGCTGAAAATGGATTGGCTTCCGGATTTTTATAGTTTGACGATTGCGGCCCTGCCGATCCACCACTTCCTCCTGCCGCTGCACCTGTTCCTCCCACCGGTCCTGTTCCGGGCGTCGGTCCTGTTGGCGCCCCTGGACCTGCCGTATGCACCACCCGCTCAAATCTAAAATTAACGTTCCTTGATAGTACATTCATGCCGGATATTCCAAGATCATTTGCCATTGAAATCGCCAGATTGGCTAGTAAGTGCGACTTGTGACGGTGATAAAATTCCGGTTCGTTGTACCAATACGTTAGCAGAATCACGCATTTCAGTAACTCAATCGACATCGATCCCAACAGCATAGTCTGGTATACCACCGTCTCATACGCCATATTATGCAATGCTAGGCATGAACAAAATTCCGCATTATCCCGGAACGTATTCGGGCTCACCGGACTACTACAGTTACTCGCACCTCCCGACTGCGATGACGGCGCTTGCGAAGAAGGTTGCGGACCCTGCGGTTGGGGAAATTGCGGTGGATGCTGCTGCACCGGCGTACCTGACACAGATGACTCACCCCCACCGCCTGCACTGTATCTTTGATAGTGCAGATGAGGAGTTCCTGATGTAGAGACTGACCCGGCATTCGACGCAGAGCCACCGCCTCCACCGCCCACATACGCACTCGATTTCATCGCCATAGATGTCACGGCCATAACACACAGGAAAAGCGAAGGAGACATCCTTCGCAGTTCCTCCAGCGTAATATCGTGTCCAACATCAATCAGTGGATATATAGGATAGATCGCTTGTCTGTATAGATCGAGCCTAATTTGTGCATTTTCCGGCGTGATATATCCTGTAGATACAATATCATTCTCGTACGTAGGTGCCCGTCCAATTTTCGATGATTCTAGGGACTTGATCCGCAGATCTCCCTTTTCTGACAGTACATTCCATGCGAGAATTAGTCTCTCTCGCTCGTTGTCGATGTTGACTCCAGTATTGATCGCCTTGAACTGACTTGCGCCTGCTATCGAATAGCGAGGTTGAAATTGTTGCTCTGGAGGCTGATTGGGCTCCGATGTGGGTCCTGCCGCAATCCCCGCAGCTGCCGGCGTGCCAAGAATTTGATGATGTCCTGGCTGTCCTGGCTGTGATGCCTGAGCCTGATTTACGTATTCGCCATGCCCCTGCGGTCCTGCACCCAATGGGCCGATAGCACTTGTTGCGCCTGTGCCACTGGCTGGCCCTGCGGTAGCATTGTTGCTACCGCCGCTAGGGGGCTGATCATATGCAAAGTTAAACGGCGGCTTAACGTCCGATTCGTGTTTGTGTGATAAGCTTTCCTCTAGAAGTTCAAGTTTCTTCTCTAACATAGCAACTCTTGCATCTGCCTTGCGAGTCCTCTTCCGTGTTCGCAGAGGATAGTAACATGTTCGATTATTTCTCACGCACCTGAAACATGGCTGACCTGGGCCTCCAGAAATACATTTCGTTTTCAAATCTCGACAATTTTGACATGCTTTCGCCCTTCTAAGACCTGCCGTTTCAGCAGCGCCCGCAGCAACCATTCCACCACTTGACTCACTCGACATTATTATTACTGTCGGCAAACGCAACTGCTACTCCACCTCGCGCGGCTTCGACGTTTAATTTTTTTTCTTTTCTTGGTTTAACTGGGGGAGGACCGGGCTCATTGTCCGCAGACCCCTTACCCTGCAAGCCCTGTGTTAAATTAATACCAGCCGTATATGGCCGATTTCGGAGATAATAGAAGCAGAACGAAAAAGCCAAGAAGTGCCCATATGCATCATGATTAAGAAAATAATAAAAAAATAATTATTTAGATCGGTGGGGATCCATGATATCTTCTTTGATATACATTATTATATGACATGTTTATTTAATTAATACAGCTAGTTTGCGTTTGTTTGTTGTTTTATTGCCCTAGTTCTCCGTCAAAGAAATCAATGCGACCACGAGTTTCACCAATTCAGGGTCCCCTGCAAATGGTCCTGCTATGTCTCTCTTCAATACTGAAACTAATAATGATCGATGATTATTCAGGAACTGAGTGATCCGCGAGATTACTAAAACATTCTCTGGTCCCATAGTCACAAGTATGGCGGTCACTAACCTAAATACTGCAATGAGCATTCTCTCAAACTTGTCTGACTGTCCAACAATGTCGAAATCCGTTCTCAACACCGGATTCCGTTCCAAGATTTCAAACAACCCACACTGTATTAGTTGCGATGCTCCTTCACGCGTATATGCAATCTGAAGCAGCAACGATAACACTGCAAGTGCGTCTATCATATACTCATCCGACTGGTAAGCCAGTGCCGCAGAGGCAGACGACGTTTGATCATAATAGACATTGTCTTGAGCAAATTGGGAAGATGACGATGGCGACGATGACGCTTCTTCAAAACTCTTGACCAGTAATAGGATCAAATTATTCTGAATCAATTTGTCCAATACAAACGATGATCTGGCCCGCAGAAACAGTTCACACAACGATTCTAATACCATTAGTGCCATAATCCGGCAAATGCCAGGCCCAGAATGTGAAAGCGCATCCGAACAGACCAGCTCTAAAAACCGCGCACCTGACTTGCGAATCGAGGACATCAGACTTGCATCCAGTGTACTAGCGCACACAACGTACAAGTCCGTCCGTAATTGAGGGGTCGACTGCGGATTTTGCGCAGCCGCCATACACGTCTTAAATAACGACTGATAGACTGGACTGCTTTTGCCCGTATTATCAATATTATTCTTGCCGCTGGTGTTGCTGCGCTTATCAAGATCAATTGCCTTCATCAACTGTGCTAATAACGAGGCATACACCTGTGCAAATCCAACATCGATCTTAGCACTGTCAGCCAGCTTCGGAACTAGCCGACGTAAGGTCTCGCCGATAAAGGCAGTCCGCTCCACTGGTCTGAGATTTCCGTCATACACAATGACTAAAACTAGCTTAGCCCACGCAACTAGACACGCAAGCTGAGCATCGCGAACTCGGGATAGCGACTGCCACATGTGCGCATGCCAAAGAATCTTTTCTCCCCATTCCATGGCCTGAATGGTAGTGTCATTAGTAGTAGTTTCGTTAGTAGTATTAAAGTTATTGAACAAGTCGTTCTTCGCCCGGCTGGCCTCTTGCTGCTGTTCGTACACATATAGCGCCAGCAACCGGGCCATGTCGCCGACGTTATCCTCAGCCAATGGACGAAGATACTTCTCTTCAAACCCTTCTATGTTTACGATTTCGTCTTCGTTGATAGAGCTCTCCGAGATCAATGCTTCAACAGGTGCGGGCGATTCAAGCACATCCAAGTATTCCAACACTGGCGCTCCATGAGCTGAATCAAATCCTCCACGGCCACGACCTCCAGCACCACCACCAGTCTTCAGTCCTACCAGTGCCGCGGTATATTTCTCCGCCAATGACACGGCCATATCTGTCGTACAGTGGTGAATTTCCATACATAGATACTCGAGGAAACTGGCCCGACGCGCGAGAAGCGTTGCCTGCCATACGGCCTCCCGCCTATTAACTAACTGTGAGTAATTGATATGCATCCGAGGCTCAATGGGTAATGCGCTCAGCCCATAATTAGAGCTTCGTAATAGGTCCAATACAAGCGAGCACGACAAGGGGCTCTGCGCTAGCAGATGAATAATCTCTGCAGCCACTCGAGCAATTTGTGCAGCAAATATTGATTCTGGTTAGTTTCATGCATGAGTGAAAAAAAAAAAAAAAAAAAAAAGATGATGATGATAATATAAAACCAAGCAAATAAACAAAATACTCACCTTGACTCCTTTGGATAGCAAATCGAAGAAGTAATTGAACTGACGAAAGCACGCTGACTCCCGATCCAATATCTCCCCGTCTGTGGTCAACAGCTAACTGGCCATCATCAGTAATACTGAAACCCAACAGAAAGTGGGCATAATTTGGTTCCCCACTTGATCCGTCCCGTAGTCCCGCAGCTATAATCTCAAGCAGTTGAGCCTTTATAGCCAAACTTGACTCTTCACAAGTTTGCGCCTGACACAAACATCCAGCCATGTAATCTATCGAATCATCTGCAGCTCTGCATTTACAGCCCACTGAATATCCAACAGCCTTAGTTGTCGAGTCAATTGCTGGCTCAATGTATCTGTCAACTGGCCGGTCAATTTGATCCACAAGCGCCGCTCGAATATTTAGATCTGGTTCAGAAGTCTCGAGAAGATATAGCAGACGGGTCTTACCAGAAGATACACGGCTAGAAAACTGCGGCATCTGTGTAATCCGGCTCAACAACACACACGCCCAATGTGCAAGCATGATATTGTTGCTTCCCATATATTGCGCCACATATCCGATCACAGACAGTCTGAATAACAGAGCATCGTTGAATGAGGTCAACCCTTGATTCGAATAAACTGGCAGTGTGGCAAACGAAAAGCCCGAAAACAGCGATGTCGCCGTTGCTGATTTCTGCACGCCACCGACTGCAGACATTGATTTGTCCAACAGAGGGTCGCTGCCGCTCGTTGAGCCAGGGGCCGCCTTCGTTTGCATTCTCTTCTCACTGGCAGACTTGGACGCTGCTACTACAAGATCTAGGTAGAACTGTTGCGAGTCAATAACCGCTACAATTAACTTAAGCGACAACGTAACTGCATCCAATACTTTGTCCTGGTCATGAGCACTCGCGTTATCCACAGAGTCGAGTCCGTTCGTGATAATTTCAAAAATCACATTGAAAACCTTAGATTGAAACATCCGCGACATTACCGCCGAAACTCCATGCAGAAGAATGAACTGCTCAACAGCCATGTCAAGAGGAAGCCACGGCATGTGTGCCTTAGCAGCCAGACGGAACCAGGAGGTATCTATAGACTCCAATGCTGATAAGGCAAATTCTAAGCAAGGCTTCTGGAGAGTAAGCCTGTCCACCTCCGGAAACTTGGACGTGGTGCGCAGCACGTTGCAGAGCATAAACTCCGCATAAGGCTCAACACCTGGTGATCTATAGGATGAGCCGATATCTAACGGATACGGAAGACTTGTGCGCAGCCCATACAGAGATGACATGTACGATGATAACTGAAGAGAAGGAGAGGACGAGAGCTCAAACCTGTCGCCATCGGCAGTTTTCGTCAAGCTGGCTTCATCGATCCGCCCCATTAATTGATTAACCAACCTCACCAGGCCTAGAACATCATTGGCACTTGCGACTACTTGGTCTAATCGCATCATAGGGTCTACCGACGATATCCATAAATCCACAGCTCTCCACAACGCATGACGCTCTTCCATAATTTGAGTCCGCGCAAACGCTGCCAGCACATCAAACACGGGCCCATATATCGGGGTTTGAATAGCCAACAGTCGAAACAGCAGCGACATCAAATCGGGATCATTGAATATTAGCAATCGGCTTCTGGCTTCCGCATTACCGGCAACTACAACGGCAATGAGTCTTAGATATGTAGAAACAAGCAATGTCTCATCTTCCGTAAGGACCTCTTCGTCTGTCACAGGTTTGTTGACTAAACTGTTGCGGGCTATCCGAGATGAAAGAGACGATGGCTGGAGAGTTGCGTGTGATGATGATGATGGCACTGCCGCAGTTGACGATCCAGTTCCTGGTGGTGGTGGTGGTGCACCAGGAAATGCAGGTGCAGAACCCTGAACCCCAGTAGTGCTTTCCTTACCATTGCCCTTAAATCTTCGGGCATACATCTCTAAGTCCTTGAGTATAGTGTACCAGCTCACTCTCAACGATCTCCTGGCCCGGCTGTTGGTATCGCCACTATCGACTTGAAGGAACTTGTCAACGGCGACTGCACTTTCTGTATCGTTCACAAGCGATCCCAACATATCGCAAAACGACGCCGTCATGAACATCACGTGACTGTGGGCGGCCCAAGAAACAAATCCATATAACGGACCGTCAGGATCGTTCCAAAACTTATCGGTAGCTGATCCGTCCGATCGATCGCTGTAGATATATCCTATGCTAGCGCAGAACGTTTCTAGTTGAATATTGGGGAACTGTAGGTTTTCTTCTTCCTCGAACCCGGCCTCGTCAGCCCCGCCCAGACTTAGAACGGTATCTTCTTCGGCCAGTCGAATCTGTTTCAGCGCATCAGCTAGATTGCATACGATTGTCTCGATTGAATACTCCAAGCCTTGCAGTACTGAAGATTTTAATCCCTGCGACGGATCTCGAGTCCATTGAAATGTTGAAACTCTGGTTTGCATCAATGGACGGTAGTCATAGAATCTAGTTCCTGACAACTCGTCTTTGCGGATATCTGCTGCTAACGACATAATAAATTCCAAACAGCCGTTATCTACAGCATTGAGTGCAGGTGCTATAATGTGAGATTTATAGTCGATATCCACATTCGAAGGAGGAGAACATTCCCTGCATATGCTCGTAAAAGCCGCCAGACATATAATTTCCAAATATGCCCGAATATAAGGGAATTTCCAAGGCGCCTCTGATTTCTGTTCTGAGGTCCCATTCATTGTTCTGGCTGCCGTCGTCGTCGTTGAGGACATTCCGTTCATTGCGGCCGCTGCCTTTGAATCTAGTGAACTACCGATCAAGAACGTGTATAGCTCGTATACTTTCTTGAACTCTTTAGACTCTTCTACGGCCTTGAGGTAGCCGAAGAAAAACGTCAGATAATGAATCAACATTTCATCATATGCGTAAGACTGGATGTGATCGCATAGCAGCTTAAAAGATTTTAGACTAGTGGCACTGGCGAGCCCGAAGAGAACTTCTCCCAAGTTGTCGTGCGTCATGTGCAGGAAATCCTTTCGCAGCTTGATACTTTCCATAAATGAAACGTCCACAGTCTCTCCCAGGAACTGGCCACGCTTTTCTCGCTCTTCTGTTTCCACAATTGCCGCTTCAGTTTGCTTAAAGACTTGGAGGATCTTGGCCACAAACCCGTCAGGATCTGAATCAATTACTTCAAGCGCAATTCTATGGAACGCCTTCTCGGCAATTGTAGGCGTACTGTTAGACCCAGTCGATCGTCGTAGAGGAGCTGCAGCAGTAGAAGCAGAAGAGTTAGCGGTACTAGATCCATTTACACCATTGGTGCGGTTGTTGTTGCTATTATTATTGATGCGCACGTAAGAAACCAGAAACCGAATTATCCCCACGATATATTGCTGTCGGACATAGTACATGGTCATGGCTCCTTGAACTGGGTTGAGTCCCAATCGAACTGTATCATTTGCAGAGTTGTATACTAGCTCCGCGGCTATTAATTCGTCAATGTCTAATTCGTCTGATAACATGCATGCCGTGTTTATAAATTCTTGATTGACCGTGTAGTCCTGTTCGTCAATTTTAATAGTTCCTAGTTAGCGTCATGTCTCTATAGATTGCTTGACTGGTTCCTTTTTGCTTGTAAACAGTCTATTCTTTTCCTTTTTTTTTTTTTTTGCTCTTCTCCCACTTACCTTTAGAAACAACCTGCCGACTCTGATCACTCTTCTTCGGGCACGCTAAAAGATTCTTCAAATCTGGCATCAGCTGTCTAGCCAATTCTTCAAATTCTAGTATAGCGTTATCCAACACATCCTGATTATCGCCATCCCGAATAATTAAATCTATTACCTCATGGACCTGTATAAACAGATCTGTGTTGTATCTCATTATTCGAGATGCAATGAAGAACTAACTCACACTGCCTGAAAAAATACTAAACATCCCGTTGCACGTCAACATAGTAACTCTAACTCTAACGCTAACTCTAACTCTGCCCTCTAGCTCTAACGTTAACTCTAACCTAAACCCTGGACCGTCGCGCTCCCTATGTCTGAGAAAAGAAAAAATGCACTTTGCCTTTTTTAAAACCGCCGTGTACCCTCGTTCCTTAGGTTTTAAACATATTACGCTCCGAGGTGCGGTTCAAATCACGGCACGTAGCATCATTTTATTTTACTAACAAGTTTTTTTTGTGAGCTAGGTAAGTAGAACAAGAATACACATCTAACATGCAATCAGAGAATTACCAAGATATTGGCGACCTGCTATTAGGAGAAGAGAATTTACTTCAAGCTAAAGATGATGACGCCGGAGACCCTATAATTGTGGATGAGGATGACGACCACGACGCAATTCAAGTTGACGACGAAGATGACGACAATATTATTCAAATACAGGATGACGATGACGACAATGGCGACGGCAAAAATGATATAATCCAGCTAGACGACGGATCTCCTGACATTGTCATGGTGGATGATAGTCGCAGCAAGGATTATGTTAATAATAGTAGTAATGACAATAATGACGGGGCTAATAATAATAATAATAATCACGGTAATAATGGTACATCAAATAATGATCACGGCAATGACAGTTACATAGAGATTGACATGGAAGATGACCCTGGCGTTGAAGACATGGCCGGCAACGTGCAGGATGACGACATGGTTGGCGACTTGATCGCAGAAGACGAACCGCCTGCAGGCCATGAAGTTGCAATTGAAGAAATGCAAGAGACCTATATACATGAAGAATTGCTTCAAGAAGAACAAGAAACAGCAAATGTAGAAAACACAGAAGGCCAAGGGCGCGTAATAGTCGAAGAACCAAAAACCGCTGAGCCGGAGGATGTTCCTCAACATAAAGCTGAAGACAGAGTAGTCGAGGTTATCGAAGAAGACGAAAATGACAACGCAAATGATGCGGGACTGGAAGCCTTTGAGCTTGTGGATGCTTCAAAAGATAAGAACGTGAGCGGCAATGAAGCGATAGAAGAACCGTTAGAGAGCTTGGCTGGACAGGATCAGGACAGAGAGGTAGAACCACTTGAAGAACCTGTCAGCGAGAAAGAGGATGCGGGTCAGAAAGAAACATCTGCGACGTCGAATGATGGGCAGGAGCTAGCGTCAGTTGAAGAAAAGAGCGCTGAGTCCGCAGAAAATGTGGCCACGTCGTCTGCTGATAACGTACTAGATGAGATTACAGAGCAGGATATTGAAAATCCGTTGAGAGAAGAAGAAGAAAAAGAAAAAGAAAAAGAAAAAGAAGAAAAACAATTGGCAGTGGAGGAGCTGCAGGCGGAAGAGTCTAACACGGAAGATCTGCCAGAAGACTTAGTAGAAGAAGACTTGCCAGAAGAAATAGCAGAACAAATAGCCGCAGATCAAGAGAGGTTGCCAAATAACTCAGCGCTTAAACTTCTTCCCGTATTGATTCATTGGGGATTAGACCAAACAAGTCTGTTTTGTCCGTATGAAACGGAAGATGACGAGCTGAAATCAAAATATTCGAAATGCCATTCTCTATTACCTGAAGTGCCTGAAATGGATCTCAGCATGGAAGAAGTTTTTAACTTGATGCGGGCATCTATGAAGAGTCAAGCGAATGATGAAGACGATGTTGAAGATAACGAAGAAGAACCTTTTTACAGCATGGATGAAGAACTAATATTGATATTCGAGGGTTTGAATATTGTGTTGGGAGAGGTAAGTGCCAGTTTTTGTGATGTTGCTGCTGTTGTTGATTCAATGCTAACCAGGATAACTATTACGCGAAAGATGTGACGCTCGGGGATTTAATTAACCTTCTAGTGGGGCTAAGTAACAACTCGGTGCCAGACCTTCGACCTGAAGGATTAGTTATTCATGTTAGTGTTCAAGAAAGGTTTACTTCTGTATTTAACGCTTTGTCAGCTGCAATGCAAGAGGGCCACGGGTTAGAGCAAGTAGAGAATGGAGAGCAGTCGGAAGAGTTGGAGGATATTGTGCAGGGTGAGGACAGAGGAGAAGAGGTGGAACAACTGGGGGATATACACGGACAAGAAACTGGAAAAGACGACGTAAATGGAGACGTGAACGGTCAAAATGAGGTCGCTGAGACGGCAATAGACAAGGGAGCAGCCATACAGGCGCCTCAGGCCCAAGCTGCGTTAGATGACCCAAGTGTTGACCTGAGTCCAAACACTGTCTTAGCTGAGCCAAAAGATAAACCCCTGGAGCGGTCAAGTTCTTCGGCTTCTCTGAAGCGGCCAGCAGAAGATGAGGACAGAGAAAGTAAGCGGACCAAGTGTTGAATAGAGAAGGACAAGCGGAAAAGACCAGGAAGACGACGGCGTTCATGCACACAAGCAAGAGCGTCTTTCTTTTTTTTAAAAAAAAAAAGGAAAAAAAGAAAATATAGCTTAGTAAGCCCGCGGCGCTGGACTTTTACTACATAGAAACATCGCCGAAGAGGAATCCAATCGTTTTTTCAACTTGAACTGCTATTTAAAAAAAATGCCTCAGCTTGACTGACCTTGCGGATATATAACGTATTTGTAATCACCGTTACACCACTTTTATTTGGCGGCCGTCTCGGTTTCTTTTTTTAGATTTTAACTCTATATACATTGCTACACAGATATGCACAGTCAAAACATGTGTGCAGCCGCGTCTTCACCAAATGGGGACATGTCCAAAAAAAAAACGCAGGAGCTGACAGCGTCTGGACGGCGGCACCACTTAAAAACCTTCGGCCCGTGCATTCGCTTTACGTTTATTTACTAACATCCCTTTATTTCTACCATCATTTTTTGTGTTTTTTTATTTTCAACTGACATTATCATCTAGTCATGTCGTCTTCTTTTCTATATACTGTCGCTGCATGTCTGGCCCTCTCAGGGGCAGCTGATGCCGCCTCTCTGACCTCGCTTTTCTTGTTCGGCTTCGACCAGTTCCCCATGGTTGCTTCTGTTCAGGGATCACAGAATGACCTCACCACAATAGTCGTCGCCTGTGACGGTGCCACTACTGACGACTGCGGACTTCTCGGACCCATGACCGTGACCTACGGTTCCACTACCGAAAAGTACTCGTATGGCGTCCCTGCAGCTGGCTACAGCATGTCCGTCGACTGCTCCTACCAAGCCAGTTCGGGCCAGTGCTCAGTCTCAAATGGCGGAGGAGGAGAGCCGGCCACGTCTGGTGTAATTACCTTGGGCCCATCTGACTTGGCGCCTGTCACCGCCACTTTGGTCACCACTAGTATCAAGGCTGTCCCTGACGCTGCACTTGCCAGTGGTCTCAGTGCTGCCATCTCCGGCGCTGAGCAACTTGGCTCTATAATTGCATCTGGCGCCGAGGAAGTTGGTTCCAAAATCAAGACTGGAGCTGAAGGTGCCGCTTCCGACGTTGCGCAAGGTGCGTCAGCCGTTGGCTCCAAGATTCAGTCTATATACAGCAACGCCGTGACTGGTGCCGAAGCTGCCGGATCTGCCGCCAAGACCGGTGCCAGCGCTGCCAAGACCGGTGCACAATCTCTAGCGTCCGAGGCTGCCAGCGCTGTCACTAGCGGCCTCGCTAAGGCCTCTGGTGATGCTTCTTCTACTGCTGCAGCCAGCAGTAGTGCCGCATCTACTACTGCGTCTTCAGGAATTGACCAACTACAGCTGGCTGTAGGAGGAATTGTTGGGGGCTTCGCAGCTGCATTGTTACTGTAATGTCAAAAAAAAAAACGTGTTGTGGTTTCCCTTTTTCTTCTTTATTCTTCGTCTTTTTTTTCAATTTTACCGTTCTTTTCCGGCTCTCATTTTGTCTTTTGCTTTTTCCTCTCGTCTGCCCACCATTCTTTATCGTCCTTTTCTTTTTCTCCTTGTGTCACCTTTTGTTTTCCTTTGGTCCGTTCAGGTTAGTAAACGTGCATCCATGCCAACCTTATTTCCGTTATTCTTTTTTTGTTCTTACATACCCTAACGTTAACCTTGAATCTTGACTTAGTTCAACTGTGACACTCTTTTGTAAAAACCCACCCGCCTTGTAACTCCGCCATTCCTCCATCTGTCTATCACCATGCCTGTCAAGGAAGACAAAAAAACATTATTCGGATGGGTTAAACGAATGGTAAAGCGGAACAACCACCAGGTCCAGGACGATATAGCCGGTAACGCTACCGGCGGTCCTGCTGGTGCCGGTGTAGGCTCTACTTATTGTGCATACGATAAAGCGTCGTGTTCTTCCAATAATACTACCCCTACATCTGTTGGATCTTTTCGTCCATATTACAGGAGCTCTAGCTGCCCTCCTTCCAGCTCTCCTCAGCCCGCATCAGCTGACTCCTGCAACACCTCCGGCGGCGCTCACCACCATTCCTCAAATCCCCATATTGTCTACTCCGTCAGACCAACGACCCGACTACTAACCGACAACAACCACAACCATCACGACCCCACGGCTACGACTACTACTACTACTACTACTACTGCCACGGCCACCGCGCATGATGGCGATGCTACTAACAACGATACCACCGGTGCTTATGCGCTTGCCGGCGATGCTCATGCCGCAGCCTCCCTCAGCCCCCGTGAATCCCAGTCATCGTTTGACTCGTGCGATTACAAAAAGTGCCCTGACGACTATGACTCTGAAATCCGCGACCTTCGCGTTCACCGTGGCCGCCACGACTCGCGCCATCATCACTATCGCTCGCCTTCGGACGATGGTGCTGCTAACAACGTCGTTATTGTAGACCAATATGACAACGACTTGGACGATCTATATTCCCAGTACAACAACAACATCGACTCGCGATCTATTCAGTCGGTTAAAAGTGCCTCAACTTTCATCTCCCGCAAAGTTCAGATCGTCGATTCTCACTCGTTTGTCTCTTCTATCAAAAGGAGACGGTCAAATTCAAACTTTACCGTTCCGTCTGTATCAAGAACCTCAATCACAACTGTATCTGATTCCTCAGTACTTAATTCGGCCGGCGTACTGATGCCTTATAATTACCCGCTGAATAATACCTATCCTACTGACACTGCGTCAGTAGTTACTATTGCCTCGTCGTCGAAACGAAATAATCGCAGGTCTATTGACACTAATGCCAGTACTCGGGCAATTGCTCCTGAGTCCATATTTAATGATCGTCGATCTATAACCAGTGACGACTGGCAACTGACTGCTTTTGCTAACTAAGTAAATAGTAAAAAAAAGAAGCAATTAAGGAAAACGGAAGAAAAAGGAAAAAGAAAAAAAAAAAGGAAAAAGGAAACCCAATCAACCAGCTCTCTGTACTATTTATTTATTTATTTTGAATTTCTATTTACATGTTACGTTTATTGTTTGTTTATTTCTTTAGGAAACTCTCCACTAATTCGTTCTCCCATTCAAACGACTTCTCCTTTGTTTCTGGAGCGCCAGCAGCACTGCTGACAGCGCCAGCGGATGATTTCGCGCTCTCACGTGCCTTGACCACTTCAACATCTAACGGTCTTTGATACTTGTCTCCTCCAATTCGAAGCTTCCGGCTCGATTTACCTGACCCTTCAATGTTCACTGTAATAGAGTACTCTCCTGCAAAGTCTATGCCGCCAGTCTCGTATAGACTAGTTCCCCGCTTTATGCCAGGCCCGAGCTTCTTAGCATTACTACCCGCAGCGTCGCTGTTTATAGTAACAGCCAACGTCAGCACATGACCAGGAACCTGGTGCCCGATCAACCTCGACAGTTCTTGTCCAATCTTATCTAGTCCCACAACTTGGTTCAGCTTTCCAGTCTCCTGTTCTTGAACTTTAAGTCCCGAGAAAGACGTCAGGTTCAGGTTAATAACGTCTGGAAGCGAGTCAAACGCCGCCAACATAGCAAATTCTGTAGAGTGTCGCACCTGCTGTTTGTCTTGCTTACTAGCGTTTTCAGGAAACTTAAGAAACGATAGGTCTCCACTTGTCTTGCCGGCAGACGACTTGATGCCAAACCCAAACAACGAAGACACCCCCTGCAGGCTCTCTCGCTCCTTGAGTCTTGTAGCCTGCTCCTCCTCTCTTTCTCGTCGTTGTTGTTCTAATGCCCTTTGCTTTTCTAGTTCTTGCTGTCTCTGAATACTGCTCCTGTCTACTACTGGTATCCTCGGTCCTTGACCCTTTAAAATGTATGCAGCTCCATTAAATGGATGAAGCTCGTTTCTCATTC
The DNA here is from genome assembly GCA_030581755.1 of Crinitomyces ghanaensis. NCBI lineage: Eukaryota > Fungi > Ascomycota > Dipodascomycetes > Dipodascales > Trichomonascaceae > Crinitomyces > Crinitomyces ghanaensis. The sequence continues at coordinate 95,510 of JAKTVX010000003.1, forward strand.
GCCCAGAACTAACTCGCACAAGCTCTCCAGCCACTCCGAGCCCTTGAAAGTCTTTAAGCAGTTGGACTACGATTTTCTTCTGGGCTCTCATGTCGAATATGTTTGTCTGAAAATGATGCACTCTGCAATTTCCAAACTTTATTTTACAAAATTTCAGTTTGGGTTTTTTTTTAAAAAAAAACAAAAAAACAAGAAAAAATGGGGGTGATTTTAAAAAAGAAATGACGGCAGTTTTAGAATACCCATACGTGCTCTAACAGCCCGGCCTTCTCCAACATTTAAAAAAAAAAAAAAAAAAAAACAGCTCTTTTTCAATTCTTCTCAATTTTCCTACATAGCAAAAACAACAAAAAAAACGTCTCGTATATGTCTGTTTACGATCATTTACCCTCGTATCTCTTAAACTCCCAGTGCTCTCCGTCAATGTCCTTGAATCTAACTCCTAACTCAAGAAGCTTGGTGAACGCCTTGCTAAAGTCCTTGAAGAACAAATCATTGTCGCTCGCATACTTCTGAACCCACTTCTTGAACTCCTTGTCCTGCACAAGCGCATAATCCGCAGGCAACATCATCAAAGAGTTGGTCGAATCATCCTGGTATTGCTTGGGTCCGTTCCACTTTCTGATGTGCCACTTCTCATCCAGCAAAAGCTTGAAGAAATCATTGGTGAACGTAGTAGGCGAAAATGTCCATGGTCCGTCAAATCCAGAGTTCTGAGTGTGGCATCGTCCGAGGCAGTGCGCGCCAATCAACGCAACAATCTCTTGGTCACTGAATCCCATGCGGTAGAAAATATCCCGAATGTGCGACGCGCCCTTGGATCCGTCTGGCAATCTTCCATCCGGCGGCATCTTGGTCTCGTCTTGGTCGAGTCTGCCTCTTCTCCACTGAATAGTGGGCCCTCCAGCCTCTTGCACTGCAACAACTCCTCCCAGTGTGTATAAGTCTCCGTACGAAATCCAGGGGAATTGTCGATGAATCGACTCCAAGAATCGCGTGCCGTTCTCCAATCCCATGTTGGAATCAGTGCCATACTCCTTCTGGAACCGCATCGTGCCGCCTCCACTGCCTCCGTTGCCTGCATTGAGATCGTAGGTTCCTGACGAGTGCCACGCCAGTCTGACAAGAACTGGGCCGTACGACCCGTCGTCATACTCGTCGTCGTCAATTAGCTTCTGGGCAATTGCGTTGTAGACGTCCTGATAGTCGTCAAATTTAGCCTCATCGGCCTTGGTAATCACCTTCTTGCGCTGGCTCTGCCCTGATGCTGACTTACCGCCGTAGAATTGGGTATATCCGTAGTATCCTAGTCCTCCTGCTACGACAATTCCTGCAATAAGTCCAATGTTAGAATTGGATTGTGGGGGCGGCGGAGGGGGAGTACTCTGGCCTTGTTGTTGTTGTTGTTGCTGTTGTTGTTGGTTGAAATTAATTCGACTAGTACTCAATGCTCTTAACGAAGAGCGAGTAACTAATCTAGGTACTCGTTTCAATGCAATTGACATGTTTGTGCTGGTAACTAAGTTGAAAATCCCATGGCGGCTGGATATCCTGGCTTATTTATACTCGGGCTTAGCCTTTTTGGGTCAAATATGTCCCGATGCAATGCATGCAACAACTTTGCGGACCAAATGTAAGAATAGACTTTTGTGGAAGGAGACAAGAAAGAAAGAAAGAAAGAAAGAGTACCTTATCTCAACAATTGGAACATACAAATGGCTACAGGTAATTTATTTTTATTTCTATTTTTGTTTTTGTTTTTGCCTTTGCTTTTATTTTTGTGCCACGTCTCTGTCCTCCCTTTATTATTTCTTATCCCTTTTGTCCCACCACACCACACCACCTTGCTATGGTATCCTTGTTATCCGACCACCTTATCACGCTTGGCTGACTAAGCTCTTCCCCTCATTTGGTTGCGGGGTTATGCAACATCTTGATGGCGTGAAAAACAGACCCAGCTCTGGTCTTGTCGTTCGATTCTCATAAATAGATGGAAACTTTGCTGCCTAAGTTTTCTGCTTTATACAGCATGATGTCTTGATTTAAGCAATTGCTTTTTTATTTAGCTTGCTGTTCTTGTTTTCATCCAATTGCATTGCTTTTACCTCTTTACCGTTAATCCCTGCCCAGCCAATGACATTTCGTCTTTAATAAGCGTTTGGGTCTTTTAGGGTTAGGCCATGCTCCCCGAACGGCTCGACCTGCCTGCAACCAAAAGTCTAGAACGTCATTATTCCATCATCACATTGTCATAGCTAAGGTTGAGACGATAATTTGATTTACTGAGGAACGAACTGGATTGAAAGCAAAAAAAAAGAAAAAAAAAGAAACAAAGAAAGAAAGCCAAAAAAAAGACATACAAGTAGAAAATAAATTGTGTATTCTCTGGAGATACTCTTGTCAACTGTCTTTCACCTCATACTGTGTTTATATGATACTCAAAAGGTTTGCATATACCAAACCCTCGTTAAGGTTTTCTCTGCATCCCAACTCGACATGGACATCTCACAGGCATTTGATCAATTGCAATCCCAGACTAAAGCTGCGGCTTTAATTTCTGAGTCTATCATCAACAAACGAGACACAATAGAGTCTTCCTGTCGATTGTGTCTACGCACATTGGCAGATCTGCATACTAAACCACCTAATGAGTACAAAACTTTATGTCAAGGACTGCTGGACGGTGAAAATTTCAACCAGCTAAAGTCGGCATTGAATGATCTTAGGAATGAGATGGCAAACAAGCCGTTCTACAAATACAACCATATATGGTCACACGCAATGCAAGACGCTATTTTCGTATGCTTAATGGCCCACTGGCCAATTACACAGAAACTGCTGTCTCCACGTGAAGTGCAAGACATGCTGGCAATCCCCTGTGAAGGAGAGCAAGAGGAAAATGCCGCTACTACTCCCGAGGAACTGCGCTTCAGATTCACTATTGAAGAGTATCTGCATGCTGTTGTGTCCCTGTCCAACGAGCTCGCAAGACTAGCAGTCAATGCCGTCACCTTAGCTATGCAGACTCCTCCTGATGTCCGCGCGCAATGCTTGTCATTGCCTGCAGACATTGATCGCTTTCTTAAAGAGCTGCAGGCTGCCTTCATGGTGCTGAACCTGAAGAATGACAGTCTGAGACGTCGCTTCGACAGTATAAAGTACAATGTGAAGAAAGTCGAGGAAGTAGTGTATAATGTTGCATTGAGGGTGCCCAGCTTGCAATGAGAGTGACGTAGACATCGTGCACGTTGAAATCTGGAGGAAAGAAAAAAGCAACAACCTAAAACAACCGTTTTTCACTTTAAAGATCATGCATGTAAAGAAGAAAAAACATAACATTCATTAAATAGCACATAAATATAACATTAAATATTCGTCTCGTAATGGCCCCTCTTAAACTTCCCGATAGCATCAATCGTCAAGTGTCGCATATCCGCAGCAGAAGAGCGTCCAGAACAAATCATATCAAATAGCTTAACTGCCTCGTTAACCAAAATGCTGCACTTCTTGCACGCCTTCTGCTCGCTGTACAGTATGCCGTGAACAATACCTTTAGTATTCTGCATCTGCGTTCGCCCGCTGTCTCCGCAGCCTAAGTTGAGATTCTCTAAAAACAGCTCCAGAGCTCGCGCGACTACAAGCTCAATTCTGCGATGCACAACATTACACGGCACAGGCCTCAATCCCAAATAAATGGGAGCCCCTGTGGTCGACATAAGCAGATCCCCGTATACAGGCGATGGCGGATCATCCGTATTAGTGAACTCTGTTCGCGTTGGCGTAGGCGGCGGAATTATTCTCGGATTGGCTCCGTCAATGTTGACTCGCACCAGTGATGAGACTGTGAACGCTTCATCCATGTCTCCCGAACCCGTAGACCCGCACACGATAAACAGGTCCAGGATGCCCTTTTTCCATGTGTCAAATACTGTGTTGGGCGGGACACACGCTTGAACCAAGACAGTGCGTTTAGAGCCTACTCCCAAGTGATGCAGCCGTGCACGGGTCTTGGGCCGCGGCAGTCTTCCCTTAGTCATAGCTGCCATAGTTTGACTATGCGAAAGCGGAATGCCTGCCAACGCATCAGTCGCTCTGCCGGAAACACTGCCACTAGCACCACCAGGCCCATTTGCTTGTCCGTCCGTCTCCGTCAGCACGCTAGGCTCCACATGCGTTGCAGATCCGGCTATACTTGTCACTTTGATATGATCGCTGGGATGAAAAGACAGTTCTAGATTTTGATGTAATCGAAGTCTGTTGACCCTCATCCGGTTTACTAAACTTGCATATAATCCATCGGCCTCCGCCGTTGTGGGTCCAATGCTAGTGCCGCCCCTGTTACACCATTCCGCCGCATAACTGTACGTGCCTCCGCCAAGTCCTGCAATGTGCGCCAACATGTCAGAACCATGATTTCGTCCGATGCCAAACGTATCAATAGGAATGCCTGCTGCCATAAATGGACTCACTGCCTGAAAAAGTTCAAATCGGCTTACTCCTATAGTTTCTGCATCGTTCACCACATACACATTGGACAATGCATCGGCCATCGTCAGACCGGCCTGGTCTAATACTTGACGCGACTCGCCAAGATTCGGCCTATTTTTAGTATCGAGTACTCTGGCTGCCAACTCTAATGCTGAAATCAGGTCATTCTGTCGGCTAGATCCTGATGGTCTAATATGGTCTAGCTCGTAGTCCCAACGGTTCCAGTATTTCCTAAACGGGCCAATACACTTAACAGCTGATCGAGAAGATCCATATAATATTACACCCAGTCTATCCAAACTGCGAACTTGTGTGTCTAAAAGCCCCTGAATTAGACTTCTCATCGCCGTAAATTTGGCCTCCTGATCGCTAAATCCAGAGATCGGTAATAATAATAGGGATACAACTGGCGGCTCCGCTGGAGGAAGGATCGATGGCGAATATACATGCGACGAAATCGGGAACCTCAGCTTCCTATCAATTAGTGCACGTCTCCACATTTCCACAATCATAAAATCATCTCCGGATAGGAACAATCTCGGCAAATCCATAGTATCTAGGAATAACACTAGCATCGTTCCGCTAGAGTCAGTCTCTACAGCATACAGATGCTTGGCCAAGTCAATTGATCCAGTAGCCTTAATAGATGAACCATAGTCCCTGGCAAGAACAAGTGTTCCGTCAAATAAATAACATGCATTGTCGACCCATGACGTGAGGTCGCGGGATACCTGGAATTGCGACCACAGACGCAATGGACCCAGCCGCGCAGTATCTAGGCGACATTTTTCCAGAACAGATGGATGAAGCTTAGCTACAATGGCTCGCGCGCCAGCCTCGGTACTATCGCCCTCCGACGAAGAGAGCAAACTCTTTCGCCCGCGCTCGTAATAGTCTTCAGGAACCGATACGGTGACAGCGACCGTAACATAAGTGTCGCTATCCGCGGCCAATTGGACAATGGAATCTTCAGGAGTGGCAGAGATCTCCACAGACAACGCTAGCCCAGACGGCAAACCATCAGGCATGTCAATGCCATTGGTTGGAGTACTAGTACTACTGCTATTGCTACTTCTGGTGACAGTGGTCCATTGAGAGAGTCTCGACTGCCGCCGAGACGATTGCGGCGACGACAACGATTGAAGTCTTTTCGATGACGCGTAGACTGAGACGCCATTGGCGACACGATCTTGAAACGCTGATGCTGACGGCATATCGCCTCGACGCTGATGCTGGTGGTGGTCCTTAGGAGAGAACCGCGGTGATTGGCCATGCGCGAACGCAAACTCGGCGCCTGTGTCTTTCGGCGTGGCCAAGGCCGCTTGATCGACTAAAGGCTGCTCGGGGGAATTCCCAAATTTCACCAGGCCAGGCGGCGAGAGGTTGCTAGACGGACTCATCGTCATTGGTGGATGCGGATGATACGTTTCAATCGGTGTCATCATGAGGGGCCTTGCCTGAGTGACAGGGCTAGCATACACGTACTCGGTGCCACCACCTACATGTCTTTGGCGGATCATCTCATGATAGATGTTTGTGTCGCGTGGAAGTGCTAGTTCGTCACACGTAGGACAGTCTGGAACTACCAAAGAAGGGTTGGCTGTTGCTTGTCCGATGCTCATAATGGCATTTGGAGAAGTAGCACGGACGCCTGCATTTGCCTTTGACTCCAAATTCAGCAACTGACTCAGACATTGGTAGTGTGCCACATGAGAGCAAGCCAGCACGATTGGCCGTTCTCCAGAAAAAGAGCAGTCAAACGTGTCTTCGCAAAAACAGCATCGCACACCTACAAAGGTCTGTGGAGTTTGTGAACTGAAATGGCGGAGACGGCGGACCGACAGCGGCGATGACGAGCCCGGTGACGAAGCCAGTCGCGGAGAAAGGCTTGCGGCGCTGTTGCCGCTCACGCGCCGCGGCAATGGAGCAATGGCACTGGATGCTGATGCTGTGACTGTTGTGCTTGTACTGACGGATCTCATGGTGTTTCTGGCCGCTGGCGATCTTATAGACAATGGAGCCAAGAACTGCAGGTCCTCATCTGGGAAGCAGGAAGTCAGGGTCGGAGAATCTGGTTGAGTTTTGGCAAATAGACTGGACGCTTCATGAGTAAACTTCCCAAATGATCTGACGAATCTTTGCTTAGGAGATTCCACCACTGTACTGCTGTTTGATAGCGGGCTCGTGCTTATCCTTTGCGTGGATCTTGGTTTTACTACAATTGGACGACCATTTGGACGTTTGATGGCAGAAAAGGAATGTGAGGCTGAAGAGGAAATATTTAGTCCGGAAGTAGAAGACCCAAACTGTGCCGACACAGGACTAATTGATGCTATTCGTTTGCCGGTAGTAGCTGTGGTACTACTAGTAGTAGTAGTAGTAGTACTGGTAGTGGCTTTGCTACTGCTAATGCTGTCACATGCGTCCTCATGGATTGACGATAAGGCACTATCGCGAGACTCAATTGGTGACTTACTAGATTTGTCCGTCTTTGTGAGCCCACCGTTCCGTCCACCCGCTTTAACATTGTGGTGGCTGGAGCCAGAAGCCTCATTAGTGCTAATTGGCAATATAGACTCTCTGGTTGGACTTTCTAAAATATCCGATAAGCTAAATAGTAAGACATTTTGCGTCATAACGAAATGCGACAAAAATAAGAAGACGAAAAACAAATAAGCAAAATTAACAAAAAAAAAACAACAAAAAAACAAAAGATGGGTCCAAGAAAACAGATGTTTTACGGAACAAGCAATCAACGGTAATCATCTCTTTTATTATTACCCTCACGCCTCCGCGTCCAGCTCCTGAAAGATTGGATTGGCCATAATAGTAAACCCACTATGATCGACGCTGCAGTAATCTGTGCATGTAAAACACACAGAGAAAAAAAACCCTGAACTTTGGACACCCAGAAGAAAAAAGCCTCAAGTAACCTTATCTACAGGCATCTTGATCTTGATCTTGATCTTCTTTTTTTTTCTTTTTTTTTTTTAAGGTGGCTAGCTATCATTGATAAACGGGGACAGCGGATACGAATAATAGAGTTTAAACCTCCATGCAATGATGCAAATGAGTCGAACAGGCCATTGAAGCGGTGCCGCTGTTTTGCACATCTTGAGATCTGTCTAGTAGCGTCTATCCGCTTGAGACCATCAAAAAAAAATGGGCAATCTAGTCGCTAACGAATGGTGCTGACCCCTGATTTTGCCTGTACATCTTCTTTGTTTGACTTGCAGATGCATAACCCGGAAAGCGACTTTAAATCTCCTCAGCCCTAACCCATATGCCGTTTGTACTACTGGTGTCAAGCTAGGTTTTCCTTTCTTTTTTTTTGATTATCAAAATCAGCAAATGACGCTGCAGAAGCTACATTCCTACAACTGAGCTTAATTGACAGCCAGATATTAATATAAGCATCATGAAGAATATTTTTTCATTTTATTCCAAGGCTCTGGATCCATTCAATGGCGTCAAATTGTCGACTATCTGGCCAACTTTATAAATTAGCATCATGTTCGCAGGAGTCGCTGTCATGTCAATCTGAAACAAAATGCATGGGCCAAAATGAAAGCCAAAGCCAACATCCGCCTAAGCAGCACCTCCCGCAATCACGGCCTGAGGTTGGGGTGAGGGGTAAAGTAGCAACCATAGTAAAGCGAAATAGCCCAAGATCTGCAAGTGCTCCCGGCACCACATGCACCTCTGTTGGGACCCTAGACCCGATTTCATGCAGGAACAACTCAGGACGTTACGAATGTCCAATTTGCAATAGCTCATACGTTCATTTTAAACATTTAAAGCGACACAATCGGAGACATACAGGGTACAGGCCATACAAGTGTAGTTTGTGTGACGATTCGTTTTCAAGGTCGGATATTTTTAAACGACACCGTGAGCGATGCAGTCTAAGACTGCTCGTAAAGGCATGGCGATTTAGTAATACTAATAATAATGAGGCTATTCTTACTAACAATAGCCCTGACGGCAACAAGCGGTGCCGGAGTCCAGGATCAGCGAAGAACAATGAATTAAAATGCCAAGAAACTGCGCAGCTCGTACCACTTTTCTGCAACAATCTGCAACGGTTCCGAGAATCTGAATTACGTGAGGCCAATGAGGCAGATGAGCAAGGTTGTAATTTTGCCCCACAGCCGTCCCCGTCCCCACCCCCACTTCCTAGTACGCCGGGATATTCAATTCCCCTGCCCCATACTCCTTCCCCGGCACGTGCAATTGACCATTACGCAACTCCAAGCACTCCATTAATTAAAACAGAGTCACCGCTCTCGCCCACTTTTGGCAATGGCTACCGATGGTCTAGCAGTGCGCGTGACGCGCCACTGTTAGAGGTAGACACTCAATCAACGAGTTATCAACTTGAAGATAGCCCTTGTGAAATATTCCTGGAGAGCCAGCCTTTGTCGATTTATGCTTCTGAAATCGACTTCGCTGATTGCAATCTAGTTACCGATCCGATCAGTAGCTGCATCTGTAACCGGAGCGACGACAATGGCAGCCCCACTGACACGTACCTTCAGCAACCGGCGAGCCAACCGGACTTTTACGCTGAAAAGACTGCTACCACTCAATCATCGCCGTTTCAATTTAAATGGATTAATTATTATGCAGATCAACGACAAGGCTTGACTTGCCTAAACGAAAAAAAGGGTCCACAAACTCTATTGCAACAGCATCAGACAGTTTGTCCTTCTGAGTTGTTGTTATGATTTGCCTGTATATATTATTTTATATACATTTCGGCCGTTTACAGTACCCTTTCTGTCAAAGCTTAGGATAGCGGCGGGCCGCGGCGACGACCATGACAACAACCAGAAAGAGAACTTTGTTTACATCCATAATTTTATCTGGCATTTGTGTTTGCGGTTTTTTTAATCAGGTGATCACTAGATCAAGTAGTTAATTTATTTTGCTTTATGTACGTTGTTTCTGTCTAGTTTCTCTGTTTATTTTTTTTTTTATTTTTATTATCTTCCCAGCTAACCAATCATTTAGGCAACAACAGAAATTGAAACCATGCTGCTGCTCTCTAGTGCGCTCTTATTCATTCAATATCTTTGAACATCCTTTGAAAGGCGTTGTAGTCTAATCTTCTTTTTAAAATATACCCGTTTAGATCACTGCATGAATTAGCCGATTACCGTTTATGGTAGGTGGATGGATATTTGTTAGCATGAACTTGTGTAATGATCGAAGCGAATAGCCGGTATATATATAGTAATAATGTTTTGATGGCGTTTTGTGTCTTTCGCCTTGGCCTGTTGTTGTTTTTCTTTAGATGCTCGTTTAGCAAATGACTGGTTCATTATCTGCATCGTCGCCCAAGTTGTCATCGCCAGTTTCACTACTAATATCATCTTCCTCACCATCTTCTTCTTCTTTCTCTTTTTCTTCCTCGTCATCAGCCCCGCAGTTATCTTCTTCGTCATCACATGCCCCTTTAGTTTCTCTAACAAAAATATTTATTGCCCTGCTTCTCCTCTTCGTTTCATCAACCAGCGCCCAAAAGGTTGGCATCACGAGCGTGGTAGGCTTCGGGTGCTGGAATTGCGCAAGTGGCTGGAACTTTGGATGTAATGACGATATCAGCAGTCAGTGCAGGTGCGACAATGTGGCGTTTCTAGGCACGGTCCTGAATTGCATTCATAGATATGCAAACGGCCAAGAAGACATCAATTGGGGACTTGCCTATGTGCAGAACTATTGCAAGCATTCGGCAGGTAAATTCTATACCACAAAACATTTAGAAGCAATCTACAGGAATGCCACCCTATCACTCTTAGACCCAACCCATATCAATAAAAGTCAGCCGATATTCCAGTCCTTAGACGTTAACGAGAGCCTATTCGAACAAGAGTTTGCAGCGGCCAAGACGGCAAAAAACCAATACAAAGTAGGCACCCTCTTTGGGGTCGGCATGATCATTTATTGGACACTAATTATTTCAGTTGTTGGTGTGAAAAACCTAATCGAATATTGGTTTCCTCAATTTGCCAGCAATGTGCGTGGTAAAACAAGCACATTGAAAGCTTTTATCTTCATACGTAGACATCTTGCACTACCCGCGACTATATCCGGATATCATGCTCGGCCGGTCCGACTGATAGCATGGAGCAGATTTTTTACACGACAAGTGGGCAAAGAAAGATGGAATGGTCACAGAATTGGAAAAGGAGACGGAGAAGTAACAATAAATAGAGCCGATAGGAGCGGACACGATGGCGGTGGCAGAAGTGCACCTGATCTTCAGGATCCTCATTCTGCTGGCGGAGAAGGTGTCGGGGCTGGCCCCCGTATTAGCACTGCTATTTCTACTACTACTACCCGCGCCGGCTGTACTCCTTCCCTTTCAATTGTTGTGCCCACACGGTTTGAATCACTCATCATCGCCATATATATCCTCCTCACAATTTTATCACTGTCATTTGGCTACCAAACTTACATACCAAATCCCTACCTAAGTACCAAAACTGAGCAAATTCTGCGGTATTTGGGCAACCGCACAGGGATTATTTCGTTCACCCAACTGCCGTTAATGGTTATTTTCGCAATGAGAAATAGCCCATTGCATTGGATCACTGGCTGGTCGTACCATCGATTTCAGATTTTCCATCACTGGACCTCGAGAATCATGATGCTTACTGCCGTCATACATTCAGTGTGCTTTTTCTGGCTCAGCGCATTGCAGGGCGTAATGCACTTCAGATGGCAGATCCGCAACTGGAGATACGGCAATCTCGCATTATATGCTGGCTGCGTCACTTTAATTGTGGCCTCGTATCCGATTCGTGTCAAGTTCTATGAGTTTTTCATACTGACCCACAAGATTCTGTTTATTGTTTTTACTGTGGGACTTTACTATCACTGCGTAGACCTTGGCTGGATGCCATGGCTATACTCAATGATTGGAGTCTACTGCTTGGAATTCGTGCTGCGAATCGTGAGAATCTGGTATGCTGGCGGTGGCATCACAACGGCAACTTTTACACTATATGATGATTCCCATTACAAGGTTGTTGTGACAAACTGGAAGAACTGTCGCAAGAGCCGGGCATGTTTACATTACTATTCTTCATCACCGCCTCCTGGAGGGTTTGTCAGGTTGAGAATTCTGCGCTGGAATCTCTTCTGGCAGTCCCACCCGTTTTCCGTGTATGAGGTACCACGCAGCAATCCTGGCGCTCTGAACATGTTTATTAAAAAGAAACAAGGTCTTACTAATGAGTTTGCCCTGTACCTGATAGATAAAACGTTGAGAAAAAACAGCACCAATATGGATATTGAAAAGGCCGCCCATCGGCCCGGCATGCCGCCGACAGAAGAGATTAAAAAAACAGAGGAGGTTGTTGATCAACTTAACACCGCGGCCGGCCGCAGATCTGACGTCGACGAGCCTAAACCCGAATACAAGAATAATAACGCGCCTTCATTTTCTGAAGCATCCGATTCCACCATAACTGCCCAGTCTGCCAAATGTAAGTATCCTTCAATCGACCTTCCCGTAATCATTGAGGGCCCTTATGGAGGAATAATATCCGGTCAACAATATGACCACGTCTTGCTATTAGCAGGGGGAATTGGAGTTACAGCCATGTACTCTCATGCATTATCGTTTGCTAAAAATAACCACACGAGACTTCGATTCATTTGGGTAATCCGACACAATGAATTTTTGGAATGGTTTGAACCCGAACTCACGGAACTACTTTCGTACAACAAAAATATCACTGACGATGATTACGTGGCCGTGTACGTATATGTGACTGCACGAGCGGCATCATCGCAATCGCGGCGAATGTCATGTTCCTGTTCGTCGTCCACTTCCTCTTCATCTACTGCCGCTTCGTCATCCACTGCCAGTTCCCCTTCCTGCTCCCCCACACCACCCAAATATCCGACAGTATTATTTGGACGACCAAACATGAGGCAACAAGTATCCAGATTTATAGATTTAACTAGTGGAAACCGTGCAGTGTATGCATGTGGGCCGCCGTCATTTGTCGACGATATCCGGCAATCGCTGGTCGAAAATGCACATGAATCTGTCAGTTATATAGAAGAAGCTTTCTCGTGGTAAAAGCTATCTAGCATGTATATTTTCAATAGAAGATTAATTTCTAAACAATCGCGCATTATTTGTCTATTATTTATTTTAAGGACCTGACGCGCGACATATAGCGTGGATGTTTTCCTCCTTCCCTTTACAAAACCGCCCAACTTTAACGTTAATCCTTCAACGTTGAGTGGGTTCTCATTTCCCAATTCGGATATGCGTGACTGCTACATACCATTGTGCACCTATCTAGGTTAACCTTTTGAATAGTGACAATTTTCAGTTACTGCATCACCGTCGTCGCACGTCAAACAGAAGAAAATGGTACGTTAAAACAAGCGCAAGATGAGCCAAACTATTGTTCTAGGATGCGCTATAATGCTGCTATTATTTATGTGGCGAAAAAAATGACAAAAAAACCAAAATGCTAACCAGGACACTAAGACCCCAGTCAAGCTTGCCAAGGTGATCAAGGTTCTTGGAAGAACCGGTTCCAGAGGTGGTGTTACCCAAGTCAGAGTTGAATTCATTGATGATACTTCCAGATCTATTGTCAGAAACGTTAAGGGCCCCGTTAGAGAGGACGACATCTTATGTTTGATGGAATCTGAGCGTGAGGCTAGAAGACTCAGATAAAAAAGCTGGCAAAATTAATGAAATATTATTGATTTAAACGGAAAACATTGAAATGAAGGTAAACGCATTTTAAAAGAGGTACTCGTATTTTTGTTTTTATTTTTTTTGTTGTTCTTGTGGTGGTAGTGGCTGCTATTGTGGGCCATGTGTTCATCGTCGTAGTACTAGTGATGTTGGCCAGGGTCGTTGTGCGTCTATCGTCGTCATGGTGTTCACCACATCTTGTGTTTCATCATTGTCCTTTTGTTCTTTAGTGTTCATTTTTGTTTTTTGGCCATCATTATCATCATCATCGTCACTATCGTCTTATCCTCCTGTTCCTTAGCGTTCTATATCCTTTCATTCAATATATTATTAGTTACTATACATGCTTATTTTTCTGCCAAAATTTTAATAATAAGTCTGCATATTTTTGCATCTCATCAAGTGTTATCATCAGTCGAAAGTCCGTCAAAATTAGAAACTGTAATTCCAAATGGTTCAGCTCTTCTAACGGCAGTCCACCAACTTTCGCATATCGAGAGTTCTTGTAAAAAATATCAGAGAAAAACTTCGACGCAACTGTAACTCCTGCAATGATTAATCGATGGATGTTGTACGAATCCATGACAAACATTGAAGCTATTTGCTGATGCTGTTGTTGATGTTGCTGCTGCTGCTGCTCTTGAGGCGGTGTGCCAGAATAACCAATATGGTCATTGTAGCCTTGACTGCTATGCCCACTCGAACTCCGGGCCATCTCCGCCGTCTCGTTCATAACCTGACTCGGACTCAATTCGCTAGAATTCACTCGATGAGCTATTCTATCAAAGTACACTAGTAATGAAATAAATACCTCGTTGGTCGTAGGACAATATTTTAAAATTCGCGTCAAATATGCATGTAGTGAAATCGCTGGGACATTTCTTCCATGAAATGCTAATAAACTATTAGCTAAGTTAGTAGTTGTAGTTGCACTAGTGGTGCCGGTGGTGGTGGTGGTGGTGATGCCCGTGGCGGCAGACGGATCAATATTGCTAGTTAGAGGAACTGACGTAGTGCTGCCTGTGGGAGTAGTATCGTGCATGTTGTTAGATTGATCCACTAAAATATCATTCGCATCAATGATTTTCTGTAATAACGCCGTCAGCATCATCAGCACTTCAGGAATTGGATGGTTGGCAATATCTAAGTGTTTACTAGAGGATGATCCAGACGCTGACGACGGCGTCGACGACTGCGAAAGATGCCGCGTCGCTTCAATCATGTTGACATTAGTAGATGCTAATGGCGGTGCAGGAATGAACGGAAGGGAGGTGCCGCCGAGGGAAGGATCCTGAGGAAACGACGGGTGTGCATGTGGAAACGACTGCGCGTGTGTGAACGACTGCGAATGTGCATGTCCTGGCAGTTGCTGTTGTTGTTGTTGTGATAGTCTTCGTTTCTGGTCGTGTGGTGATATTTCCCCGCCGTACGGATGCGTGCTACCGCTGTGATACTGTCCATATTCTGCTAGCTTGGAGGACAGCAGCGACGGTTTCGACGAGGACCTCGAGGATATAGCCATCTTCGTGCTAGCAAAGTCGTTCGTCAGTCCTGCTGTTGTTGCTCCACCGGCCGGCCCCTGCTGACCAACATTGCCGCTGTTGCTGCTGCTAGGGTATTCAAACGGCACTGGCATTGCGCTCTTGTAACTTGAGGACACTGAAGACGGCAGATTGGTTGTCGCAAACCGCGACCCAGAAGACGGCGAGAAAAACGACGACATTGTATTCGTCGCAGCAGGGATATTGGTATTAGTGTTGATAATTGGAGCTGCACTCATAGATCCAGACAGCGGCGTAGTGGAATAATTATATGGGTTCGTGTATGACTGCCCACCGCCGTGTTGACTAATTTGGTCAACATAGGATGATTGATAGCTGGGATTCGACTGCTGCGGTTGTTGAGGTTGAGGTTGATGAAACGGATACGCCAATGGATGACTGCTGCTCGACGGCGTAAACGAATGCGCCCCCGGCCCACCCTGTATATGAGGATTTATGC
Source organism: Crinitomyces ghanaensis (assembly GCA_030581755.1). NCBI lineage: Eukaryota > Fungi > Ascomycota > Dipodascomycetes > Dipodascales > Trichomonascaceae > Crinitomyces > Crinitomyces ghanaensis. The sequence continues at coordinate 110,730 of JAKTVX010000003.1, forward strand.
TGCTTCTAGTCTGTGATGAATAGGATCCTTCAAATCCACCGGCCCCGCCGCCAGTCCCACCTACACCACCACTGCTAGTATAATGTGAGGACCCACTTCCAATGAATGGGCCCGTCGTAGTAGCAGCGGCGCCACCGCCGCCCATGCTATATCCATGATCTCGTTGTGGTATGCCCACCGGCTGAACTTGATAACCATATGATGATGGCTGCTGCGGATGCGCTTGTTGTGCATGTGAGGATGGCGGTGGTCCTGGCACCTGATTATGATCTACTGGAGTTCCTTCTATAATTGTTGCATGTTCATTATCTGAATCATGCATCGAGCCGTACTTGTTAGTTGGTTCTGCAAACATTTGGTACATTTTATCCCACTCACCATGTTATTCACAGGCCTCGATCTAATCCTGGCCCTATCCAACGAATGGATTAACTGTGATAGGAGACCTTGAGGTTAGGGATGAACTGTGGGCCCGCCAGGGCCACATTCAAAACCAAAATAAAGTTTACCGCCGTTGACATTGACGGAGAAGGGCTGAATAAACACTGGATGGGCAGGATCTAAAGCAAGCTTTTTTTAAAAAAAAACAAAAAAAAAATAAAAATAAAGAAAAAAAATACAATACCGAAAAACAAAAGAAGAACTCGAAAAACAAAAAAAAAAAACGAATAATAGTGAAAAAGAACAAATAACAAAGAAGTAAAAAAAAAAATAAAAAAAAAAAAGCAAAAGCATAAACATAAACATTAAACTATATACCATGTATAACATTAAAGTGTATATAGAACAAAAACGTCAGCATGCACATACACCACCTAATCCGTTCGCACCTGTCTATCTCATTAGTAATAATGCTCAATCAACATATCCTTGTCAGGAGTCTCGGCGTTCAGTCCGAAAATACTTTCAATCACATGCAACTCCGGCGCAGTAGTATCTAGTCCTACTACCGCCAACCAGTCATTGGCGACAAGTCCGCCACCAATTACCGCTGATCCTCTATTGACGGTACCAGCAACCAGTGGAACCTGTAATAATGACGATAACTCTTCTTGGTCTTGTATAGATGTCTGTGGGTGAACCAGTCCTCCCTGATTTGTAATCGTTGCATATGATCCAACAAGCACATTGCCAGCCACGGTCTGTCTAAACACTTCAACTCCTAGCACGTCTGAGATAATTTCTTCAGTCTCTCTTTCAATATCCGGGTGAACTAATGCGACGTAGTCGTTGCAGCACACAACGTTGCCTAGCGCCGATAATCTCTCCTCGACCCTCTGAATCTTGACAGTATCTGGCAGGGTATTTCTAATGTGTTGTAACTCTTGATCGGTTGTTTGCATGGGAACTAGCAGCCCCCGTCTGTTTCCACACGTTAGTCTACCAACTATACGGTTGCCACCGATGGTTGTCTGGCACATTGGGATAACATCTCCCACCCGGCTCTCAAATGCACTGTAAAAATTTTGGGACGCCCCAACCGTCACTAGGGAATATGAGTTGGTTAGCTTGGCGAACACACCTATTTCATTAGAATTCTCAAATTGCGTACGTATCGACATAGTAGTGGAACTAGTAGGTATCAGATGCTGAGTTGTTGTTGTTGCTGTAGTTACTGTCCTAGTCAATATAGAAGCTAAGTGAAAGGAAAAAAAAAAAAATATTTCAAAGTTTATAAATACAGTTACATGTGCGGTGCGCGGCTGACTAGATAAGTTAAGTTTGTGTGTGAATATGTGATGTGTGTTAAAGTTACTGAGTAATGGTTAGTCACTAGTGCGTGTGAAATGGAGAGGCATCAAGAAACTAGTGTTTGCAAGCGGCTTCATGACCACGCTAGTCGTCATAACCTGTAACTGATGACCTGGCAGCCACGCTTTCATTGCACTGCCACTTATAATTTGTGACACGCCAACCGCACGCACTAGTCGCAGTTGCCGCAGGCGATGGATGGTGAGTGGTCCGTCGCTACCACTACTGCAGGTTCTAGTTCGTGAGCTTCGGATAGCCAACTACACACTGACGCCAAATAGACGGAATAAAACACTGTTGTCGTTCTACTAACAATATCTAGATTTAACCTAATGTACTACGACGACCAACGACCAATGTTTGCTCGGCCAGCCTACTACTACCACCACCTCCACTAGCAGGCTTGACCCACTAGTGCACATCTTCTCTTCTCTTTTCATCTAAACCATTAATTCATTTGCTTATTTCTTAGCAGCGGCCTTCTTCTTCTTTTTGGGCTTGTCAGCAGACTTCTTTTCCTTCTCAGCATTCTCCTTAAGAACTCTCTTAACAATCTTTTGCTCCTCAATCAAAAATGCACGGACAATTCTCTCCTTGACACATCCGGCACAGACGGATCCACCGTAAGCTCTTTGAACAGTCTTGGTGGGTCTAGAAACATTGGCATATTGTCTAGGTCTCAAAGCTGGCACACCGGCAAGAGCAACTCCACAGTCTCCACACTTGGGGCGGGTACCGTTCTTCTTTACATGCAAATATCGAAGTTCTCCACCTGGAGTCTTAATGACCTTAACTCGGTTGGATCGAGTGTTGTAGGGATTTCTTCTTCTGTAAGTCAGTCTTTGGGCCATTTTTCCGTGTTTTCAGACTACAACTACGACTAGGGATCCGGAGATGGGTGGTGAACTAGCTTACCCTTGCGTGAAAAGTTTGTTTGGGTAATCAATTGTGACTGTTCTGGCTTGGGTAAGGGGGCAAAGGGGAGCGTCCCTGGAGGACTGAGGCCCCCGACAACATTTATTTAATTAATTTCTCCTTACCCGATTTATGTGTCGTGCGGCGTCCCACCCAGCTCTCGTCTCCGATCAGCCCAGCGTCAAACGTTAACTACCTCTGTTGTTACTGTATTGAGTAAGCCGATGCCACTGACAGGGGGTAGGCTGTACACACAATAATGAGAAATCTCTAATGACATTCTTCTTTTTCTTCTTCTTGTTCTTCTTCTTTCTTTGCGTAATTGTTTTTCGGTTCAATCTATTTACATTATTTACAAAAGCTATTTACAAATATAGATATTTTTTACTTGTCAGTATTGCTCGGCCCCTCAGATACCGTCTGAGCCTTTGCGTACTGCTCTCTCAACTCCTTCTGCAACTCATACTCGGCCGCCCGCTGTTTCTGAACTTGCGTCATTTCTACAGGGTAATGCGACGCAGTAGCTGCTGCCGCCCGCTCTGCTTCTCGTTTTAATCGTTGTCGTTCTTGATCTCTAATAGGTCCCTGATGGAGTGCCTGGTTAGCAAGATCGGAAAGCATTAATAAAGGACGGATTAAACACGGGAAAATGCCTTGCACCACACCAAGTATGCATCCAGCTTACGAACCAGCTGAACACGCAGCCTGTCCGCCGCGACGAACTGCTCGCCCGACACAACAGCAGTACTACTCGGGTACGTACGGCTAGCGAGCACAAGACAGCCAGACCATGTCAATTCCCGCTAACAATCAAAACTCACCTCTCGCTCTCCAGCTTGGAGCTCATGCACAAAGACCATGATTCCAACACTTCCTAATGTCGTTAACGCAAATGTAGCTTTGGCCGCTCGAGACATGGTTACGTTACTGTTAGTAGTAGTTAGTTAGTTTGGAGCCTCTCACTACTACCCACTCGCGGCTATCGGATAAACCTCGCACATTTCACTTAACTTTATCTTTATTATCACAAACTACAGACCCAGCTACCACACCAACTCCCCTTCCTCCGCATAGTGCCTTTCAAAATGATCAAAAAAGCTGCCGGCAAACGACGAGCTCGTGACTCTAAGCTTCTCGATGGCTACGAGCTATACCCTGGAATAAATGATCTCGCTGATTCCCTTGAAGCTCTGCCAACTGAAATTATTCGACATCTTACGCTGCTGAAGGAAATTGATGCAAAATGCGTAGGCGTGACTCCGCGCCTCGCATCACTCATCTCAAGCTTCCTTGAGAACAAACAGCAAAGAAATGACTCAACATTAACACAGATCCGCACTTTGGTGAGAGAGCTAGTTCCTTGTTTAGAAGAGAAGATGCATGTTGCAGGTGCAGCGGCTGACATGGTTAGCAGACTAGTTTCACGGATTGATTACGACTACGATTTAATAATTAAGCACGAGATTCCTTCAGAAATTCGAACTGGCGAATACAATGGCATCGCTCTGCATCCCGCAATTATTAGTGGTGAAGGCGCAGCTGCAGCTACAGCTGCGGCTACCACCAACAGTGGAACTAACGAAAAAACTTCTCGTAGCGAATCAAGAAGAGAGGCCATGGCAGCTAAGAAGGCCGCGCAGCAACAGAGACAGCAACAGGCGACTGCTCAGACAACCGGTAGTGGTGGTGTCTCTGGCGGCGCTAACCCAGGCACCAATGTCTCCTCTACTGCTGGTCTAGTTAACAATGCTAATAGCTATAATTCTACTGTAGCTACTCCGAGAAGGAGCGGCGGCATACAAACCAATGGCCAACATACTAATGGTGCTTTGGTTAACATTCGAGTAAACGGCGATGGTGGTGCTACAGTTAAGCGTCGAAGAAACGGCACTGCAACTAATACCAATACTACGACAACTGCAACTGCTACTGACTACTCAGATGACTACGAGCCCAATCCAAGACTGCGCGGCGCGAGAAGAAACTATCTTCAGCAGCAGCAGCAACAGCAGCAACAACAAGAGCAGGAACCGACCTACTGCTACTGTGAGCAAGTGTCGTATGGAGAGATGGTTGCCTGTGATGGTCCAGACTGTAAGCGAGAATGGTTTCATTTACCTTGCATTGGGTTAGCTGCTCCTCCTAAAGGTCAATGGTTCTGTGACGACTGTGCGGTAAAATATAAAAGGAAGAGGGTATAGCAAAACAGTAGATATGATACAAGCTAAATCTTGTATATCTATACATATAATTACTTTAATAATATATTATTTATTTTGCCTGTACTGCTGTGTCACGACGGGTTTACCATTGTGTGTTTGTTTACATAACGACTTCTTTTGGAAACACGGACCGGCGTCCCGACTCCCGTATAATCGTGTGATGTCTTGACTCGGACCCCAAACGCGCTTGTTCACATGGAAACGTATCTTGAAACTGCTAAGTTTCAACCTAATGTATCATAATTAGACGAAATGTGGGCGATCAAGTGGGTCCAGAAAGACGCTATCTTTTCCCTTTTCCGTTTGTATTTGCCCCTTTTTTTTTCTCTGTCTTTGCTACTCCTTTGCGCTCGGTTTTCCTTGTCTTTCCTTGTCCTTGCAGATTATTTTTTCCACCGGCAGTCGGTTAAATCAATTAACCCACATATGCGCGCAGTAACCTTGCACCCTCTGCACACACCAAACACTAGGGGGTCCATTTGAAGTGTAGCAACTGATCTTTATTTTCTTTTGGTTTAATGTGGTTTTAAATCGTTTCTTGGCTCTCTCTAGCCATAGGAAAAAAAATAGAACGAAAAAGATGGAACATAAATCGACAGCTTGGCTACACGCACATGCAAAATGAAAAGGCCAATTTTCTTGCCTGCGCTGCCGCCTAATTTACCCCTACTACGGTTTCTTGTTTTTGTCTTTCCTTTCCGTCGGTCGTATAACAACGTATGCACGGCAATTGGTTGTACTGCACATAGATCCAAGTTGGGACATGGCAGTTTACTTTTTTGTCGTTAGATGCATGACCCTTTTATTTCTCTCAAGCACAACAGAGAATTGAAAAAAAACTAGAAAATCTGTCTTTTGATTGTTAGAAAAGAAAAAAAATTAAAAACGACAAAATAATAAAATAACCGATACTGATTATTATTGACAGCCTTTCGTTTTATGCATGCAATTATTAACGTCTGGACAAAAACGGATTTTTCGCTAAACCTTGTAAGGAATAGAAGAAACAAAAACGGCCCGCCGCTAGGTGCTGCTGTGTGTGTGTGTGAGCCACATGATTTCATGAAAAAAGAAATTTGTTTCTTTTTTTTTTTTGTGATGCGTATCCGAGAACCAAACCCTGTGAGACCTATCCCCCGACTGACTGTTACTAGTTTGAGCTAAGTCTCACCCCTATCTCAAAACGGAATGGGGGAATTGGATTTTAGATTTATATTTTTTTATTTTTTTACTATTTGTCTTTCCAGCGACAATTAACTGACGACTAACTGATCAATATGGTAAGTATTGATAGCTTTGAATGAGGAAATGAGATAGTAGGAAGAAGAATAGGAATTGTCCACCCACTTTTCCAAGACAATTCCTTTTCTTGTTCCTCCGCCTTCTCTTCTCTGTATGGGCCCGCCTTCGCGTGCAATGTCTCTTTCACAGAGCACATGTATGCGTACGTGTGTTTCTTCTCGCTGTTTTTTACATGTGCACGCAGATCCAATCCTCTGTTTTCTTTCTTCGTCGTTTTTTTTTCTCTGTAGACTCAAAGACTAACCAGGTTTACCCGCGAGAATATAAATTAGTAGTCGTTGGAGGCGGTGGTGTTGGTAAGAGCGCCCTTACAATCCAATTAATTCAGAGCCATTTCGTCGACGAGTACGATCCAACTATCGAAGACTCCTATAGAAAACAATGTCTGGTTGACGGCCAGGTAACGATGCTTGACGTGCTTGATACCGCCGGTCAAGAAGAGTACTCTGCAATGAGAGAACAGTACATGCGAACTGGTGAGGGATTCTTATTAGTTTACTCTGTCACATCTCGATCAAGCTTTGAAGAAATTACAACGTTTAGAAATCAAATTTTACGAGTGAAAGACTCGGACATTTTCCCCATGGTAATTGTGGGAAACAAGTGTGACTTAGAATCGGAGCGTCAAGTTAGCTACGAAGAGGGAGCGCTGTTGGCTCAACAGTTTGGATGCTCATTTTTAGAAACTTCGGCCAAGCAGCGAGTGAACGTCGAAGAAAGTTTCTTTGAATTGGTACGATTTATTCGTCAATATAGTGGAAGAGACACCCCGACAAGCAGCGAAGGTACAATTCCACGGAAAAAATCAATGATGACTGACGGTGGCTATCGAAATACAAGTTCAGGTGAAATGAACCAAAGCACTTACAATAATACTGTCAACAATACAAATAACAGCTATAACAATATGAGGACGAAACAGTACGCAGCAAATGAAGACGATCAACTTGATAAAAAGAAGTCATGTTGCGTAATTTGTTAGCGAACAACATAGAACAGCACACCACCACTCGCACTATTTTTGTGCAATTTTTGTTTAACCAAGCGGGAGATGGGTACAAACCCACTTACCACACCATCACCAATAAAAGAGGGATTCTAACATTGCATAGACTAAAGGTTTTTTCATGATTTTTTTTCTGTTTTCTTTTGTTTATTCTTTGTTTCTTGTTCTATTTTATTTTACTATTTTATTTTACTATTTTATTTTTATTTTGATTCTAGTTCACTTTTATATATACTAATACACAAATGTTTTCTCCCTCATACAAACAAATATAGCAACAAATGAGATCAGGGTTAAAAAGCTCTGTTATTTCGTTCCACATAAAATTTCAGGTGAAGAAATTCGTTGTTTTGATCATCATCTCGCATTTGCTTGCTACATTTCTCTGTATGAAGGAACAGTTTTGTGTGTTCGTATGTGTGCGTGCCCGCGCGGTGAAAAATTTTGAAGGAAGGAAAAAAAAAATTGACAGGTACAACTTAAATAATTTTTCAGCGTTAACCTTATTGACGTCACGTGATGGAAAACTGAAGAACAACGGAACTATAACGGCGGCAACGCCAAGACAAAAAAAACCAACGTCAAACAAGGGCAACATGAAATTACGGAGATATCACGGAGCATGCACAAAGCTTGCATCACGCACGCGGTAAACTTGTGATAATATCCCTTAGCAGTAGCATATTTTATTTTTACCGTTCTTCTTTCCTTTTTTTAAAAAAATGTCCCGCCACTTCTGCCGATATCGGATCTCGTCAGTTTGTCAAGCTATCACGCAAGAAGCTTAGTTTCCCCCCGATGAAGCTCCTAACCCTGCCTGCAATATATGATATATGTCCAGGAACGGAGCGGGGGGAAGGAGCTTGAGTCAAACAACGAAAAATGCCCTCTCACTTCGATACTCTACAAATTCACGGCGGTAATACTGTTGACCCTGTTACCAAATCCAGAGTCCCACCTATCTATGCAACTACATCTTATGTATTTGACAATTCTCAAGATGCTGCAGACTCCTTTGCCCTGAAAGCTCCGTCCTTTGTCTACTCAAGAATTGCAAACCCAACCAACGATGTTTTCGAGAAGAGAATTGCCGAACTTGAAAACGGTAAGGCTGCTTTGGCTGTCTCTTCTGGTCAAGCTGCCCAATTCGTCGCCCTCAGTGGTTTAGCTCATGCTGGTCACAACATTGTGTCTACTTCCTATTTATATGGTGGTACTTACAACCTTTTGAAGGTATCATTTAAGAGAATTGGCATTGACGTCAGATTCGTCGAAGGCGACGACCCTGAAAACTTCGAATTCCTCATTGACGAGAACACCAGAGCTATCTATGTTGAGAGTATCGGTAACCCCAAGTACAACGTCCCCGACTTCGAGGCGATTGCCGCTGTCGCCCACAAGCACGGCTTGCCAGTTGTTGTGGACAACACTTTTGGAGCCGGTGGCTACTTGGTCAAGCCACTTGACCACGGCGCCGATATCGTCGTCCACTCTGCTACCAAGTGGATTGGAGGCCACGGCACGACCATTGGAGGTGTCATTGTTGACGGTGGTAAATTCCCCTGGAAGAAGCACGCTGACAAGTTCCCTCACTTGACTGGCCCAAGTGAAGCTTACCACGGATTAAGTTTCGTTGACACTTTTGGAGATGTCGCATACGCTGTTCACCTTAGAGCTGAGGTCTTGAGAGATTTTGGTCCCTCTTTAAGTCCTTTCGCCAGTTTCCAGCTTTTGCAAGGACTCGAAACTTTGTCTCTGCGCGTTGACCGTCACTGTGAAAATTCCTTGAAGTTGGCTCAGTACTTCGAGAAGTCTCCCCATGTTTCCTGGGTCTCATATCTCGGATTGGAGTCTCATCCTTACCACAAGTCCAGTCAAAAGTACCTCACTGGCAATGGCTACGGAGCCGTCTTGTCTGTCGGTGTCAAGCCTTCAAGTGACGGAACTGAGCAAGGTGCGAACGTCGTCGACAAGCTTAACTTGGCTTCCAACTTGGCAAATGTCGGTGACATGAAAACTTTAGTTATTGCTCCATTTTACACTACTCACGCTCAACTTACTGAGGAAGAAAAGAAATCAAGCGGTGTTACTCCTGATCTTATCAGAGTTGCTGTTGGTTGTGAATTCATTGATGACATTATTGCTGATTTTGAACAAGCTTTCAAGGAAGTTTACTAAAGCAAACAAAAACGAAAAAAGAATTCTATGAAATATATAGATGAATGAATGAAATGACGTTTAAATATATTTGGAGACTGCTGCTTTTTGGGCCTTATAAGCGGACGTAATGAGAGTAGTGAATGACATTTCTATCTTAGACCTTGCTTCATTGAAAGAAACTCTCATCTCATATGTCCAGCTTAACACTTTGTGACCGATGTGCATTCTTCTCAACGAATAAACCAGCCACTGCTCAACGGAGAGCTATGAGTCCATGTTTCCGGACCTCAAGGGTATTTCGTTGCTAAATACCAATGGCCGCCAGTCTCATCCATTCTTTCAGATCATTATTCAGAACAAGCGGCTGACTCGCGCATATTCACATGCAGTACCTTCTTTCTTGATTCTTCAAATTTGCATTTATTTTAGTTAGTTTAGCTAGCTAATTCTTTTCGTATTATACTAATCTTCTTCTTTATTTGTTGGTATTATCCGCGTTGCCGGTAATAGGGGTCATTGGCGCGAGCCCTGCTGCAGCTGCCGCCGCCGCTGCACTAGACCTTCTACTTGATATTCTGCTCGACGCCCTACTTGATGCCCTACTGGACCTTCTAGTAATTGCCGCGCCGTCCATAAACGACTCCCCTTGCGCAGGTCTTGCATTCTCTGGACTCTGGCTGTATGCACCGTCCATCGGAGTGTATTGCGGAGTAGCGTCAATCGCGTTTCTTAGAACCTGGCCACTCTGACTTCTATTTTGCTGTCTTAGATCAATATTAGACTTGACTGTCGGAAGCAGGTCTTTCTGCTCCTTGGCTTCTTCCTCTGACGCGACTCCGCTACCGTTTGCACTGCTGCCATTTGCGCCGCCATCCTTCTGCGGTGCAGACCGCAAGAACTCGTGCTGCAAGCACTGCTCTGCCGTCATTCTCTCCTGTGGATCGACTTTTAGGCACTTCGATATGAAATCTTTGGCCTTGTCGCTGACGTCCTGCCAGTACTCTTCGGGCTCAAACGAATAGTCGCCGGCTTGAATTGCGTTCATCTCCTCTTGGCTTGTGTCTCGATCGAATGGCGTATAGCCGCAGAGCAGGAAATACGTGATTACTCCGATCGCCCACACGTCCACCGGCTTGCCGTGTCCGGTTTTCTTAAATATTTCCGGCGCCATGTATGACGGCGTACCACACGTGGTTGTTAACATTCTAAATTTTTCTTCATCGATAATCCGCGACAACCCGAAATCCGCAATCAGCAGATCCGAGTCCTCGTCCGGCGTCTTAAATAGCAAATTCTCCGGCTTGAGATCCCGATGCACAATCCCATGCTTATGCAAATATGCAACTCCTGATGTAATCGATAGCACTAACTTCACGGCGTCACTCTCATAGAACGACCCCTTGTTATAAATGCGATCAAACAGCTCTCCTCCGCGCGCTAAATCTGTAATTAAATATAAGTTATTGGCTGTCTCAAAATAGTCCACTAGCGTAAGCACATTCTTGTGTCCTTTACTGACTCGTCTCAGCACAACAATCTCATTTCTGACCATGTGCTCTCTTCCCGACATCAGCCGCTTGTTTATAATTTTGGCTGCGTATATCTGTCCACTGTCATGTTGGACCTCTTTCACAACCGAATACGTTCCTTGTCCCAGCGTTTTACCTGTGCGATATTTGCATGGTAATGGTTGCGGCTGTTGTGATTGCGGTGGCTTCTTTTCATCTGCTGCCATTGTTTCTTTAGTAAGGGGGAACGGCATGCAGCAAGCAGCAAGTACGATGATGTGGGCTGTTTGTGTGGGTGTCTGCCCTGTCGATTAAATAACTGATTAGAGAGTTGATAAGGCAGTTAATTTGTCGCGGACTGCCAATGTCCTGTTGTCCTGATAGTCGGGTACTTGATCTGTCGATTTGTCTCGATACCCCGTGTTCTGTATGCAGGTGCAATTAAAGAGTGTAGGCGCAGGACTTAATATGATTCCCGGGTCCGGTTTAAATTGTCAAGTGAACCAAATGAAACGGAATATTTGGGTACTGCGCACCGTGAAAATCCCGATATTATATTTTTCTTGTTTTCCTTGACTTGTCTCGTCCGTGTCACTCTAAACCTCTTCTAGGCTTGTCAAATTACTTCCTTGTCTGTCCCGTTGCCAAGTCGATAACCTACTTCTAATATTAACTTAAGTTATCCTTCCCCTAACCCGCTTCCCTTTTTTGTGGGGTGTTTGACATACAAATTGTTAGACAACAGGCCCGTGTGGTCTCGGGACTTGCGGTTCGCTACTAATAGCCTTTTGCCACTTCGTCGCTGCGTTGTCATTTTTTTAATTAGCTCAGGCACAACTTGCCATTGTTCCTGCATACGGGAAAACACACAAATTCATCCCTCCAACCCTTACCCGGCCAAACCCAAGCTCCAGTTATACCTTACATAACTGTAACTACTGACAGGGCAGTGTCGTCATGGTACACTGAGGTTTGGGATCATATTAATAACTCAACTCGACTGCACATTACATAGTTAGTAATACTACTCCTACCTGCATTATCATCAAATCAAATGAAACTTACAACAACAACACATATACAGAACAATAATTATTAATTAATTAACAGAGTAGGAAAACCATGGGACATACATCGTCAAGCATGAGATCAGATTCAGCAAATAGTATTAATAATCGACGAAGAAGAAGAACATCTTCTACATCACCTTCTTCGTCCAATCGTGTCAAGCGGAGGAATAATGATAGTAATAGCACTGGAAGTAGTAGCGGAACCAATGGCAATGCGACCGGGAATAGCCGAGGTACCGGTCTTTATAGGAGGTTAAGAAGTTCAGTTATGTCGACGTTCATGGATGATAGACACGACGACGTTGATAGCCCTGCTAGTGGCAGCAGCAGCGGTGATAACCATGTTGCTAGTGATACCAGGCCTGCTACCAGCAGGGATTTAACGGCTGATACGATAGCCACTACAATTTTACATGATAACGACAGTTTTGACGAAACGACGAATAATAATGAGGAGATTGCGGATAGTGCGCCTAATGACTCACTCGTCAATACCAATGAGGCAGACCACCACTCAATTAGAGCAAGCAGTTCTCGCGGCAGACTGAACCCAACAGCCGCAACAGATGATGTGGCGCAACAACACCAGCAACAGAGTGGCACTTTGCCGGACCTTCCAGGCAGATGGCCCAGTTGGTCTGGTACTCCAAGCAATTCTGCAGGGCAAAGATCTCCTAGATCTTTGATAAGAGAAGAAAACGCTTCTGTGGTTCCTACAGATTCTACATTGTCTTCCAGTGATAGCGCTCACTCCGACGGCCCCACTGGCAACAGCAGTAGCCGAGAAGACGTTAATGCAAGTTCGTCTTCGAATTCGCGAAGTGGAGATGAAAACAGACTAGACGTCATGGCAATGTTGTCAAGAATCTTATCTCTGACTGCGGAATTAGGTGGAACTGCTTCTACGTCGTCGTCGTCACCTACGTCGCGGCGTGCTCCTAATTTGAGGCAGCATTATCACCATCGCCATCGTCGCGCTCATCATCACAGTTTAGACGATGACGACGACGATGACAGTTCAAGTGATGACAGCAGCTCGTCTTCTACTAGCAGCGATGACAGTAGTAGTGATCTTAGCGACAGGCATGGCGGCTTGAACATCTCAACCTCCTCGCTTAGTAGGGGCGTCGGCACCCTGGGGCTTGGCGCAAGTGCTGAAGCAAGTGCAGCAAGTGTAAGTGCTGGAAATAGAACGACAGCTGACACAGGAATTGAAGAAGCGCGAACTTCCGAATCGGGCTCGGGAACTTCTACGCTTAACGTGTTTGGAGAATTTGTAAACACGATTTTAAATGGTCTAGTCGATACGGATAATCGACATGAAAGAACATTCACACGGTTGTTTAGATTCCCACGAGACGACGGAGAGGCGTCAGCGTTTTTGGTCATAGGGGTTCGAACGAGTGATCCCGATTCTCAGCCTGCAAGGTCTGGAACACAGCCGTCGTCATCATCGTCGGAAGCGTCAAGATCAGCAACTAATCTCTCGCAACAGCCAAGTAGTTCAATTTGGGAATCTTCACGGCCCCAGCGTGGTACGACCAGTAGTACTACGTTTAATCCCTTCGACGATGACGCTGATGACAATGAAGAGACTGATAATGACAACGAGGCTGATTTCTTCGATCGCATCCATGATGATGATTTATTTGCTTCAAGAAGCAATGGCGGCGCTGATACTCATACTGGCAGTACGAACCTTTTTGATCGGATTATAGAATCTGCGACGACCTCAGCAAGTGCAGTTGACAATAATAGCGCCACTGATTCAGCAGACTCTAATGCTGGTACCAACGGCGGTAGTACATCGACGAATACGCGGTCAAGATTCAGAACAATCTTTGACTCTCTCCGCCGGTCATCTAGACGAAATCCCAGTAGCAGTAACTTGAACTATAGCAGCACCAACAACGCTAACAATAACCGAGATGACGGACCAAATAACACAACTGGTTCGTCAACAACTCACGGCCGCCAAGTTTGGATGGTTTATTTATTCACTGCATATAACTCTGATGATAACCTCAACAATAACAACAACAATACACTCGGATCAACATCTTTGGCATCATTACTCAACGCGCCATCATTATTTACCGATACTCCTACTTATGAAGACATGTTATTTTTGGAGCGACTCCTTGGACAAGTGAAGCCCCCAGTTGCTACAAGAGAGGATGTCGAAGCTTCGGGTGGTTTGGAAATAGTAGGAAGCCAAGACTGGCCTGGCACTAGCAGTACAAGCCTTATAACGACTACTGACAAGTGTTTAGTTTGCTTGAGCACTTACGAGAATGGAGAGGAATGTAGACGACTGGGCGCATGCGGGCATGTGTTTCATAAAGACTGTATTGACCAGTGGCTAGTGACGGGAAGAAATTCATGTCCTTTGTGTCGACGAGAAGGCGTTAAGAAACTCGCGGCTGATGATACCGACGGGGCCGGTCCAAGTCAATTGCCTGTGGTCGGATCAATATAACCAAAACAAACAACTCAATGAACGAAATGCATTTATTATAACTACCATGGCAAAGCTTGTATTTAGGATAACTAATAGAATGAAAGAAATTAGTTCTTACATCGTATGCGTATTTTGGTATTTGATTCCAAGTGGGTAGGAAAATACTCATTTGTATTCCATAATTGCAGTCGCGTATAAATTCCAAGATTCAATTGCATATGCCCAGCGATTCAGGGCCAGCATTTACAAGACGCGCTGACTCGCGAGTGTCGTCAGCAAATACTACGTTGTGCAACAACGGTTCCGGGTCCGCTGATGTCGGCTCTGCAGAACCGCCACATTGACACTTACCGTTTGCCAAGTTGCATGCTGGGGCCCCTACTCTTACCAATGGTTAACACCATTTGCTATTTGGCCAGGTGGCTAATGCATTGATCCTGTTTGTACTCTCAGTCGTGCTTGATGTTAAGTGCCGAGATGAACAATGCGACTGTAGGAATCTGCCTGTCTGGAATGCAAGTTTTTGGCTGCCAGGCATACCTGATCGTCGTCATATGTATATGGGTTCCGGTCGCAAACTCGTAGTTTTCGTTTAGCGCAAAGAGTTTCTGTCATTACACTATCTCCCATGCTCTCCAGCGAGTATTGCTTTTTGATAAATATTCTTCTTACAACAGCCGCAGCCGAAGGGCCAATTTTGCTGTTGCTTTCATGTCATTGGGATTGGCCGTGGTTGTCTCCTCATGCCTGCAGAACTTGATTTCATTGTAGAGAGTTAATACGAGCTGACCATTGACTAAACTGCGAAGTATATACTTGCAATGTTTATCTCACTCCTTAACTTCTAGCTACACTGCAGGAAACCGGCTCAATGGAAGCAGTGACTTTATTGGCTATGTTTAAAGGTTTCCAAACAAAGCACGGCTTTGTGAAAACATCGGCACGGAGTATACAAGCTGAATTGACATACAGACCGTTCAAAATCCTTTACGGTAGAAAACATCTTTTTTTTTTTTCTATGTCAGCCCGTCCGCCATATGGCAGTCCATCGTTTCTTGTGTATTGGTTCAACATCTGTTTGCCATCGTTTAACACGGTAGCCTGGGCACATCACGTGCATATCATGTGATATACCATTTACGGCAAAACTGTCACGTGAATATCACGTAATTTCTTTGACAAATGTCTTGTGTATTACTGTATTTTTACAAATCTCGTTCTTGGCAATCTGGCCGAGCGGTCTAAGGCGTAAGATTAAGGCTCTTATCTCTTCGGAGGCGAGGGTTCGAATCCCTCGGTTGTCATTATTTTTTTGTTTTCCAATGTTATAGAAGTTCTACTCAAAAGTTAAAGTTTCCAGGGACAACACGGAGAGCTAACTGACAAGTGTGTACACCATGGCACACGAACTAACAGAGTAGGTGGAGTTTCCTTTTTTTTTGGGAATCTGTATGTGGCAGTTATATCTAACCAGTGCATTTTATTCTATTCCGCCGGTAACCCGAGCGATTACATTGCTATGCACGCTTTCAATATTCCTATCCAATTCTACTATATCGTACTTTATCAATAATTGGCCCGACACAGTCGGCAAGCTTCAACTATGGCGACTCGGTAAGAAAAGAGAAAAAAAGAGTTTGATTTACAATAATAATATTTGTTCTCTTTTTATCTAACCAGTGACCAGCTTTTTCATCTGCAAGAGCCAAACTACCTTGCCTCAGTTATTTGACATATACATGGGTAAGTTTGCATTTCCTAATTGGGACGACTCGCAAATTTCCGACTCAGTGCGTTAACTTTTTCAAAAGTTTTTTTTTTCTTTCTTCCTTTTCTTCTTCTAACTAGCATACACCTACAGTCGAAAACTAGAAGTTGGAAAATTCGGTTTTAGAAAACCTGACTATGTCTTCTATTTATTATTCACCGGTCTGATCATATTGGTAAGTGCTGCAGTTGTGCGATTTTATTTATTTGTTTGTTTGTTTTGACCTCCCATTTCTGCCCCAATTCCTCTTTTCCCCATAGGTTTCTGGGTTCTGGTAAGGGAGAAGATCAAGCTATAAATATTCATCTTTGATTTGATACTTCAATTATGTGATATTTATAGATCGTGAGAGATTGTCCGGCTCTTAATCGTATCTGCTTGTATCTAAAGATACAGGCAGATCTGAGCACTTTCTACATTTTTGCGTTTCATTGCTATTATTTTTTTTGTTTTATTTTCTATTGATTGACATGCTAACCTGGCCTTGGACTATGGTCTATCTTTAAACCGAGCAATCTTCTTCAGGCCTCTGATGATGGCCCTCATCTACACCTGGGCTCAAGACAATGTTGACGAACATGTCAACTTTTATTTCCTCCAGACAAAAGCCTGTTACCTGCCAATTCTCTACCTCGGTATAGACGTTTTGGATTCTGGCTTCATGGCAACTATTCCTGCCTTGACTGGCTACGTTAGCGGTCACTGTTACCTTTATTTCACTACTATATTGCCAGCCGTTGGCGGCCCGCGCCTGGTGAAGACCCCACGTATTCTAAGTTGGTCTCCCACTAGGGCTCAGCCTGTAAGAGTTAACAGTGGTTCCAGTGGTTCTGCGAAGCCCAGGTCTGACCCTGACCACCCGGCTTTTCAATCAGCCGGCCATAGGTTAGGTTCTTAGTTTATAGATTACAAGAGTGAAATCAACTGATGTTGTTCCTACATACCACTTGCATTCAAATAAGCAAAATCATTTTATTAACTACTACATTAAAAAGTCAGTCAATCGTAAAAATATCATCCCGTGTATAACGCCCATCATGCCATCCTTACGTCAATACACCTACACCACCACCATTCCCGTCCCCATCATTCTCTCCTCCTCCATGCTCTTACTCCTCCTTTGTCTGCATTCTGTCCATTCATTCTCGAGCCTCCTCACTCCATTTCCCGCTCTTCTACTCCGCATACTCCGGTCTCAGATCCGACCGCCTCGGGGACACTAAGGGATGCAACTGAGCAAGATATGTAATCGCCCACATAATGTAACACATCGCCAGCGTTAGAATAATACAACTTCTCCACACCGTCGTACTATCTCCTTTTGGCGCGAAGATCCACGCTCCGGTCGAAACTGCCGCGACCACTATTAGAATTAATACAACTGTCCATCTGGTTAGTAATCGCTCGCTACACGGGTCAAAAGATCATCAATCACTCCTACTACGTAGAGAACCAATACGCCGAAAAAGACAAGCAAACAAGTAAAACCACAATAGGATCAACGTAGACTAACAAATGATCCAACTTTTACTCACCCACTCATTGTCGATTGTCGTCGTCTATGCTTGACGTTGTATTCTTGGACTGCTTGACAGTTACGTTAATTAACTCCTGGGTTTTCTAGGGTAAGGTCCCCAATTAAATAAAGTCCTCCACCCCTCCCGTTTAACCATGCGTGCAACTGCTCCACTTAAACTATTGCGGGGCACAGGCTAAATTATAAACTACTACACAGGGGTTGCAATCAGCTGCATATTCTCTGTACCAAGAAACAGCAGTAAACAGGCCAAGGAAAAGATAAGCTACGGCAGAGGGGAAAAAAAGTTAAAGGAAAAAGGGGAAAAAAGAAATTCTTAATAAAAAGAAAAGAACAACGAAAACAAAAGCTGACCACCTTATCAGAAAGGAAAGAAATCAATTAACTAACCGGCACAATAATATTCCGCTACTTAATTGCATTCGCTGAATTATGGCCAACATCCCGCCTCTACCCACAGAATTGCTGCAATGGCTTTACCGCGTCCTGCTGCCCGAATACCTAGATGCCAAGAGGTGCTACAACGACATTGTGCAGACCCTATGTCAATTCCCGACACTCAAGCTGAAAACAAAAGTATACACATATCCTGATGGACGCCCTGATTTACTAGTCTGCTTGTATGGAACAATCCCGACTGTTTATAACAACTTCCAGTATAGAATTCCCGTCGACGTCTGGGTCCCAAAGCACTATCCGCAAACTGCTCCCTTTATATACGTCTGCCCCACTGAGACAATGGTCATCCAACCCGGCAATTATGTAGACCCAAGTGGCAGATGCTATCATCCATATATCTCCTACTGGTCCGAGTCGAATTGCTTGGTCGAACTGGTGAGTCTATTGCAGTCAGTATTCGGCAAGGAACCCCCGGTGTATGCGAGGCCCCCGACAGAGACTGAAGACACTATGAGCGGCAACATGAGCGATAACCGCGCCAGTGTCACGAGCACCGTTTCGCCTCCTGCCGTTCCTCCTCAACCGCCACATCTTGACTCGATGCCCGCGCCACCCTATGAGCCGGCACTTCCACCTCCTCCTGTACCACCGAAGCCACCAAAATATTCTTATGAACACCCCCCTGGTCCTGCTCAACCAGTCAATATGCCTCCGCAACCTCTACATCCCGTGCACCCACAGCCTATGCATCTTCCCGAAAACCTTCATTTCATGCAGCCCACTAACTCACCTTCACTTGCGTCGCCGCCCGCCCAGGACTTCCTGTCGAGCCCCACTCCCGCGTCGCCGATGCCGTCTTCTTCCGCGTCTTCTCCGCCGCCTCCGCACATCCAGCCTCCTCCTAATCCTGAAAAACTAATTGCCTTGGAGAATCTGAGCCGTCGGCTTAATCACATCATTGACACCATATCTGCTCCTGAAATCGCCATTGACGAGAATGCCCTGTCACAGACTGAATCTTTGCTGAAGTGGATGGACAGCGCACTAGATAAGGAGAAGACAGATCTCGATGCGCTCGTGTCACAATGCCAAGAGAACGATCGCATCTTAAACGACCGCATTGATTCAGCTAAACGTTTAGTTTCTGATCTCTCTAACAAGCCATTGCCTAAAATTGACGACACGATGTGTGCAGAATCTATCGGCCACAATCAGTTATACGACGTGGTATGCGACGATCTAGCCATTGAGGACACTTTGTACATATTAGACAAGGCTTTAGATTCTGACCGCTTGTCCTTGAATGTTTATCTAAAACACACCAGAGCCTTAGCAAGAGAACAGTTTATGGCTCGCGCCTTGAGTCTAAAGATCGCTGAAGGAACTGGGTTAGCGTTGAGTTGATAGGCGTGCGTTATACATATATTAGCTCGCATGCGCGCACACCCGTACGTACATCTCTTATAGCACTAGATGATCTTATGTATTGCATTTACTATTTACTTGTTTAACATATTCCCCTGGCCGAGCGAGAGGTTAAATGTCTTTTTTTTCTCCATCTATTGCCTCCCATTCTCCCCTGCTTACTTTTGAATCCCTTTCCTTCTCTTCTTTTGTGCTTCAGCTGCTGGCACTCCGTGTCGAATATCCTCAGCCGCTAATCTATCAGCTTCTACTCTCGGAGGAATTAATTCCATCACCCTTGGTACTAGCAGCTTAGGGATGTTGGCGACTCCGTTTTCATCCGCAACAATAATATCCCCTGGATTAATCACCAGATGCGATCCAGGAACCGTAAGCGGAACATTCGTGTGCACTACCTTCAAAGCCTTGTTCGGCGACGCAATTCCCAGACCGTATGAATAAACCGGATATTGCAATTCCCGATGTTCGTAAATGTCGCGGATTTTCCCCATCACAACCGTGCCTCCGCACTTTAGATACTTGGCCCGAGTGCTCATCAGCCCTCCATACAATGCATTAGTCGATTTACAGTACGGAGCCACGTCCACCTGAAGCTCAGGAACCGTGCCAATTACGATAATTGACCCCTCGGGCGCGCTGTCAATATAGTGCTCTTTGAGTGCCGGCCGGGGATCATCCAATGGGGCGTATTGTACCGTATACGCAGGCCCTACCTGTGTGGGGATGACTCCCGACGACTGCTGGACTAAATGAGGAATATAGCATCCGTCAACCGATCCTAATGCCACCATTGCATCTGCCACATCACAGGACGAATACGATTCAAGCACACTGTGTGGTGTCATAAGCATATCAAGCTGTGCGTTTAGTGTCACACTAGTAAATAGCGTGCCCGTATCATTGCATGTGATATTAGGTTTACTCTGATAAGTCTTCCTCGGATAAGTGGGGAGATATAGACATTAAGGGAAAAAAGTAAATAGAAGAGAGAAGAGAGGACAAACTGAGAAGAAAAAAAGAAAAAAAAAATTGAAAAATCTCAAAATCAATCTATTACCCAAATTAATTAGAACTCCGCTAATATACAAAAATTAAAAATGCAATAAAAAAGAATAATAAAACAAAGCACGCCGAAAACAGAAATAAACAAAAATAAACAACAACGAAATGAAAAAGAAAAATACAAAATAGTAGGAAGACAACCAGTTCAACCTTTCACTCACTTGCGCCTGCGCTTGGTTTCGGGCTCTTCAGATGATCTATCGAAATCTTCCGAATCTTCTCGATCTCTGGTTCCTGTGGCTCCAGCGGCTCCACGAGTATGTGTTCTGGTGTGCTGGGCCAAGTTATCCGATCGCGAGAACTTCTTTCCACATTGAAGACACTCAAATGGCTTTTCACGCGTATGCAGTGATCGATAGTGACGCTTCAAGTGCTCTTGGCGTCGGAATCTTCGATGACAGTCCTCACAGACAAATGTCTTCTGAGAATCGTCTGCAGGCGACGGCTTCCTTCCTCTGCGATACATCTGAGAGCACTTTTTGTCTTCGAAAGAAGCATCGGAGCTAACCTCACTGGAACCGGGACTGTTTCCGTCCATGGGGCTGTCAAAACCTTCTGTTCCGTCTTCAATGCCCTCTCCGTCCACTATTGCCTGATTACCACTGTTATTACCAGATAACGTAGTAAAAGATCCAGAAAACCTCAATTCGGCAGAGGTTGCGACTGCTGCAGAGTCCACGTTCTCTGATTCTGGTTTTCTCTTTCTCTTCTTTTCACCGCCAGCGGCGGCTTTTCTCTTTCTTCCCTTCTGGTCCTTCACAGTAGTCGACTTCGACTTACTTGGTCCCGCAGTCGCAGTGGTAGCAATATTGTCGCCAGTACTAATATTGTTGTCTGCATTCTCAAGATGGCCAGCATCTTCCTCCATGTGAAACTCCAAATTAGGGATACTCAATGAGTGATGAAGAATATGAACGTGTTGATCGAGGTGGTCCATAGACTCTGGTGGACAATCATGGAGATGGCCAACATGGTGAGGATGAGGATGAGGATGCTGAGGATGCTGATGACTGTTAGTAGGGCAATTAAGGGGCTGATGCTGGCTGTGGTGGGTGAAGTGTTGATGTTGATAATGATGTTGATGCTGGTCGTGATAGTGGAAATGGTGGTTAAAATGCTGGTGGTGTTCTGTTAGCTCGGAGTATGATTGGTTGTTAAGATGCTCATGCTGAGCTTGGTGCTGATGTTGGTGATGATGATGCTGCTGCGGCTGCTGCAAATGAAGACCATGATCATGATCATGATCAAGATCGTGTTCTTGTTCATGTTCAAAATCATGCTTCTGTTCGTGCTCAAAATCCTGCTCGTGGTCAGAAGTGGAAGTCGCATCCTGCTGATCGTGAGCATGATCATGTCTGTCCATAGCAAACTCTAAGTTGTCTTCTGAACTCGACGACGGTGATACCGGCGAGTCCATCATCATACTGTCTGCCTGCAGCTCCAAAGACTTGGGATCGCAGAACGGGTACGGAACGTACTGACCCTCCGCATCGTGTCTTGGGAACTCAATGCCCAGGCCCACCAAATTACAGGACGATGGCGGCGCAGATCCGTAGACATAAGAGTCCATATGGTGGGCGTGAGGATGATGGCTCATAGCCTGGTGATGCTGCTCAAATGATGAGCACAGTGTGTAGGTTGGAGTAGCAGGTGACGTGGTGGCAGACGACGACATGACGTCAGTCTCCGAGTCAAATGAATCGATAAATGTGTTAGTGTGGTTAGTTAAAGAAGAAACGCCAGCAGCAGATGCCTCAGTCTCTGTCGCCTCGCTTCCCCCGATACTTGCAATGCTCATGGTCGGGGAGTCCAAACAGTCATTGTTAATTGTCAGAGGAGGCGACGGCAGCGATGACTGCTCAGGCAATGGGCACGACTCATCATGTAATGATGATTGTACATGCAAGGATGATGAGGACGATGAGTGATCGAAGTACAATTGAGGCTTGATAGGCGCCAAATCGAATGGATTTAGTGTCAGGAATTCATAGTCTTCTCCCTGACCTTGACATGTTTGTTGAGGTTTTACAGTGAATGCAGGCGTAGCTGAGGTAACTAGAGCAGAGTACGACATGACAAAATAAATTGCCCACTACACTTTTATTGGATGAAGGTCAATCAATGCTGGAGGAGGAGGAGGAGGTGATAACAGAAAAAGAAAAACAAAACGAAAGAACGACGAATGATGACCTGAGAAAAACACCCGACAAGTTATTTTAAATATCTGCTGGCCTGACGATATTTCACACTCTCTCACACACAAAAAAATATATATTGCCGATCTATTTTTTGACTACTAGTCTTTTCCTCATTATTATATGTCTCGCCGATAACTCAAGTGGGGCATTGTCCAAAAGCAACGTTGTAACCAGATAAGGTCCAACGGTTGCGAAAAAAGAAACGTTTTGAGATAAATTTAGGGTAGACCTGAGTGAAAATCCTCAGCGACTTGCACTTGCGTGCGTGTGGCGTCTTTGGGTTATGACTGGGTAAAGGTGGTGGTGTGAAATAAAAGGTGCGTGCGTTATTTTCCGGCAAATTTAACTCAATTGCATGAGGATATTTTTAAATGAAATTTTCTTCTTTCGCGATGATCTCGTTTAATTTTTTAGTTTCACTTTATTTTTTTTGGTATATCTTGACTGTGTGCTTCCTTCTTGTGTAATGTTCATTTTTTGGGTTTTTTTGCCTGGTCTTTTTCTTTTTTTCCGCGGCCTCCCCTCCTATCAATAACTGGGCTATCCATCTTTTACGGACTTGTATGCTACGGCACCATGCTCCCCACTTTTCCTGAAAGGTCTCAAATTCTGTTTTCTTGTGAATATCTCGGTCCCGGCATATCTCAGCCTAACCACAAACAAAAAGAAATCATTCAATCAGGCACCATGTCTTGCCATTTGTTGTCTCTTTTCTTTTTCGCAACTTTTTTCTTTATTTATTTATTTTTATTTTTATTTTTATTTTTTTTCATTTTTCAATTTCGTCTATTTGACTAACTGACTTTGTTCTTCTTCTCTCTCTGCTTGACCATTGACGTTTAGGGCTCTAATTTCTCTTGATAACCTTGCTTAATTGATTAACCTTTTAGCTATTTTTACTCGTCTTTTTTTTTTTTTTTGTTTTCTTGCCTGCTTTTGTGGGCCTCACCTTTAATGTCTCGCCTTCGATGGATAACCTGTCTGATTCTATCTTCCGATTCCGTCCATTCATCACGTCACCTTTTTTTGGCCTGCATGATGCAATTTAGCCGCTCCACTTTCTAGTTCCACTCTGCGCATCTCGTTTCAAAGATATCTGTTTAACCCTAACTGAAACTGTCTTAGTCGTCTCCCAATAATGGTAACCGGTGTGGTCCTCAGTCGGTCCACTCAATGGCCTATTTCGTGCATGTCCCTTTAGTTGGTAAATATTTCAACAAACCTACCTGACTAGTTAAAAAAAAAGGCTCTTTTCTTTTTGAAAAAGAAAAAATAAAAAAAAATAAAAAAAATAAAAAATAAAATCCATCAATTGACCAATTGCTCCTCGGACCTTTATTCCCCCGCTCATCGCGAATTATCCATCACCTCCACTTCTTCATTTTACCCCACACCTTTTTTGCTCACAAACCATTACCCACAATATGTTACGACTACCGACCATCGACTAACTTACCCCCCCTCCCTCGGTTTCCTGCGCCAATCATCTACACCTGAGACAGAGTCACTGCCGCAATCACCCGGGTTAGGGTACCTGCCTATCCTGGTACCACTGCCTATTTGAGCAAACGCCGTTGGCGCAGTCAACCTGATTAGGCGATATTGAAGATCGGCGTCCGGCAATCAAAAGTGACAAGACGTGCTTGTGAAAATGTAGATAGACTGATACTGCAGTTAATGGACGCTGTCAATGTGGCATTTTTTGGCGGCTATCTTTTAATCATTCGGCCCCTTTTTCGGTAATTGGCATGAACGGTTAAATTGATACAAGGAAGGAGGGGGAAAAATGCCTATCATGTGTGTCACACGAACTTATTCATGGCTATACCCACTTATCTCGGACCGTGTAACCGGTGTGCAGCCGTGCTGATCTGCCGATCTGTTCCTATCAGACATCAGTCCATTTTTGGCTATATTTTGAATCATCCGACCATATGATGAAATATATATCCAACCCTGCCGGACGGTCCCTGCCTATTAATACGATTAAATGCTTTGAATGGTTTCACTTTATGTCAATATTTATACGAACTAATGTAATACCTGCATGTAGTCGACGGTAATCTTACAATACACTTTTCGTCGTTTCGTCTTTTTGGCTCTTCTCCTGTGCCTTTCCTCTTTCTCTGATTTTTCCTCTCTTCCGTTTTCTTTCCAGTTCTCCACTTTAATACTATATGTTATATGATGTATGCACGCCTGTCTCAGTATATGGTCTACTGGACCGTTATAATCCCAAGCTCTCGTGCACTTGCTTTCGCACAATCTTGTTAAACTGCGCACGGTCCTCTCTCCAGATCTTCGACGCATCAATATTAGCTCCGCTCTCGTCGTTCGGCTCCGCCAACATGCTCATCACTGAAATTAAAATCTTTTCTACAGACTGAATCGGACTCCATCTCTCACTCGCCTGCTCATACATGTTGGGATCCTCTCCAGGCGCATGCAGAATCGATATGCACACGGTTCCGTCTTTATACACATTAGGATGGAAAATTGGCGTGGTAAACTTCATCACCGGGGGACTAAGCGGGTAGTCTTCTGGAAACTTCAACGTGGCTGCGAACAGTCCTCCTTCATATGCTGTGTCTTCCGGCCCTTGAATGAGACACTGCCACTCAAAGTAGTTGGATTCATCCTTGGGTCCTGCCGAAATCCCCTCTGGCGGATCATTAAGCAGTTGCTTGTATTCGGTCATTAACCGTTTAATCGCTGTTGACTGTCTCATGACGGCGTATTGTTATTATTAATAGGGATATATACGTAAAATGCAAATGAGGATGCAGCAGTAGTGTGTGTGCGTGTGTGTGTACGTAAGCTTGTCAGAGTTATCCCACCTTTATTGACCCTGTGCGGCTCACTCTCTCGCTTGGGGCTAGGGTCAGCCCTCAGGGCAGGCGGTCGGTTCCTTTGTTGTGGATCTCCTTGAGATCTCCGACCATTGAAGAGGTTGGTTTGTTTGTTTATTTATCTTATTCCTGTGTGTCTATCCCGTAGTTACTATCAATGTACTGTGTTTCTTTCGGCCCTTTTCTTTGGCGCTTTTTTTTTGTAGTCGTCTTTTGTTCCTTTTCGACGTCGCTCTTCTCGTTTTTCCGCCTTTTTTTTGCTCATTCCGTCGCCCATTTTTTTCTCCCATTTAACCTATTCCATCTTTCCACTCATTGTTTCTTCAGCCTCACCATGATAATCTATCAAGGTGAAAAGTACGCATGGTATGTGTTCTTGTATTGTTGTTCGTCTGTGGACTCTCTAACCAGTGTAAATTGCATCCGTGGTCATAGATCTTCATCTTGCGATCACAAAGATAGACCTTTATTACAAGTCCGCAAAAGAGGAAGACCTGCTATAAGCTCAAGTAGGAGCTTCTTAATCGTCGAGACGCCCGACCCTCAAGAGGATGAAGCCGACGTGAGACAGCAAAATGGGAGCCAGAACCAACGGCCACAGCAGCAGCTCCATCAGCTAGAACTCCCACAACATAAACTAAAGCCACAACCGCAGCAACAGCCACCATCACAACAACAACACCGCCTACCAGAACAACAACAACAACAACAACACAAATGCTGTAACAAGCAACAATGGCAGCTAGGTCTCGGCTCCTCGAACACTAACGTCTTACAATATAGAAACAACGGCAAGGAAGATCCTGACAATAAAGATGCAATCAAGATCATGTTGAATGAACCCGCGAAAGATCCAATCATCAAATTGGATGACAATGTACATAGACTCCGACTAATGAAAACCACTAACCCCATCCAACAGCGTGTCATATCTAAGCGTCAGTCTACACCCTCTTCGCCGCTACTCAAGCCTGAGGCTCTCCGAATGGCGCTTAGTGATCTAAAGGTTAACGAACCAGATGCCGAGCATCCTGAGTTCATCCACGTGGGCAATGGCCTGTACAGAAGAAAAGGCGACCCCTTGTTAGCTGAAAGCGGCGGCGGAGCCTGTTGTACGCGTAGCACTGCTGCTAATGGATGCTGCGGACAGAACAAGCGGCGTCCTGCCCACAGCCCGCCTGATGTCCGTGGAGCAGAATCGCTTGGCTTTGCAGAGACGCAGAGCCCCATAGCGCCTACGGCACATATACAAATACAGCAACATCCATCTGACAGCATATCGGTGCCCGAAGACATGAGTCGCCGTCCCTGCTGCGGGCCTGGCAACCACTCTACTACTGCTAACCACGAGTTCCAAGACCATGACATACCGTCTGACATACTGCCTCCACACGACATGATGAGCATGCAAGGAAATATATCTATTCACGATATGACAAGCCATCTGCAGGACTCCGATATAACGGGTTCCCATCTTCCAGCATCGCATGACCTGTCGTCTTCTGCCGAGTTGTCTCTTGTTCCCAGTGGGTCGTCCAGCGCCACGTCTAACTCGTCGACAGATTATGCGTTACCTGCGCCGCCTCTGATCATTGCGCCGATGGACTTCGACGGCTCGTTGATATCTGATCTATTCAGAGATTCTGAATTTGATCTCAGTGGCATCAATAGCAATGACGACATATACTACGCCGCGTCCTGTGTTATTCCAGGATCTTGTCAGTGTGGAGACGACTGTGCATGTGAAGGATGTTCGACGCACCCTAAATGATGACGGGAGAGACCCTGATGAATGCAACAATCGGTAATGAGCTAACTAATGTTTGACGGTATTTATAGATTTTTAGATTGATAATTTGAATTTGTTTTCTTTTTTTGTCTTTTTCTTTCTTCTTTCCTCTTTTCGCCGTTCTTCTTCTTCCCTTCTCTCTATTCCTCCTCTCTTATCTTATCTCGTTTAGAGTTAACCTTCGAGGGTCTCTGAAATTTCACCCCAATTTTTTTATTTTATTTTTTTTTTTTTCTCCAATGGCCCCTGCTGACCCTTTAGACGTGCTATATGCTGCAAGATCCGGCGACCTCGACGAATTAAAAGCCTTGCTAAAAGATGTCCAAACCGGCCAAGAGCTTTTGGACATTGCCGACGAATACACCGGCTCAACCCCACTGCACTACGCTAGCGCCAATGGCCATAACCATATTGTAGAATGGCTACTCAATGACCTGGCTAAGAGCCTTCAAGTACAAGACCAACTCGTTAACAAGACTAATGAATCTGGAAATACCGCGCTACACTGGGCATGCTTGAACGGACAATTCGACGTAGTCAAGACTATATGCGAAAGCTGCACTGGTTCCATTGACGTGTTTGCCAGAAACAACGCTGGCCATGACGCCATCTATGAGGCGGAGAATAACGGCCACGAGACGGTTGTAGATTATTTATTAGAAAAGTTCGACATAGGCGAGGTCATGGAGGGCGAGGGCGGCCAGGAAGGCGAAGAAGGTATGGAGGAGATCGAGGAAGAGAAGACTGGTGAGATGGAGGTTGATGAGGCTAATGGCGAGGCCAAGGAAAATTGATAGATAGATAATTTATAATGAACTAATGCATTTTTAGTGTTTTTGTGTCGTGTCTGTGTTGTTTGTTCCTTTTTTTTTTTGTTTCTTTCTTTTTTTTTTTTTTTTTTTTTTTGCGTAGGCTTTTTCGTTCGTCTTTTTTCTTTTATATGCTCAATATTTACACTGTATACCCTAACAACACATGAGCGGTCGGTCACTCGACGCGATTTTCGAGGATACAGAACAATGGCTGAAACGCAGCTACGCAAAGAAAATAGATATCATTCAAGCACTATATGAAGAAGGCGGCGAAGAAACAAATGATCTCCCGCATAGATGG
The DNA here is from genome assembly GCA_030581755.1 of Crinitomyces ghanaensis. Lineage (NCBI taxonomy): Eukaryota > Fungi > Ascomycota > Dipodascomycetes > Dipodascales > Trichomonascaceae > Crinitomyces > Crinitomyces ghanaensis. Next base: position 139,266 of record JAKTVX010000003.1, read on the forward strand.
GTAATTCACCGCGTATTGGACCTACTAGAGGAGATTCAAGCAGCGGCGACTGCGACGACCACTGCTAATGGGACGCCAGCTGCGGATGCGCCGACAGGGACGGCGACGAAATCATCGCAGCCGCCTTTGATTTCCATCGCATTACACGACATGAAGACGTTATATGCGCTCATGAGCCTTGTAGTGGTTCACGGGATATACCCGTCCCTAAGTGCAAATATAGGTGTGCCACTTAAGATGAGAACATCCAAGGTCAAGCAATCGACGGCGCCGAGAGATCCGCAGCTCCTTAAAGACATCATGGCGTCACTTCGGCGGATTCTTGGTAGAAAGGGAGACGTGCGAGACCTGCTGCTATTGGGCACGTACAATGGAGATCTAATATGCGGAGCGGCAGAAGTCGACCACATGGAACAACAGACGGCAGGAGCAGGACGAGCACAAGAAGACAGCGCAAATGCCAACAACAACTACATACTGTTTGTGATGGACCAGCTGGACACGTTCTCTGTGTACTCGGCACTCACCAGCATATTGCGTCCGGGAGTGCCTCCATGGTTTGCCCAACGGATTTCAAGAGCGCTGGCGGATTTGCCGCTTCGGCGTCCAGATGCCGTGGGCTGTCTGTTGGAGTTCGTTGGAGGGCTCCGCGAGAAACAGGAGATCTCGCTGACTCAGCTAGAGCCTGCTATTCGCGTACTGAAAAGCGTTCCCAAGGACAGTAACGCAGCGACATACTATGACACAATTGGCACTCAACTGGTTGACGTGCTAGGACGGGCGACCAACCCAGGGCTACAAGCGGCTGCGGCGCATGTAATTGGTATGTTGTATAGAGAAAGACCAGAGGCAGTCAGCGGGGCCATGGAAGAGATTGTTGGCCGGATCGCAGGATGGGATGAAGAAAGTAGAACACGTCGGAGCGGTGGTGGTGAGGATCAAATGGAAGCAACTGTTGATGCGTCGGCTAGCTCTTTGTCCTCTTCAGAGACCCGACTAACTAAGACTATCGACGCACTATGTACTCTCGTCAAAGATCCGTCGGTAAGTGAGATCCTTGTGAAAGTACGTCACAAAATTGTTCCAGGTCTATGGGAGATGATGTGCTTTATTAGCGAAACTCATCGCGCAAACAAGCAGGTGGTTCTGGAGTTGATATGTACGCTGCTCAAAGTGGGGGATGTCAGAAGTCAAGTCGACGATTTATACGTGATTGTCGAGCATCTGTTGGTCAGCGGGCATTATTCAGGCGGGCCAAGTGGCGGAATAGTACTGAAAAGTGACGGCGACACTCGCACGATCAGCACGACGGCGGCGGCTTCGGCCAGCAATACAGTGTTGACACAACTGGACAAGATCGACGCGCGTTTAGAGCTCTTCAGTTTAATCCTTGAGGAGACGGGCGAGCAAGTACTGTCAGGACTGTTTGTCGCTCTACTGAAGCAGTGGCTGGCCGAGTCAGGTAGTGATGATCCGCTGCTGTTACTCGTGCAGGTCAAGACAGTCGAGACGTTGGCTGGCGAAAAATATAGAGAAAGACTATTAAAGTCATCGACGGAGATCACTGAGCTCGTGCTGGGAATTATCGGCAGCTATGTCCAAAAACTGAAGGGCGGCGCGGTGGAGAGATTGGAGGTGGGAGAGAAGAGCAGCAGCGAGACTAAGATTGAGCAGATGCTTGGAGGAATGAAACTGAATAACAGGAACAACGTGAATACCGCCGACTCGGATGATGAGGATTCTGACAACGAGGAGGGCTCCGATTCTGAGGACGAGTCGGATTCTAACGAACACATTATCCGTCTGTGCATTTCATTAGTGCCGCATCTAATAGAAGACAGTCAGAGCGCGCGACAGCAGGCCTGTGAGCACTTAGACTACATCGGTCGGCATGCGCAGGCGGATCCAGAGACGGAGGAATTAGCCGCTGATACGCTGGAGGAGATGATGGCAATGTCAAGCACCGAAGCTATGTCGGCGCAGAGTAGACTGTCGTCTCCCTCAGCGTCGCCGGCGTCGTCAGATCCTGACAATGAACTTCTTGCTAAAGCTCTCAAGTCGCTCAAAGACCCGCAAGTGCCTGCACGTGCGCACGGGCTGCACATCATACGCCAGCTGGTCAAACAGCGGTCCAAAGCTGTCACGCTCGAAATGGGATTGCAGGTTTTCCTGAAAGCATTCAAAGATGAGGACTCTTTTATTTATTTAAATGCTATTCGTGGCATTGAAGCATGCGCAGATGCATTCGGCGCTGAAGCAGTCTTGCCAGTACTACTTGGCAGGTACAGCGACGAGGATGAGCGACATGTAAAGCTGGACGAGCGGCTGCGTAATGGCGAGGCCATACTGAGAGTGATAGAGAGACTGGACGAGACATTCTCATTCGTCGCCAGCAGGCTCACAAGTCTGTTTGGCAGCACCATGGTAGACATTGTATCGAACCGCAAGCAGGATATGCGGATGCGCATGTCGGCGTTGAGTATTATCGGAAAGGCGTGCGAGGTAAACCCGCAGGGGCTGGGCAACGAATGGATTACAAGATACGTTGATTGCGCCATTGGGATTTTGACATTTGAGACGAAGGACAGCGGCAGCAACATCCAATCGCAGAAGACAGAGGAAAGCGTGAGCGCTGAAGATCAGGCAATCCTTCGAAGAGCAGCGATTGTGCTGATTGGTTCGTTAGTGCAGGGTATTGACAATATCAAGGAGTTCCCGTCGTCGCTGATTCAGACTGCGCTTACGCGGTTAGAATACGTAGCTAGTATGGACAGAGATGGGCTTGTAAGATTTCAAGCCGAGCAAGTGCTGGGGCTGGTTGCTGACAAGATAGAAGGGAGCTATGCGGGAGCATAATAAAAAAGAGGAACGATAGCAATTAATGATTTATTAGATTGAATAAATATAAGTTAACGAGTTAGTAAGCTAGTTAGGCAGTTCAAGCTTGCAGCCAATCTCTTCTTTTCTTTTCCAGCTTCTGCTTTTTATGCTCTTTAAAAATCCTTAACTCTCGTTTGCCCATGGTTTTGGCAGCGCGCTGAGACCTGAGACTTCTTCCCTTGGACATTTCGGCCATGAGGCGGTCAGGATCATACTCTTTAGAATCATTGTAGTCTATTGGAAGAAAAGAGCCATAAGGTAAGCTGACTGACTCGGTTCGACGTGATTGTTCCTCACATTCCATCTGGAACTTCAATTCCTCTTCTTGCAATTGCGTAAGTGTATCATTGTACACTCTGATACGTTCGCTCTTCGGCAGACTAGTGAAGGAGGGATCCAACGCAAGCTGTTGGGCAAGATTAGATGAGTTCATTAGCGGGTGAGGCGATTGCGTCATTGAATTCTCACCAGACAAAACTTGGCGACGCGTTCCGCCGCTCGTTAGAGGGCGCCCTTCTTCAGACAATGCGTCCTCACGCTCACGCTGTAGTAAATGACTTAATAACGAATGTTCATCAATTAGAGGCGGGCGCCCGTGCGAGCTAATGATCTCTGTCGCTTCAACCACGCTTCTTGACGTATTCAACACCTCCTGTCCTCTCGCATTAACCTGCCTACCAGGCATCTTTCAATCCTTGCTCTCTCTCGGTCCGCAGACAGGTCACATGACCAGAAAAGACATGTTGTTGTTGGAGTTGTTAACGTTTGGGTTAACAACAGCCGCCTCAAAAAAACATAATTTTCTAACCGATTCTTCAAAATTCTAGCAAAAAGGGTTTTGGACAAAATAAGCCAAAAAAAATATATCGCATGGAACCATATAGAAGAAGCATAAAAAGTATAAAAAGAAGCAGTAGAAACTTGTGCATATTTTTCTTTTTTTTCCAAAACTACCAACAAGCACAACCAAAAAAACCAAAAAATGGCGGAGAAAAGTGAATCATTCGAGTTTCAAGCTGAGATCTCTCAGCTTATGAGCTTGATTATTAACACTGTTTATTCTAATAAGGAAATTTTTCTTCGAGAATTGATTTCAAACGCATCAGATGCAATTGATAAGATTCGTTACGAGGCACTTAGTGACCCCAAGAAATTAGAGACTGAGCCTGAGTTGTTTATTCGAATTACCCCCAAGAAGGAGGAAAAGATCTTGGAAATCCGAGACTCAGGTATTGGTATGACCAAGGCCGACTTGGTCAACAACTTGGGTACTATCGCCAAGTCTGGTACCAAGAGTTTCTTGATGGAGGCCCTCTCAGCCGGTGCTGACGTTTCTATGATTGGTCAATTCGGTGTTGGTTTCTACTCGCTCTTCTTGGTTGCCGACCGCGTCCAAGTCATTTCTAAGCACAACGATGACGAGCAATACATCTGGGAGTCATCAGCCGGTGGAAAGTTCACAATCACTCTTGACGAGGTCAACGAGAGAATCTCCCGTGGTACTATCATCCGTATGTTCTTGAAGGAGGACCAATTGGAGTACTTGGAGGAGAAGAGAATCAAGGAGGTTGTCAAGAGACACAGTGAGTTCGTCGCCTACCCCATCCAGCTCGTCGTCACCAAGGAGGTCGAGAAGGAGGTCGAGGGCGAAGAAGAGGAAGAAGAAAAGGTCGACGAGGACAAGACCCCCAAGATTGAGGAAGTCGACGAGGAGAAGGAGAAGGAAAAGAAAGAAAAGAAGAAGGTCAAGGAGACCGTTACTGAGAACGAGGAGCTTAACAAGACCAAGCCTTTGTGGACCAGACCACCTTCTGAGATTACCAAGGAGGAGTACGCTACATTCTACAAGTCTATTTCCAACGACTGGGAAGACCACTTGGCGGTCAAGCACTTCAGCGTTGAGGGCCAGTTGGAGTTCAAGGCTATTTTATTTATTCCTGCGCGGGCGCCATTTGATTTATTCGAGACCAAGAAGAAGAAGAGCAACATCAAGTTGTACGTCCGAAGAGTGTTCATTACTGACGATGCCGAAGAGCTTATCCCTGAGTGGCTCGGATTCGTCAAGGGAGTTGTCGACAGTGAGGAGCTTCCCTTGAACTTGTCACGTGAGATGCTTCAACAGAACAAGATTCTTAAGGTTATCCGCAAGAACATTGTCAAGAAGTTGATTGAGACCTTCAACGAGATTGCTGAGGACCGCGAGTTGTTTGACAAGTTCTACACCGCCTTCTCCAAGAACATCAAGCTTGGTATCCATGAGGACCCTCAACACCGTGGCTCTTTGGCCAAGTTGTTGAGATACAACAGTACCAAGTCTACTGACGAGCTCAGCTCCCTGTCTGACTATGTCACTAGAATGCCCGAGCACCAGAAGAACATCTACTACATCACTGGTGAGTCCATCAAGGCAGTTGAGAAGTCACCCTTCTTGGATGCTTTGAAGGCCAAGAACTTCGAGGTTTTGTTCCTTGTTGACCCCATTGATGAGTATGCCATGACTCAGCTCAAGGAGTTCGAGGACAAGAAGCTTGTTGACATTACCAAGGACTTCGAGCTTGAGGAGACCGAGGAGGAGAAGACTCAGAGAGAGGCTGAGGAGAAGGAGTTTGAGCCTTTGACCAAGTCTTTGAAGGAGATTCTTGGCGACCAAGTTGAGAAGGTTGTTGTTTCTCACAAGCTTGTAGATGCTCCAGCAGCTATTAGAACTGGACAGTTTGGATGGTCCGCCAATATGGAGAGAATCATGAAGGCACAAGCATTGAGAGATACCTCTATGTCTCAATACATGGCATCCAAGAAGACCTTTGAGATCTCACCCAAGTCTGCTATTATCAAGGAGTTGAAGAACAAGGTTGAGGCTGACGGAGTTCAAGATAGAACTGTCAAGGACCTTACCACCTTGTTGTACGAGACTGCCTTGTTGACGTCCGGATTCGCTTTGGATGAGCCTAACTCATTTGCATCCAGAATCAACAGATTGATTTCTCTTGGATTGAATATCGAAGAGGACACCACTGCTGCTGAGGCCGCTAGTGAAGCCCCAGTTGAGGAAGTCGCAGGAGAGTCTGTCATGGAGGAGGTTGATTAAATAAAAGATAATAATAATATTAATAATGAATGAATGGCAATTGTAATTATGGATTTTCTATTTCTATTAAACTGCATTATATTGTATGTAATGATGATTAAATTTATTAATTAATAGTTGTTGGGCAAAGCAATAAATAAGTTAGTTAAGCCTTTGGACGAGACTCGAAATGTTCGAAATTGAGATTTCTTCTTGCATTCAGCAGTGATATGTCGGAATGCTGACGGCTTGACGGAGAAGCTTGTAGCCTTGATGCTGGAGAGGGGGAGACGATATTCAGGAATTCGTTCAGGTTGAACTGTTGCTGAGGTGTAGCATGCTGATGGGGAGTGAAGTGTTGCTGTGGGGTACGTTGGGGAGTGCGTTGAGCAGGAGATGGGGACGAAGCCAGGAACATCAGGAGGCCGGCGTCGTCGATGCTCGTATTAGAGTTGTTGCCATTGGTGTTCGCTTTCCTTTTTGGCGACGGGGTTTTCGGAGGTGGAGTTTTCGGCTCAAACACGAACACTGGAGAAGGCTTCAGAGAAACAGACGATTTCCTTCTTCGTTTTGTTGGCGAGTATTCAGACACTGGGCTTGAATCCGACTGGTCTTGAAGATGATCGTCGACATTCTTAGGACTTGACGGAGAATAGAATGCGGACTTTGTAGGTGACGTGTTGTGGAAGGCTAGCTGGAAATCACGCTTTGGAGAGACAAAAGATGCGCTGGTAGCGGTGCCAGGCGGCGAAGAACGCGGGTCATGCACGCCGACGCTGAATCGATTCGTGTGGGGAGTAGTAGTAGCACCAGCAACACTGCTGCTGGCCGGACCGCTGTATCTGAGAGAGATGGGAGCTGGAAGTACGGCCTGAGAGGAGGACAGAGCCGTAGCCGATTTCTTCTTCTTAGGCGAGTTCGCAAACTCTTTTTCGATCTTTGGCTCGATAGTATCTAAACATAGGCTCTCCCAGCCTCTTGAAGTCTTGTATGATGCCAAGGCCAAGCGAGATTTGAGATTTCTTGTCAACTTGTTAGTATAATGACATCAACCAACCAACCAGTCACACTACATAAACAAACAATAACAAACATACCCTCGATATTTCAGCCCGTTTCAATACTTTTTGGATAGTATGGGGATCAGAGACGTTTGAATCCATGATATTACAAAAATTTTCTTGCGTGTTGAATACTTGTTAGTTAGTGCGGCAGACAAATAAGGACCACAACAAGAGGACGCGAAAAAAAATGTAGTGGAGACAATTACAGTTCCTAATTGGGAATAAGCGCGCGTGGATCGCTATGTGGCTAGGTGGGATGGTTAAGGTTAATACAGGATGGTAAGAACGGAGCGAAAGCGGCGGATCGGGGAGATTCCGAAGGAAGATAGGTGGCTGGCGTACGTGTGTAAAAGGCGGACAGAACTATTATTATCATGACGGCATTATGCGCTTTCGTTGTTCCAATATGACTTTTTTTTCCTTTTTTTGCTTCTTCTAGTTTGCATTTGCATTTCATTTTGCATTTTTTTTCGGCGTATGCCCTTTGCTTTTTCAGCTCTATACTTTTTAGCTTTTTCCTTTTTGCCATTTCTGGTACACATATAATGGATAATCCAATAGAAAAAGAATTTCGCACGCTCCTTTAAATCTATTTAGATGCGTATGGAATACTCTGTATTAATTTTTTTTTTTTTTTTTTTTCTTTCAAGAAAGCCTAATACCATCGTCTTGCTAGTTGTTTTCTTCCTTGGTCACGTGCTGCACTTTGTTCTAACAAGTAAGTGTCAAAATAAATAACATCAATCAAACTCTATATAAAATACTTTTCGCCAATAAAGGTAAGATTTTGAGATGCTGCCCAAGATTTTACATCTTCTACTAGCTTTCTGGGGCCACAGGCTAGTGCTAGACATGAAGAATGTTGGGTAGGATCAACAAAGCCTTGCAGAGCCCGAGAAAAATCGGGTCTGCCGTGTATGACCGGGAGATTTAAAACATGATCTGACGTCACTGGAGAATTGGATGCGGAGTCATCAGCCAGTAATTCTTGGAACTCAATTTCTTCGTCGTGTTTGAAGGTGGAGTCTGAATCATGATCTTCGGAAGAAAATGCATCGCCAGTCACGTATACCGCGATGTCGGATTCATGCTGCAAATGATGAAGATTTAGGTAACTTAACGCTTCCAAGTCGGCCTTAGATCGGACAATCCACACCAGTCTAGAATCTATATGGTATGAATCCCAATAACGTTTAAGCGGTCCTGCGTATGACAGACCAGAGCCGCCAGCAAATATTATCACTTTCGAAGACGCGGGAGGAGGAGGAATGTCAGGAAGATTAGTAGTTGACGCGAGAGGAGCAGAAATATCGTCATCGTCGTCGATGTCGTCGCTATTACTAGTGTTGGTAGCAGGAACAGGATTAACCTTTTTGCTATCACCCCCGGTTCCAGCAGCAAAGGGTGCGTCACACACGTCAGTCGTAAAGGGACCAGTCAATGTATAGGTGGCCGCAGGGTCTATAACAAAGGAAGTCTTGCGGATGAGAAGCGCGACATGGTCGTCAGTGTAGAGACTGGCTACAGTGTAGGGATGAGAAGGTAAAAGCCAGGAGCGCCAATTGTAGATAGGGCCCTTCGACAGCCGGATATGAGAGCCTGGCGGGAAGTAGTCGGGAAGAACAGAGCGTGGAAGGGATACGGAGTAGAGGGAATCTGAAACCTTGGACGATGATGAAATAATTGACACGTCAGGGCCGGATATTTGGCGGGATGACACAATTCTATGAAGCGCCGAGCCAACCAATATGAACGCTGACCACAGGGCCAAAAACGACACGCCTGGCCGCGCATGAAAAACTGTTAGCAGCAGACAAGTGTATGCCAGGGGGTAGTGAATGGCAAATACCAGGGAATACTTGCGGACTCGGAACGGGCGCAGCGACGTTAGACCGAGAAGGAGGAAGCAGATCAGGACTGCTAAACCTAAGGCATTTCGCAGGTAAAAGATTTTAAAAGGGGTGTGGTCGCGGACGAAGTACACTATGTAGCCCACCGAGTGCAGAACCCCAAGCAGTACGATGATACGGGAGATCCACTTGTGCAAAGTCAGCAGACCGATGTAGTATGTGTCAGGGAGTGGAGACGGACGTAGGGAGAGAAACAGGGTGAGGGGAAGGCATGCGTAGGCGAGTCTGCCTGCTCGCTTGGCGAAGTGGTTAATCTTGTCAGTAGAGTGGTAGAACAGTAAAACGGAAAGAAGCGCTAGCCAGGAAAATATAAATAGAGTATTAAAAGAAGAGCTGCCGCCACGTAGTCTGGGGAGATTTTTGCGAACAAAAGTGGAGTTGAATAGCATGATAAAACCGAGAGCTACGAGCGAACCGAAGAACACAATGTAGCCGTAGGTGAGGTTGGCATTATGATCAGCGCCATGGCCCATGTGCCTTGCGACCAGTTGTTGTTCCATTGAGGAAGAATGGAAACCAGACAGAAGAAAGGGAAAATAAAAATAAATAGAGAGCGGACGCCGGAAAAAAAAAAAGCGAGGACAAGGTTAAAAGATTGGCAAAGCCACAGAGCAGCCGGGATCGGGTGCTAAAAAAGATAAGGTTAGTCTGATAATGGAAATCAGTCGACATTTTAGGGTTTTAGACTAGCGTAAGTGAGATGCAGGGACAAACCAATGTAGCGAATTGCTTCCGTTCTAGAAATGAACATCTCAGTTCACGCGAATTCGTAAAAGTGGAAATGGAAGCGCGTTTTTGCTAGATTGGATTGATGTTAGAGCAAAAAATCCTTTAGGAGTTCAATTGATATGACGGCGTGGATATTTTATGCGATGCAATTTATTTTCCCTACGGTTGGCGTGGTACATGCAGCGCGGCCAACTGGAATGAAACTTATTTTTCCTCATTAGTTGCGCGTTTAGCTTGAGGGCACAGCCCGCTCTTTTATGCCCAGCCCTGCTATTTAGTATGGCATTTTCGCGTTATTAGTATGATTTTTAGCTGGTTCGATAGAGCCAGCTTCCCTCGAATTTCTTCCTCTAACATCCCTATCTATCTAAGACTACAATTTTGGCACAATTCTGAGGCGAGCTACGAGACCTTCTCATTGTTTGGCTCTTAGTCTCAGCTTTTCCTGCGCTTTGTTGGTAGTATACTTCGGTCTGTTGTGCAGAAGTCCCCGGAACAGTCAGTTATAGTTACGTAACGGGCTATCTAAAACGCGTAAATTAATCTCATCTCTTAAACTTCTTAATGGCGTGCTATAATAGGAGGGATTTTTGAGAAAGTTTTTTATATAGACGTGCCCGCAGGTCTGAAATTGCTCGACAATGCAATCCAGAGGCAGTCTCTGGTCGGCAAGATAGTTGAACGAAAATCAGCGCCCGACCTTCGAGCAATCTATCTGTTGCATAAGAAACCTTGTCTGGGTTACCATACTTTCGATTGTGAGTTGACTTTGACTTTGACTTTGTCACGAGCGAAAAGTCCAAAGTCCAGAGTCGTTGGAAAAAGCTATGTGTACACTAAGTTCAAATATGCGACAAAGTTGTTCCTACGATAATTCCGACGCTATCAATTACAACGCCGTCAATGGTTGGACAGCGTAGTCTCAGACGTTCACGTTTTTGGAGAACCATTCACGCAAAGCTTGGATCTTGAAGAATGCAGAAGACTTCAAATGTCTCGAGTATTTTTCTTAAAAGCAGAGCATAATGGCTTATCAACGGGCCAGTCGCGATTTCGGTTCCAGTCACCCATGGGCTTCTACGATATCCACGTTCTGCATATGATCAGGCGTCCGCGCGAATTGTGAATGAATCGCGATCTTTACATATGTGCTATGTGATCAAGGATTTCCACAGTCAGGTGCGGTTGACAGTTCGCCATGAATTATGAGCAATGTGGAGGTATAGGATGTTCTTCTATAGTTTTATCAAGTCGGAAATATGAAAAAAGAAGTATGCGATAATGGATTGGCCATTCTGAATAGAGGCAATTTCTTTTTTTGTACATCAGAAGGCTCAATTACCTTAATCAAACCAATGAGGATGACCAAGGATAAAAAGGCTTTTCTGTTCCGGAAACCTGATGCAGCTTGGAGAGGGCTTAGAAAATGTTTCCGGCAATTTTGAACGCGCCCATGAAAAAAGACAAGCAGTTTAAGGCGCCCATGTACATCTAAATGCCGTTGATATTACAGCACCCTCTAAGGCCGCGCCCACTCATCAGGCCATACAAGAGGCAAAACGTGGGGTAGACTGCATTTGTTTATGGTTCCTGCAGTGATCGGCGTGACAAGTTACAATTTACCTAATAAGGCAATTTTTTGGGCTGGTTATTGTGTTACTATTTTTCTTCTATGCAGTAAAAACAAAGAAATGAGAGCCAAAAAGGAACAAAAAACAAATTCGCGTAAGCTTATTAATTTGTATGCAAGTTCCTTCATTTTTTTCGCCTTCTTTTTTTTGTTTTCTTTTTTCTTTTTTTTTGTGGTTCTGCCACCCGTTACGTCACACGGAGGACTTCGAAGCCCCGCGCCGGACTAACCTGCTAATTAGGTCCAACCTAATCTTCTGCTCCTCGGGGCTACCCTTAAAAAAGTTAAAGTTGAACCTCTCATAGGGTAGGTATCTCAATCGAACCTGGTCTGTCTATTAACTACTAACTCACTCACACACACACCATGGTTGGAGTCTCATACTCAGGAGGAGTCAGCCGATGTTTTCCAGAATGGCAAAGATTCGTTGAATGCTACACATCAAAGAGGACATCTGATATCAATCAGTGCTTACCTAACGCGGAAGACTACCAGGAATGTTTGCATCACACTAAAGAGAAAAACCGAGCGTTAAGAATAGCTCAAGAGATGGGACGACATCAAGCAAAGGGACAGGCAGTTGAGGCTATTACACCGTCAAGAAAGGTTACAGTAGAGGAGCTGGGATTGGTTGAGTAAAAATATACCAAGACAAGAAATTAAATATATTCATAGCGAGCAAGCGAATGGTTGCTTGTGTACAGATTAAATACATTAGACTGACAGGAAGAATGAGCGTACACAGGAATTTCTGTTTTCCGTTTTTCTCAATTTTTTATTTTCAGACATTTTATAATCTATCTATGTATTTAATTTTTTATTTCCATTCATTTCATTTGATTGTCGGTTTCAAAAAAGACGTCACAAAAGCAAAAATTCTAACCGAGTTTTGCCAAAAAGTCGTGCGCAAATGCGTACCATAGAATACAATAGAATTAGGCTCCATCGCACACTGATTGGCCGTCTTACAGTTGAGAGCGACTAGCTTGGGGACGCCCTTCCGTATATGTGGATGAGCGACCCTAACCCGCAAAGCTAGGTTTTTTTTTCTTTACTTTTTTTTTTTTTTTTTTCGTTGACAAACTTGTCTTTTGACAAAATTTGCTTATACTAGAGGTGCAGATTGCATGTATTAACAGCGTCAGCCTGAGCACAACAACATAAAACTCGGGGAATAAGGGTGAAAAATTAACCAAACGACAGCATCAGAGCATCTGTAGCAGGGGAATATTTTTTCTTTTTTATATTTTTCGCAGTATTATCATTTCGCTATCATACTATTAATTTGATTGATATTGTGGCAGAAAACAAGAAAGAAAAACACGGGCAAAAACCGAATCGAAAAAAGCAAAAAGAAAAAAGAAAAAAGGAACACCACCGAGCCAAAAGAAGGATCGACATATTAATAAGTGGTGGCTGTAGTGGATATAAAAAATTTGACAAGCCAGCCCGACGACAAAAACTGACAACCTTAGAAAGTTTGAACTAACCTGAAGTCACAACGACCGGCCACCGAGGATCGTTAGAAAAACCGGCGAAAACAAACAAACAAACAGACAAACAAAATAGCCATTTACTAGAACTGGCGAAAAAAATAAAACAACAACTGCAACAACTACAAATTACGAGTAACCTAACAGGCCTGCCAACTTAATAACTTAGTACTCAACCTTAGTCAGGTTTATAAATCAGCATTCGTCCCAACGGAAAAAGACACCAACTATAACTACTACTAACATGCTAGGAAATGGAATACCTAAGCGTCAGGAAATAGGACGTCAGGAATTAGTGGCGTTAGGCGGTAGCAACCCAGCAGCAGCACCAACAGCGATGGCAACGAGCGCCACGACAACAACAGGCGCCCCTAAGCAGCGGAAAAAAGATCGATGGGGGCCGGGGTTTGCGGATAACAAAATTGCCCAGAGTCTTAAACGGCCGGTAGCCATCAACGGAGTGTTAACGCCGGAGCAGCTGGATGTGTATGCACTGAACTATCGCATCGATGAAATCACCGAACGGCTGAAGCGCAACGAAGTAGTTCCTCCAGAACGGGAACGCAGCCCAAGTCCGCCTCCGCAGTATGATCAGAACGGCCGAAGAATTAACACCCGAGAGATCCGGTATCGAACCAAGTTAGAAACTGAGAGAGTTGCGCTGGTTGATCGAGCGATCCGCAGCATTCCGGGCTACAAGCCTCCTTCGGACTTTAATCGCCCCCAGAGAAACCAGGAGAAGATCTACATCCCAGTCAACGACTACCCGGAGATCAACTTCATCGGTCTCCTGCTGGGACCTCGAGGTAAGACGCTCAAGCAGATGGAAGAAGAGAGCGGAGCGAGAATTGCCATCCGCGGTAAGGGGTCAGTTAAGGAAGGAAAAGGCAGAACTGACATACCGTTTCAGTCATCGATGGAAGAAGACTTGCATTGCGTGATTACCGCCGACAACGAAGACAAAGTTCAAAGAGCAGTGGAGCTTGTGAACAAGGTCATCGAGACGGCCGCTAGCACGCCCGAAGCTCAGAACGAGTTGAAGCGTGGACAGCTGAGAGAGCTAGCCGCGCTTAACGGTACGCTTCGCGACGACGAGAGCCAGCCGTGTCCCAACTGTGGGGAACTGGGACACCGAAAATACGACTGCCCGCAGCGAAAGAATTTTACTGCATCGGTTGTATGTAGAATCTGCGGACATCAAGGACATTTTGCCAGAGACTGTAAAGAGAGAAGGAAGGAGTCTTCTGCGGGAGGCGCCAGTGGTGCCGCAGCAGGTGGACCGATTGGCGCCATTGCATCGTCGTCGTCATCATCAGTTGCCCCGCTGAACGCCGCAGAGCGATCAGCGACTGATCGGGAATATGAGCAGCTGATGCAAGAGCTGAATCCTAATGCTAATCTTAATGCTCTGCCGGCGGCTGCATCGTCATTACCTCAGGCTCCATCAAATGGACATATTTCTTCTCTGCCGGCAATCCCTGGTAATTCAGCAGCGCCTGGAGCGCACCATCAGCCAAGGCCTGACGCACCTTGGAAAGGACCCGTAACCACTAACCGTAAGAACACTAACCAAACTAACTATCGGGATCCAGCAATTGGATCGTTTAATGGGTATCGAGGAGGGTATTCGACGACGTCGTCAACCGCCACTCCTGGAACTATAGGAGCTATTGGAGCCCCTCCAAATTATAACAACGTGAACCAAAATACCCTATCCAACTCATTGTTTTATCAATACTCACCTCCCAACTCTGCACAAGGCGGTGGTAGTAATAATGGATCGGCAGCAGTGGGAACTAACATTAATGGTAATGGTAATGGTAACGGCAACGGAGTAATACATAGTAATTCGCCATCGCCTCATAATTCACCGCATCCTGCGCCGATTGGAACGCCAAGATCTGCGACGCCTCCCACGACTGTAGGAAATATGGTGTCATCGATGCTTCCACCTGGACCTCCGCCTCCGTTAGGAAGCATGCCACCTCCTAGTAAGCCATCAATTATGGCATCGATGGGTACTAGGAACTATGGACGAGCACCTGGAGCGCCGCCTGGCCTGAACGCAGCACCTCCTGGATTGAGTCTTCCACCTGGACTCAAAGGCATTCGAGGATCAGCAGGAGCACATCAGCCACCGCCGCCGCCACCTCCAGGAGTTGCGCCTGGATCATCGGCTCCATTGCCGCCACCTCCACCACCACCTTCGTCGCTAAACTAGTGTAAATAATAATATGGTATCACGTTTTCATTTTATTACGTAAATTTTTTTTTTCTCTTTCCTTAGATGACTCGTCTGTAGCCTCTCTGGCATAGATAGCTTGCGTACATATCTTTAGCAGCATCAGCGTTCTGCATAGCGGTAAGCAGGTTAGATTCAGCATTTTGCAGATCCCCAAATAATGATACAATTGCACCTTCGATATTTGGGTTGTAGGCGAGACGATCAGCGTAGTGATTGATTCTTTTGACGTCCATCCATAGAGCAAATTCTATACGTAGCGTTCTGACGGCTAACGTCATATCGTGGACATTTTTCCGACAATTCCAGTAATTGTACCAGATGGAGGAGAAGTCTGCGGAAGCCGGTATTGTAGATTTGGCATCAGACATTGAAGATTGGCGATAGTCTTTCTCCAGTGCATATGAGCAAGACATTGAAGGTTGGCGACAGTCATTGTCCGTTTGATATGAACCAAGTCTGTGAGGGTAAGTTGCCAAAGGCTTAGAGATTAATTTCATTAGGCTCTTTAATTTTTGCTTGCCAATGAAGGGATGATAAGTACAAGTCTAACAGCAACGCCTGATCATATATATATTTAATAGCTATAACAACAATTGAAACGATTGGTGATTGTCGACAATCAACAAGCTCAGCGGACACCTCAGCGGTGTGGATTTGAAACTGTCTACAAAGAACATGAAACGAGGCAGACCTGTTATGAAGCAATGCTATTACTGCAGTCCACATGCATGTCAATGCCGAGGATCGACAAGTATTAACCCAAAACGGGTAATCAATGACATGAGGCTAGTTAAGCAAGCGTGGGGGTGGCCGGGCCAGTTAAAGTTAGGAAAATTTCAGAGGGGCGCGACCGACGAGGCAGCCACTTACAAGCAGCAGTCCTACAAGCCAAACAAACTAGAAAATGATTTCTCGAATGAGCCGTCCAATTTATGGACGCGTTTCCGTCCTTACTGTCAGAAGATACGCTACGGAGCCGCCTATCATGAAAAGCATTCGACAGAACTTGAAGGATGCCATGAAAGCCGGAGACAATATTGGAAAGACTACGATTCGAGCCATTATGTCGGAATTCAAGAATGCCAATATTGACAAGCCCGATAGTATTAGCAATGACATCAAAATGTACGGGCTGATACAGTCGATGATCCGTAAACGACAAAAGTCAATTGCGGAGTATGAACAGGGAAACCGCAGCGACTTGGTCGAGAAGGAGCAACAGGAGATCAGCGTACTGGAAAAGGTTCAACAACAGATTGAGATTGCAACCGAAGAGCAAATTAGCGAGAAGGTGGCAGAGCTAGCTGAGCAATTGGGAATTAAGACAGGAGACAAGAGTGCTATTGGTAAATTGATGGCGGTTCTGAAGCCTGAAAAGGTTGAAGGTGAATGGAAGACCACTACGGGCAATGCAGCAGTTGCCGTCAAGAGATTCGTCTCAGGCCTACAGCAGAAGAGAGAGTTTTCTACATTACGACAGAGGCAAAGTCACGAGAACCCACTTGTAAGATAATTTTTTTTTGTGTTGCTCGTTTTTATATATAATATGTACATAGCTAATACAGGGACTTCCAAGAAATAGGCTAGGCCACGGTCCAGCGGGCAGTAGTAGCGTAAATCGTCATGGCAAGAAGATCCCCGGGGTCAAGAAGATCATTGCAGTGTCGTCAGCCAAAGGAGGCGTGGGAAAGAGCACCATTGCGACTAATGTTGCAATTGCACTGTACGAACTGGGATACAAAGTAGGAATCCTAGACGTGGACATATTCGGGCCGTCGATACCGAAGCTGTTCAACTTGGACGGACAAGAGCCGCGAGTCAGCAAACAGGGACAGATTATTCCAATGACAAACTACGGAATCCAAGTCATGTCTATGGGCTTTCTGATCGATCCGGAGAAGGCAATTGCGTGGCGGGGCCTGCTGATTCAAAAAGCGCTTGAACAGCTAATGTTCGAAGTGGAGTGGCAGGTTGACTACTTAGTACTAGATATGCCGCCCGGGACTGGAGACGTTCAGATTACAGTGGGGCAACAGGTGAAGATTGACGGGGCGATAATTGTGTCGACGCCGCAAGACCTCGCAATTATTGATACAGTGCGGGGGATTGATATGTTCAAAAAGCTGAACATTCCAGTTATTGGCATGGTTGAGAACATGAGCATATTCATATGTCCCAACTGCAAGCATGAGACGCATATATTTGGCAACCAGGGTGGGGCAATCAGAGAAGCGCAAAAAAGAGGAATTAAGATTTTGGCTAGTGTTCCGCTGGACGGGCAAATCTGCAATTCCAATAAGCCTATAGCTATATCCGAGCCACGGAGCGTTGCGGCCGAGAAATATAAAGAGATAGCAAGGACCATATCTAAAAGCGGAGCTGCAGATAGCGAACAGCCAAGTAATAATTAGACTAACTAGCTGAATGACATAAATGTTATTAGATTTCCTTTTTTTTTTTTTTTTTTTTTTCTTTCTATTCTTTTAGCTCTATATGGTCAGTGCTTTACTTGCTATTCACATAAATATTATTTCGATTATGTGATACGGAGAGGAATTAAAAAGGAATTAGATGATTTGTATGCAGCAGAAAGTATTCCAGACACGTTCAGAATGCAGTTTAACAAATTTTTATTTGCAATCAATACTCTAGCAGGATTAGCAGTATTCGGTGTTGCAGTTGCACGGTCAGTTGCCAGCCTTGTAGCAGCGGAATCTCAGGATCACAACAGCATTAACTATAACCAGCTTGGCGAAGTTGAGGTTCTGGGTGGTGCCATGGTCCCCATGGTGGCTGAAGACACTGTTGGGAGATTGAATAATGAACAAGAACAGCAGCAGCAGCGCCAACAACAACAATTTGTCAGCAGCGATAGAGACAGCCCAAGCTCATCCGAAGCCGGTAATAACGCAACGGTTCAGACGGAAGCAAGACGAGAAAGAAAAGAAAAGTCGGAAATGAAGTACAAGCTTCCTGTTCGGTATTTCAATCGGAGCTTGAATACCAGTCTGTCATCACTGCCTCTTGGACTGGAGTCCGGAGGATCTCATGTTCTTGCCTCTGGCCCAATTATGGCGATACTTGGGTTGATATTATATGTGGAATTACTTTAATAATAATAATAGTGCATTTGTTTTTTCTTAATCTTTGTGGCAGAAATTTTTAGCGTAACTAATATAATATATTGATATAATATATTGATAAGTATGTTGTCGTTTCCTGCAGGGAATTATATATCTGTCCAAATGGTTAAACATATTCTACGGTTGACACATCATCCCAAGACGAGCAAGTCAAAATTGAGCTATCCCCATGAGTATGGCGCTGATGATGGCTACGAGAGTAGTTAGCTGGAGCCATAGCTAGTAGATATTGCGAACCACCACTAAGGTCGTTGAAGAGTCATTTGGCCGTTTGATAGGAAACTTAATTTTAATAGAGTCTGGCTGAGACGCTTCTTGTTCGCCTTGGCCTGACGACAAATTGATTACGATCTTGCGCTTTTTCCCACAACGAGAATAGCTGCGCTGAACATTATCCGCGATGAGCGAATCTTGAGATTTCTCTTTTTGCGCCCTTTCATTTGACTGCGACCCATCTGTGCTGCCACACTTTTTCGTTCGATAACAGAAGTTGCGGTCGTCTCTAGTCGGTTCATCAACGGAGGAAGAGGAGTCCTCTTCGCTAGATAGAGACGATTCGTCTAAACTGGATGTAGTCCAAGACTCTTCTTGTTTCTTTTTGTGCGACTGGGACCTAATTGTTATAGTAGTCTGAGAGCATTGAGGCCCCTTTTGGCGAGGCTTCTGGGATTCTTTGTCATCACTTTTAATTGAACTCTTGAATTTCTCAGGAAACCCCTGAATCCCACGTTCGGACTCAAACATATTGGCAGCCGTCTCAGCTCCCACTGGTACAAACTGCTTTGCATCTTCTGGTGACAGCTTGTTCTCAGCCTCTCGCGAGAGGCTGCCGGGTTCCGCAGTAGGTTGCGAGTGATGATCCGCTTCTGATTGGCAGGAATCCAGGGTCGCACCGGTTTCCTCTTCCTCAGATGAACTGGACGTGCAGGAAAATCCGTCTTCTTCCTCGGACAAAGAAGACTCATCCGACAACGGCGCACCTTTGTCTCGTCCATTTATTTCATCCAATAGATCCTGAGCTGACTCTAACAAGCTGCTACTCGTTCCGTTATACTGCTGTGGCGTGAGAAATGTCGCGTCATGGTAGAAGTACAGTTCGCTAGTCAGCTGGAATTCTCGGGGCTGCTCGGGCCAATACCATTCTAGGGACCGTAACTTGTAGTAATCTCCATCATGGATACTGGGTGCATCGGCACAACAAAGTTTTGTTTCGCTGGACAGCTCTCCCGCGACTCTTTTACGCAGCTCTTCTGTGTTCACTGACAGAGCAAATTCAAGTTTTTCTGGCTTGGGCCATTCATCTGCCAACTCTGATGATGGCAAAGTATGGTACCTAAAGCAATCAGAAACAGTCCATTCTTTCATCTTGCTTAGCGCATGGGCAACGCCGTCATGAATGCAGTCTTGATGTGCTCCAATTTCAAACGTTTTTAGCTTCCGAAAACAGGCAAAAGCTTCAACATCCTTTCTGCTCCAGGGACGGCAGTATTCCTCGTACTTGCTAGAGACATCAGACTCGGCTCCATTCACGCCATATAATAGAAATGCGGGTCTGCCGCTTAGCCAGAATGTGTTTTCTGCCTTGATTGCACCGCCCTCGGCAGGACCGGCATGGAGAATCTGGTATACGGCCTCGCTGTCACAGCCCGATGGGTCGATAATGGGAATAGTACGGACATAACCGCACAAATAGCACCACGCCCATGCTTGAGCGTAAAACTGACCCCAAACATGATTGTTGGTCTCGAACATGTTCCACTGCATCTCATGCTCCATTATCGCTATTATCCAGTATATGTATATGGCTTTTGAATCGGTGACGACCAAACTTGTGGGTAGGAAGTCATGGATCTGATAGGGCACAAACAATTTTACAAGTTCTGCAAGGGCACAGTGACCAGGATATGTCAGCTGTTCCGTCATCTTTGTCCATGAACCTAACACGCTCTGCTCAAACGCATCTCTAGGACTTCTATATTTACTTAACTTTTTAATCATGTGCACGATTTCGCGGTTGCGGTCATAAAGAAAAGTTTTATGCTGCTTGTACTTTTCCCATGGAGACGTTTCTTTCCAGGCGTCTTCTGTCTCTGGAGAAGTTGCAATGTCTTCGATTGCTTTTAATATCCAGGCCGACTGGCTCGGATAATGCACATTAGGGGACAGCGTGCCATACACTTCGTTATGGGAGGCATGCCAGTGTTTTTCAATTTCGGCTCTCGTGTTCGCTTCTCTTGTACATGTTTTAATTGGACAAATGAAGCCGCGACCGCTGATATCAACTATTGCTGCTTGGAATATTATTTTGTTGTGAAAACTGTTGGCTCGCAGCATGGCTGGCCAAATGTGGAAAGACTGCTCTTCTGTCATCCCTCGTACACCATGAGTTGCCATGGCTGCTGAGGTGTCGGCATCAAATTCTATTTGTGTTTATATATTTATGTTACTGCATATCGTTCAGTTGCTTGTTGTGGCATTGCTGAGCATAACGACTCTTTTGGAATGTGCAGAAATGTCGTAGAATCTTCATTTAAACTCTTTCCTCATTCGGCTTCTATGAAACATTATGATGAAATCTTGTTCGATCTTTAGGAGGTCAAGACTTTCTCGGGGAGTTAACTGATACTACAGGATATAATTTGTCTTTTAAAAATGCTCAAAGTCGTCAAGTCCGGTTTACTTCAATTACTTATAATTTTTTCCATACTCAATAATGATTGCGCATGCTCATTGAGACGATGGGCATTCTGTCAGTTTTCCTGATGACAGGGCCAATTTCAATGGGTTCTGAAATGTTCTCAATCATGTTGACGTGATGACAAGTTCATGCTAAGCCTTTTTTATTGATTAACACGCCCAGAATATCGTCCATTCGAGCGCGCAACGCTTATAGATTTTGTTCTTTCCCTGCATTTCCAGTTTACATAAAAACTGGTGTATTATACTATAAGCGAACGGTACGAGAGATAAAAAGGGAATAAAAAAGTAAAAACGAAGAAAAGAGAATATATTGCATCAATAGAAAAAAAAACAAGTTTATTAAAGTATTCCCATATATAACACCATTCCAATTGCTATTGTCGTGGCACTAACTCCATGAGACCGCGATCCCGCAGATTGTGCATGGATCACCCAGCTGTCATCAGCCGATATAAAATCGGTTGCATTTTCGCCTGTCATCATTCTTTTCTTAGTTGCAATAGTGGTCGCGTCTTTTCCTCGAGATTGTCGATAATTGTCAGTCCAGCTGGCAGTATAAGAACTTAATGAAACAGTGGCGTCGTCGAACGCACCAGCATTACCGGAGTCATGATTAGCTTTTGTATTTTCGACAATTCCCGGATTGGTCACTGTTGCTGCTGTCGCAGCCGTAGTTGCCGCTGCCCCTAATATAATTGCCTGCAGAGGTTGAATGAAATGCATGATCGATTCTGCAGTATTATTATCGGCGAGGCTGCAAGTTAGTCTTGACCGGATTTAAACCATGCATTATGGCACATAATAGGAAATATCATTATGTGAGTGATGACACTGACGGAATGCAACCGCAAAAAAGAAAAAACAGCAACAAAACTCAAAAAAGATCCTGAGATCTTCTATTTTTCACTACAGCAAGAGTTGGCAGGCCCTTCATTAGTCTGAGGACGCTAGTCTTACGCATGCCAGATGCAAGCCTGAAAAGCAAGACGCGGACATAGACATTGAGTTATTTATAGATTGGGTCAAGAAATTCGAAGAGTCTTAAAAAAATTTTGAATCAATAACTGGCTGTCCCGCACAATGATCGTCAGCTTATGCGGAAGTGCATTTTGTTGATGTTGGACCTATCAAGATCAATAGGACGACATCGCGAACAGGCATAGTTCATCTGCAAGTGGGAGTCGCAACTCAAACCGATCTTTTACATCGTTTGAGAAAAGTTCCGGCTATGCACTATTATTCTCTGTAGGGACTTCACTGTGCATCACCCGCTATGGGAGTTGAACGGCCCAACCCACAGAGGGTGCTGAAGGTAACGACCTGGATCTGTACATGCCACCCGATTTCCCAATCTCTTTCATTCTCTTGCTATGTCCTTGATGTCCCGTTCATCTTCGAAAAAAGTCCGGCCTACAATACTAGCTCTATATTACTTCCTCAAACTCACTAAACAGCCGCTTGGCTATCTCGCCATACGGCAGCTATATCTTAACGGTCACACGTGAGTTTTCAATCTCAATACTGGTTCTACAGTTGCACCACTTCTCATTCCACTGGTGACAAAGCAATAAAAAGAACAAATCTTCGGAACAATCCATCATCATCGCCCCTTGAACTAAGTTAACAATCCCATAATAACTATAGGAGCCTCAAATCCAATTTATAATAGCCCTGGCGAAGTTTCCGCTCTCGTCAAATCCCGTAATGATGAACTATAATCCTCCAAGCACCTGCAAGAAGAATCAAGAAGAGAAGATCTTAGTGTTCTCACAGCTTTTTCGCGAAAGATTAAACCCAGCGTGCATGGGCGTAGATCACTTATGGCTGTCTGTCCCAAGGAGAATGAGCAGAAAACAACTATGTTATCGCAATTGAGTTCGAATTGCCGCAATTATATGCTTCGAGGAAATCCGAAAAATCGATAGATGGCTTTTTTGCTGAGGGTTAAGCATACGGAGGAAAGGAGTGTTTGCTGAAATGATACATCCTTTGCCAGTACGATCTGTAAAAAACATCGATAGGTTAATGGGCTTTTTTGACAAGGAATGCGGAATACGCAATTATCGTGGTAGTACTGTGCTCAAGAGAATCACCAGGAGAATATGGTTAATCCCATAATCCTCGCTATAGGCTTGAGCGAAACTACAATGCCGCGTGGTTAATCAAATAATTTTTTTTTAAAAACAAAAACTTAGGCAGCTGAAGAAACAGTTTTTCTCGTTTTCCGGTCATACGATCATCTGGACAATGCGAAGACGTATGTCAATAGCAGAACTCTAGAGATATTTCACAAACTGCGAAGAACGGTTTCTATCACATTGGCAGTTCAATGAATGGAATGCATTTCCCAATATATGCTCCGGCACGCGCCATGCGACGTTTTAAGCTATGAGATATAGGAATTGCAGAACATGCGAGTCGTCTGCAACCAGTCGAAGGAAGAACGTATGTACGCAATTGTTTAGTTTATTTACCAACACACTAAAAAGATAATTTATTTTTCGCAAATTAATTTTGTAACTTTAACCAGGATTGAGTTTTTTTTTTTTTTTTTTTTGTTTTTTTTAAAAAAAAGACGCACTCGCTAACCCTTGTTCAAAACTGTAGCACGGTAAAGTTATTTCACACAACCATCGCGTGCCAACGATCTCATCATGCCAGAGGTAAGTATGATTTATCCAAGACGGCGAAAAACGCGCATAAAGGGTTTATCTTAAATCTAACCAGACGGTTCAACGAACGATTCGTGTTACAACGACTCAACACGTTTTAGAAGATGTCGCGCCAGCTGCTGAGGGGTTCCCCATGAGAAAATGGAGTATTCAACTAAGTTTAATTGGAGCAGATGGAATTGAATACCCTGCCAATGTATTTGATCGAGTCACCTATAAATTACATCCAACATTTCAAAACCCAAATCGAACTATTAAGAAAGTGCCGTTCAGAATTGAAGAACAGGGATGGGGAGAGTTCGATATGGTGATTGCCATGCATGTCGCAGACAAAGGAGGAGAACACAGCGTATCCCACGACTTAAATTTCCGACAAAGCGAATATATTGTTGATCACAAATTAAATTTCCCCGTAAACCGTCCAGCATTAGCCAGAATCTTGGCAGAATCTGGACCAGTTCCTGGATACAACGGACCGGGCGTTTCAGGAATTGAAGGAGTGGGTGGAGTAGGTGGAATTGGAGGAGTAGGCGTAGATGCGGGATTAGGTGCAGGTGGATTTGGTGGCGCCGCCGGCGTTGGCGGAGTAGCAGGTGGCTTAACGTCTGCTGCGCCTGGAGTTGCGGCAGCGGGAGCAGGAACGGCAGCCAGTACAGCTAGTCGGTCAAAAAAGAGGAAGGCTACAATTGAAAAAGGGAATGTCGATTTAGAAAGACTAGCGGAAGGACTACAGAAGCTCGGTGAAGATGACCTACTGGTTGTTGTGCAAATGGTTACTGATAATAAGACACCAGAGATGTTTGTTAAAAATGATGTAGACGAGGGAGAGTTTCATATGGATTTATGTACATTACCAGATCGATTACTTAAAAGTTTATGGGATTACGTCAGGCAAAGAGTTGAGGTGTAGTTGAATGAATGGATTAATTTTATTTATATTTCTCCGTTAGTAGAAAACCGAAAGAACACGGTTACCATTTTTATTGTGATCAGGTCGGTCCAACGCCCTAGTGATGTAGGCCTTTCTATTGTGATAAAATTCAAAGTCTTGTTGACCTAAGAATCGGCGAATAATTGTAGTTTATTTATAACATTAGCAGAGCCGGCTCCTGTTACTCGCAGCTGGTTTTCGCTCGATCTAAATTTATCTTACTGTAGCGTCCTATTGTCTGCCAGAAGTTTCTTCTTTTTCTGCACTCGACGACCACGGTTTCCCGCAGATCTGCCAGACGCAGGAGAATGGCTTCGGTAGGAGATCCGCAGCCCAAAGTGCCTCTGATAAAAATTCCCTGTAAGTCACTAGATGGTAATCTCTTCATTCCAGATTCTGTCCTTGAGTTTTTTAAGTTTCAACTCTAGAGTGTCCGGAACGCAAAACCATCTAGTAGAGTGCGCAGATTGGCAGCCTCTTGCTCATTTAAATTCCTCAGACGTCTCCATAGCAGAGTGCAGATCAGCCCCCATTGACGTTCCCCTTGTTGTGCAGCGTTTACTAATGGCCATGTCTATACATCAGCGGATTTCGCCTGAGTTCCAAGTGGTATCCTGAGCAATAAATAACACAAGGCTTCTCCCACATATTCTCACGTAGAATGTTCGTGGTGAGCAAGTCACGTGATAGCACTACCTGTCTGTGTAAGAAAGCGTCGTGTCGATGGAATTCTTCTAATTCAATTCTTTGATGCGAGGAAGCTATTTACGCTCTTCTTCATCCAGAGAGTTACATGAGGAAGGATGAATCAATTGGTCACGTTCATGCATTTTCAAATAGTTCTCGCGCAGGACTCGGACAATTCTTTCCTCAGCGAAAATCCGCTCTTTATGATGAAGATCGGGCTGCCAAAGGCCGTTATAATTTTGCGAGAATGATGAGAAAATTTAAATAGTGCCGCTGCTAAATGAGGCGTCGAATTCCAGTGCTCTTTCAATGCCAAGGGTTGTCTCAAGTCTCCAGACCCAACAAGTTTCAGTTCCATGATAAGTTTTCCATTTCGTCCTAGAAATCGTATCGCTAGTTAAGGATTCAAATATAAATCGAAAGTAGAGCGCATATCTCGATATATCTGGCGACATAGGGCTGAATGAATGTTGCAGCCTTGCCTACTGCACTACACTACAATATAATTTATCAAAGGTGTACATATAAATTATACCTACCAAATAATGTCAGGTTCCAAGATCGGCGAGCTTGCGCCGTACCTCACGTGATTTGTTATCGGTTCAGTGAAGTACGGGGTCTTCTCAGCCCTGATTGATGTAACAGCAAGCCTTGCAAGCTCTTTTCAGGTTGCGTTGTTATTGGAGAACGTCCTGCTTATTTTTTTTTCTTTCTTGCCCCTCCAGGATTTTGTCCGGTATGCATTTCTGACTCAGCAGACCTACAGCTATAAGTTCCAAAGTTAAGATTGTATTGCATCATCACACCTAAGTAGCACACAGACGCATGATTCAATATGGATCTGAGGCCTAGGAAGTTACGACCATTTGCGTCGAGTAGGCGAGCTATGACGTCGATCAACGAAAATGCGTGCCTACTAGAACAAAGGATGAGCCGTAATAACAGCGGCAGTCTAATTGCTGACCAACCAGCTACTGAAACTTACTTGGTTGCTGATGACAAACTAGCGCGAATGCTAAGTGGTGGCAGCACGCATGTGGTAAAGTCAGTTGTTTTAGAAGGGTACGAGCTGTATTTCGTTGAGCAGTGGGCGTGCGACAGGAGGCTAAACGTCTGTCTCACAAGTTTCACTGGTAATCCAGATCACCGGATAGTGGTGTACAAGGTTGTGTTGCCCAGGTGGTGTGCGGGCAGTGCCACTAACGGTATCAACAACAACAACAACAACAACAGCGGAACCATCAAGCTGTTCTTTGACGAGCTAGCTAAGTACCACTTTAAGCCCAAAGAGACAGAAGAAGGAATTCTGTATGTGACGAACCTGTCGTCGTTTCCCTCTAATCTTAATTTAGTACCAATCCCAGATGGAGACTTAGCGCAGTCGAGAGATCTGTTTGTTGCCAACGAAAACATGAAGCGCATGGGCTGTACAGGACGATCAGTGCTGTCTATCGCGCCGCTGCCAGACCTGTGCAGCGACAAGTTTCGACAGATTTTCAAGACGGATGTGAACGTCAATGTGACATTTGCGGTAATGGAGATTGTCTGCTTAGTGCAGGTCTCATTGTACTATTTTGGATTACTACAGGGCCAATATGTGGACGGACTGCTGTGCAATATTACCTGCCGAGCAATTGTCGCGTGGTGGGAAGACATTGGTAGATCAAAGTACTCCACCATCAGGCCGCCGCATCTGCTTCTTTCTTCCTCTGGCGGTGCTGCGCCCTCTGGTGGCCCACATAGCGGCAGCAGTGGCGGTGGAGAGTACCTGGGTCCTACAACTGTTGCAGCACTTATAGGCTACGTTTATGGAGTCCGCAATCGTTTGCAGACGCTAAACTATAAGCCGCCGAAGGATGCGTTTGAAGTAGAAGAATTTTTAAACACTATTAAGCAATTCCAGAAACACGAGCGACTGTCGCGGACGTTGAAGCTGGACTACGATACGTGCAAGCGGCTCTTCCAGACTTCTGAAAAAAGCACAGACATCTTTGGAATTGTGAGAAGTATGAAGGAAGTGTCATCAGGTAAAGCAGGCAGAGATGGTAATTACAATGAAGTTGAAACTGTGGACATAGAAAAATTTGTATCAGCGGTCAACGGCAAACGGGGACGGTATTTGTGGCATGGAAAGGGCAGTCAACCCCAAAGGTTAACGTTGACCAGCGGATTCAGCAGTGGAAGCGGCAGCAGCAGTACCGCAGTGAATTCTCCGGTGTTCGGAGCCATAGATGGAGCTGCCATACAGGGAGGCGGAGGGGGAGGAGCAGTAGGATCTCCCAGCAGTGCAGCAATCGCAGCGTCCAACGGTGCCACTCTGAACGGCGACGTCGACGATATTAACAAGCAGCAGGCGGGTTATTTGTCTGCCAGCCCTTCGAATGGTATTACTGCTTACAGTCCCACTAGTACTCCGGTGCTGACACCGGCAGGGACGACAACGACATCGGCGTCAACGAATCCTGGTGTTAGTAATGGATTCAGTCCGCCGGGGCAGAAACAACGGAAAAGAGAACGACTACGTAGATACCTGAGTAAGCCAGGAGCTGGATTAATCACCACGTCTGATGAAGAGGCACTTGCTAGCGATACAGATAATCCAATGTCGCGAGCTACTACTAGGTCGAGATCAGCATCAGAAGCTGCAAGGTCTCAGAGATTAGGGTCTACGGAATCTGGAGATGTAATAGAATTTAGCGCTGGTGGTGCTACGAATGGAGCAGCTGCAATTCAAAAAGTTCCTTGCACTACTAGAATAGCACGATCTAGTACCAATCCGAAGGCTGCATGTGTGCCCATGGTACGACAAACGACACATGGGGACTATATTTCAATTATGTGTCACAGTATGGACGATTCGGTGTGTCAGAAGATTGAGGCGCAAGATCGAAAATTACTAGGATGCAAGCTTCGAAGGACGCAGAGTTTTTCAGGAATTGAAAACGCAGTACTTAGATGGGAGTTTCCGGTAAGCGAAGCCAAGGTTGCATCAACCTATGTGTCAGCCACGCGTACAAGACAGCGGCTAGTGGAACAAGTACAGCGTCTTGGAAAGCTGTCATCGCAGTATCATCAGCGGCTGCAAGTGCTAAAGATTTATTTACAAAAAGACCGACTCATTGTGAACACAATGATGGGACAGGTCGGGTCGGTTGTGGAAAAAGAGAATGGACTTAAAAGAACACTGCATGATGTTGACTTGTTGGCAGCCAGGCTGCAGTATGAGGCGCGAATGCTTGAGACGAAGCTGCCAGATGTTGAGGAATCTGTTGACACATTTGTCACTAGAGTGACCGAGTTGGAGATGAGATTAGCAGGGTTGGAGAAGGGTACGACTAGATCAGAAGAGGGATTTACGTACTCTCTTTTGAGACGATTTATGACGCTATTTACAGGAGGATGATAGAAGAAAATTTACTAACAGATGTATTATTTATTCAAATAAATTAATTTATTTATACCCAACAAAACGAAGTTAGTTAGGCGGGCTGCAGACTACGCTTATCTCACATAATCGCATGCTTTATGCAATATCCAATGGTGCATTTGCCCTCATGCGGTAGGCGCATATGCGCACACGCTTTCATGACTCAAGAAGCCAGCTCACGTGATTTCCGCCATGTTAGTCCGGGTGTTAGTGTCCTCCCTTCTTCTAGACGACCAATGCTACCATCGCTCATATTGTCTTGCTCTCCAGCCAGTACTCAGCTGCCTCATTCCTCGCAAGAATGTCCTGAGCTTGTTCATCGTTTTCGACATTTCTCCGCGTCCATTTGCGGAATTTGTTTATCTTAATTTGTCCATGCCAGATTAATGTACACTTATTATTTGACAAGTCTAAAACAGGAGCAGGAGTTGGGTCTCCTGGCCTCTTTGGAGCTTGCTTTGTCCAGTCAATTTTCGACATTAGGTGCCGCGTGTATTTGGTGATATTCTTCAGGTCACCTTCGACAACGACTAGAGAAAAATCTGGGCCGAACACTGTGATGCCGGTGAAGTGATATTCCATTGCTAGTATATTCACTTGATACTGATGCTTTTTGTCCTCCAGACAATCAATCCTAAACACCGCGCAGTACAGTCCCTTCAATTGCTTGTCTTTTTCAATCTTAGCCAAGAACTTTTCATATTGCTGCTGCGATGTCAGTTTCCTGTCTTGATTTGCCTGTTCGTGTGCTTGAGACCTCTCTTCTGCCTGCTTTCTGGCCATTTCTAGCATCAGTGTCGGGTCTCGTATTGTTTGGTTAGTAAAGACGTTCATTATATTTGACGGCTTGATCTTTGGCGGCGGCGGCGGTAGCAGTCCTGCTCTAATCATGTCCTGGGTGCTTTTAAGGCGCTCGGCTCTTTCAATTCGTCTCTTTCGTTTGATTTCTCTTTTCGTCATGTACAGCTTGGGGACTAGTTGGTTGGGGTTGTCCGAAGAAGGAGAAGATGAGGAAACGATTGGAACCGGGTGTTGAATCAAATTGTCGATAGACCTGAACAGCATTTCCTCATTAGAAAGATCTGCCGTTTCATAAGTCTCCGGCTGCACAAATGGTTCGTCCCACCATTCACACTGTGGGGGTTCTGGGCATTTATACTTCAATTCATCTGGTTGTATTTGTACCTGTAAACGAGACTGAACTTTCTTTTTGAGCAATTCTGCCTTTGCTAGTCGCCTTTGCTTTTCTGCCTCTGCTATGAACGTACCGTGTTTATGAAATACTAGCCCCTTCGCCTGCTTTCTGGCTAATTTGGAGGAAGGCAGCAGTACCCGGCTGTCGGTAGCGGACGAAAGATAGGGATTGATCTTTTCCTTCTTAGCAGTTGCACCAGCCGTGATAGCAGCAGTCTCAGCAGCTGTGACGATTTCTCCCTTGTCAATCTTCTCATTCTCGGTCTTCCGGTCACTCGTTTCCTCCTCCTCTTCTTTTTGAGCCAATAATGGGTGTACTGGTGTATCTAATCCTAGACCCTTTTTGCGTAGTCGACTAGACTTTTCCGCTATGCGCTTCTTGAGATCCTTGATGTTTGGCCTGGTCCGCTTACTAGGGTCATTATTATCATTGATGGATGTTGATGCTCTTCGCTTCATAGTGAAGAGGCAGCAGCTATAGTTTTAAGTTGGACGTGAAATCGAAGAAGTAGACATAGCACTAGGATGGAGAACAAAAAAAAAAAAAAAAAAAACAAAAAAACAAGCCAAAAGAAGACAAGAAAAAAATGGCAATCGCTCCTGTCATATCACTCAATTGCTGGCGCTCCACCTGCATTTAGTATCTACATGGCGAATCTGGTGCTGGCTAACGTTCACGTGAGGATCTGATAAAACTACCGTCCTCTTACATAAGCACGCGCCAAACGCTTTGTAAGCTTCAACCAATTTGTACTGCAGGACAAAGTTTGACGTTTTTGCGTCATCATGCAGAAGGATTAATATTAGTTAATTGACCAATTAATCATGGTACGTGTATGTAATAAATAGGTTTCTTTTATATAACAAACTACAATGGATAATGTTGGTGTGGCGATGACGATGATGATGATGATAAGTTTGGCGGTGGTGTAAATCGACCTGGCATATACTCTGCTGGAAGTGAGAAGTTTCGTTTGGCATTTCCTCGAGTGGAAAGCGGAGGCGTCGACGAAGAGCGGCCAATTTCATATGAATAATAGGTCGTCGGAATGGGCGCAATGCGTACATACCGAGACGATGGCTGTGGTGCTGATGGCGGCTGATGGGAATGTGGACCATAGGGCTGTGGGGTATGGGACTGAGGGGGGTGTGATTGAAGAGGATGGTGATGATGATGAAGATGTGGTTGGGCGTATTGGTGGGGTGGCGCTGCATGATGCGTTAGCTGATGAAGATGTGCGGGCGCACTCTGATGTGGTGATGGTACCAGTGACTGTGATTGTGGCTGAACTAGGTGATGTGGCTGTGAGTGCAGCTGTCGAGGAGGAGCCTGGGATTGAGGCGGAGGTGGTTGTGACGCTAGGTGCGAAACGGGTCCGGGGCCTGGTGACTCTGACGACGGAGGTAGGTGGCATTCTAGCCCCGGCCTATATCGTGTCATTTGGAGCTCATGTTCTAGTGACATGATGTAATCTACAGCTTTTTTCAAAATTGTGGCTTTCGAGTCCTGAGTGCCTTTGCAGAAAGGCACAGCATTTTTTAATTGTTTGAAGCCACCGTTAATGTTTTCGCGGCGCTTCTGCTCACTTAGAATATGGGCATGACGACGCGAGTACACGCTGGTGCTACTGATGGTCGTAGGGGTCAACATCATGTCAGATGGCGAAGACGATGCCGGCGACGGCAGTGGCGGGTATGATTGTGTAGTTTGATTTGGCAGTGCACCCGATTGTGGCGGTGCCTGCGGGTTAGTCGAAATTAACTGGCCGGGCGATGGCGTGGAAGCAGACGTGGGGGGCGTGTTAACATTTGCAATTAGTTGACTATTGGATGGGATTGGCGGTTGAGCGCCAGACACAGAGAAAGAGGGCTGCCGACCTGGGAGGTCGTGGCTATGGGTCTCGGGCTGCTGACTCTGAGTCTGCGGCTGGGCAGCGGGCTCCTGTCTATTAGTATAATACAAGGGGTTCGCATTTATGCCGGGCAGCTCTGGCGATGATGACGACGAAGGTTTCGCTATTATTGGCGGCAAGCTTTCCTCTTTGTGACTGGCCAATGGCTGAGAATGGATATTAGGATATTGTGTATGGTGGGTCGCCGAGGCCAGGGCAGGCAAATTGACCGAGTGGATCCGTTTGCCAGGCGGAGGAATGTTGACATCGGTAGAGATTTGTCGTTTATGGCGGAATAGCTTGTCGTTCGACACGGGCGAATTGGTTGACTGATTGGAGGGCCGGTGGTGGTTAGCTGGGTTAGACGCGCAGACATTGTCAGAAACATGCAGTTGACTCGGCCCACTCGGCTCATTGTCGCGAGTGGTGGACGAGGGCTCGCTCTGGTATTCAGTGGGGAGTTCCTGGCTCTTTCCCTTGACAGGACTATTTTGGTCCTGCGTGGTGGTGCGGATGTTGTTAGCGGTGACGGCGTTGGCAGCGTTATCGGCTATGTTTTCCTTCTCGCGATCATCGTGAGATCTATTGTCCGGCGGAGCTGAATCCTCATCTCTTCCACTGGTTAGTCAGAATTGAATTGAAAAGAAAAAAAAAAAAAATTGCGCGAAATGTGTACATGTTACTATAGATAGCGTCAGTCAATTGCGACCGATAGGCTATCGAGCAGTGGAAGAAACAGGCGTACGCGAAATATAACGAGAAAGCCAAGAAGCCGAGCCAAGAACAAAGTAACAGGGTGCAAGGGATACACCGAAGGAGGACAATCATACGTACCTGACAATATCCTTGAGATCCATTGCAGTGGAATAAAGTTGGATGCCACTTTCGAAACAATTTAAACAATGGTGGTTAGAGCGGGTTGAAAATATGGAAGAAAAAAAAAGAAAGAAGAAAGAAAAACAAACTAAAATAACGTAGAAAAATAAATACACGCAAAAAGAAAACACACGAGACAGAAAAAGAAAAAGGTCCGAGGCCGACCAACAAGGAAAAACAATGCGCCAGGTTAGTTAGTTTAATTTATTATTATTTTTTTTTTTTATTGTACAGCATATAACCGTCTGAATCAATTGTAAAAAAATATTTTTTTGCTCTTGCATATATGCCTGCAGAACCGAGGAAACTTTTTTTTTTTTGCCAAGTGTTTATTATTATTATTTTTTTACCTTGTTGCCTCTTTTAGTTTAATGTTTAGTTTTAGTTTGAGCCTTTCTAGCGAGGATTTTTGAAAGTCAGCAGCAGCAGCAATTGCAGTACTAAAGTAAGTACTGCATTGCCAACTTAGGGGATGCACGTGAGTACGGGCAACGCACCTGTATGTCGTTGACGACGTTTTTTTTTTTTTTTTTTCTTTCTTTTTTGCTTTTTCGTTGACTTATTGGCTTCTGCCTATCTTGTAGAATAGATAAATAAGACTAGTGTACCATGCGTTGTGGGTGCGTGGGGTTCCCCTGAAAAACTGTTTCCGAAAGTGGCTTAGGTGGATCCATGTGAAAAAAAAAAAGAAAATCAGGCGAGAAAAAGCAAGTCGGATAAATGGGAGGGCATTAGGCAACTATTCAACAGGTTCGTGACACGCAAGGAAAAAAAAAAAAAAAAAAAAAAAAAAAAAAAGGAAAAAAAAATAAATAGAAAGAAAGAAAATTATTAGAAACAAAAAAACAAAAACAAAAAAGAGAAGGCAGTCAATTCTTATCAAAAAACAGCCTGTTGGGGATGATCTGAGTTCAATTGATAACAAGTTTCTTTTCACTTGACGCCGTTAGCTGGAAAACCGTTATGGTTAACTGCATATTAATAAGCTGGTGGTACCCTCCATGTGATAATACACACGCGGAAGCCAAATTCGGCATGTTTAAGGCCTAATTAGGAGAATAATCATGCATACAGGTTGAATGTGCTAAAAACCGTCGACCAATCCAATCCATCAGACATGTATAGGTCCCGCGAGATTTGAAACAGAACTTACAGATAATCCCAGGTTAACAATGAAGAACGCACACGAACTCACGTGGGAGTGGGAGCAATTGAGCACCAATTGAAATATTCGATGAACACAAAAAGAAAAAGAAAAAGTAAAACGGTTTTTTCAAGAAGAGTCAACGAAGAAGAAAAAGAAAAGAAAAAAAATTTTAAGAGAGAAAGGAAAGAGTTAAACTAATCGGCAGAAAAAGAAATGAGACCAAGATGAAAAAAGATAAGCACGTAAAAGAGGAAAGAAAAAAAAAAAAAACTCGCAAGAAATAGAGCTCCTTGAATTCGCCTAAGACGTCATCGCTTCGACAGTCGAGTCTGGTGGTGGGCGAGAACAGCCATAGGCCGGTCCTGTAGGAACTGCGAGCCAATTGGCCAGTAATTGATTCTTTTTTCATCAATCTCTTTGCTATGACGTACGCCTGCGTAAATTGCAGCCTTCGCATCTTGTCATTTCTGCTGTGTCTCACTTTCCATGTGTGCACTTCGTCTCCTTCTAGTCAGTCTAACAAGCTTAGCAACCACAAGGAGCCTTTGTAAATTACAAGCCCTCAGCCGCACGCTTGCAGGGGCAATATAACATTGTGCATGGTCTGACCTTATCTCTCTCTCGTTCTTATTAGTCGCACGATTTCTCGCTCGATACCCTCGATATGAAACTATACAGCATCTTTTTAAATATATTCCTGCTGTTCGGAGCAGCAGTGTGTGCAGCACAGGCAACGGAGACTGCCGGCACAGCCGCCGGTACCGGTCCATTCAGCCACTACATTGTCATCTTTGAGAAAGGCATGGAGACGCCGGATTCGATTGTGCGATCGCTAGAGGCCAAGCTGAGGCAGCTGGGGGCAATTATCACCTATGAGTACAACACGGTTGTCAAGGGATTCGCAGTGTCTGCGCCTGCGAACGTCATGGATACAGTCAAGACTAGCGACAATAACAAGGACTACCCATTCATTGTCGAGGCAGACAAGCAGGTGTCGATTTCCTAGTCGATCCGCGACACGGCAGTTTTGTTATTTATTATTATTATTATTATTATTATCATCATCATCATTACTTATTATTTATTGCTGAATATACATCTGATTGACTACAATTGGTCGGCTATTGCATGACCTTTTTCTCATGGCTCTCTTATACTAGTAGTTTCGCCGAGCGATCTTGGATCGTCTGAGTCCTTACTTTTCCAAATTAATTGCGTCACCGAACTTTGCGTACAGGGCCTTCTTCAGCTCGCCCATTTTAGTATTTATCTCGCTAATCTTGCCCTGCAGCTCATCAATTTCCTTCTCAGTCTTGTCTTGCGCCTCTGATATCCTCTCCATGGCCTCGACTTGTGTAATGTATACAAAGTTGTCTCCAATCTTATACGGCACTTTTTCGTCTTCGTCGACTAATTCAAGTTCGTTGCTGACATCTTGTAAGTTCTCTTTCGTGTTCCTCGCTTGCTCGATTTGTGCCTCATATGTCGCAATTCGGCTGTTTAGCTTGGAAAATTCATTGATTCGCTGTTGATCTTCTAATAATACATCAGCCATTTTGGATTTGTGTGTGTGTGTGTGTGTGTGTGTGTGTGTGTGTGTGTGTGTGTGTGTGTGTGTATACCTATGTTATATTGTGCCGTCCGTCCCTGTATGCGATAAATCTATACTGCGAATAGATGCAATGTGCTGTAACTATGTGCTGTGCCTGCCGTGTATTACGTATGTACTGAGTACTCGTATGTCTTTCTTGTTCAGTGGACTGACCGTCTCTAAACTTTAACCTCGCGGAACTTCCCAAAATTCCCCGTCGCAGAATTTCAGTACATGCTCGCTCAAACGCTGCGCAAACTATGTCCTCGTTTACAAAGTAGTAACAACAAAATTGCCCTGGCCGTTAGCGGCGGCGTCGATTCTATGGCGCTGTCTTTTCTGGTCCGGCAGTTGGTCCCAGATGACCAGATGTTGGCAATAACTGTAAATCACAACCTTCGTGCCAACAGTCTCGAAGAAGCACAGCAGGTTGGAGAAAACTTGAAAGCAATTGGCGTGACTAACCATGAAATTTTGTCAATTGATCCCTCGACGTGGAATGTCGACGAAGGAGGTCGTGACAAATCTGAGAACCGGTACGACGACTTGGCGGTCTCGTCTGTCTCGCTGTCGTCGTCTTCCTCGTCTTCCGGGTCATTCACTCCTTCTCGCGTTGAATTGCATGCTCGGATGAAACGCCATGAACTTTTGCTAGATACATGCCATAACCAGAACATCCCGTATCTGTGTTTTGGGCATACGCTGGACGACCAATTCGAAACTTTCCTGATGAGACTGATCAAGGGCAGCTCAATTAGCGGGCTAGCAGGGATTCTGCCACTGATGGTCTCAAATCAGCTAAAGCGGCCGAAGAACGACCGTATCAGTAGCGAAATAGCTTTGCAAGACAAAAGCATCACGTTTGTTCGTCCATTATTGAATTATACGAAATCTCAGTTGATTAATATTTGTATGGAAAACAACGTCCGCTGGGTGCAGGACCCCACCAACGATGATCATACATTTACAATTCGAAATGCGATTCGCAAATTATATGATTCGCGGGATGATAAGAGTATTTTTGAAGGTCGATCCGACGACTCCTCATCGCCGTCATCCGTCGTCGGATCTGCCGCGACCTCCGTTGCTTCACCTTCCCCCGCGTCCCCATACTCCTCCTCGTCCTGTCTTCCCCGCGCTCTCCAAAAGCAGTCTCTCACTAACGTAATTAACTCACTTCAGCAAACCAGAATTGATGTTGAGCAAGAAGCAAACGCCATAATCAAGTATATTATAGACAACAATCTGGTGACCGTTAACACAGATTTTGGTACCGTCGAGTTCAAAGAATTTCCAGAATTCAGCGATCTTCGCACTTGTGT
Organism: Crinitomyces ghanaensis; assembly: GCA_030581755.1. Classification (NCBI taxonomy): domain Eukaryota; kingdom Fungi; phylum Ascomycota; class Dipodascomycetes; order Dipodascales; family Trichomonascaceae; genus Crinitomyces; species Crinitomyces ghanaensis. The sequence continues at coordinate 175,866 of JAKTVX010000003.1, forward strand.
AAAGGCCCTAATATGGACCAAGTTAGTCCGCAGGATATGTCCCAAGTCTTTGGATTATCATTTGTCCTCAATGGACGATATCGCAAGGCAGCTCAAGGCCCGAGTCACAAAGCCACAGACATTCTATAAATGTGAGCTGAAATTCCATGTGATTCCGTCGTCTGCTACGACTGCAGGGCTTGGATCTGGACAGCGATACATCATCTCTCGCCAGCGCATCAGACGTTCTCAGATGTACAAGTATTCCACGGTGCTCGTGCCGTCTTCAAAGCAGTGGACCGACTGGATTCTAATTGATGGGCGATACTGGACAAGGTTCCGCAGTAAATCCGACAAATCGTATATGCTCAACTATAGAATGATTTACGACGATACTAAGGTAGTGTACGCGCTGAAGCAGAAGTTTGGAAAGGACATCTTGTCTTCGTCGTCCTCAGCTAAGGACGAAGGTGACGACAGCAAACAAGGACTGCGCCGCCAGCTGCTAAGCTCGCAGCCTTTTTTCATGGTCCACGATTCCAAAGACCCATTTGAGCTCCAAGACTCTACCATTATTGGGTTTCCTACGTTTGGATTGTATGACGACAGCAAGGTTGAAATCCAAACTATGTTGAAGGAATTCGTTGGTAGTCCTATTTGATCGATATAGAGCACATTGCATGAATTATTTATATAAATGTATTTTTTTTAATTTTTTTTTTCCCCCTGCTTGTTCTCTCCTCCTCCTCAAACCCAATGTCCACCTTCCAGGCCCTCCAATTTAATTTTGGGTCGAACCTAATTTAATTTATTGCTCAGCTCGTTCATGCCTTCAACTTTGGTGCTGCAACATGTTCCTCAGCAGTGGCTAGTAGGCATTGATTTGAATTTTTTTCAAACTACTTCACAATTCCAAGGAATCAAACTCATTCCTGATGGAATTCACTTCATGCATTGGGGGATTGATCAACTAAGCATACGGAGTGGCTTTTTCTTTGAGGCTAAAGATAGTGCACTGTTCGTAGCTTACTATGATAAAGCCCAAGAATCTTTGATACTATACGACCCATCAGACTTGAATGTATCAGCTGCTAAGTCGAAACTAATGGATAGTCTGCCGTTCATGTTGAACTTTCCAGCTGATAGTGCCACTGTTAGCCTTGGTACGTGGAGAAAGCTCACGAGTCACATCACAATGGACCTAGTAAGGAAGATTGTGCCTTCAATTGTCAGTTCGGCGACGACATCGAAGGAGGAAAATGAGGTGTTGCTAAAGAGTCTGCGTGAGGCTGCTGAGAACAGGAGGACTCGAAATGATCAGCAGGTATCAGCCAGTCATCCTGACTCGGCGCAGCAAAGTCATGGCGGCGTAAAAAACGGAAGCATTCCCAGTGCTGCGCCGAACATTTCTTTAGATGACCCAATATTATCATCTATTGAAGACCAGGCAGGCCAAGAACTGACTTTCCTGTCGCGTATTAATCCGAAGCGTACTTTTAGAGAAGGCGCCACAGGCTCTGAGAGGACTCAGCAGTCTTTAGATAAATCCTGGTATCTAATGCAGTTGGTGAACACCAACTACGGTGGTCAATTTCCGTTGCTGATTGGCGAAATGCAAATTTGTTTTGTCCTAGCAATTGTTTTAGCCAACTTTTCGGCGTGTCAGCAATGGAAGCGCATACTGACAGTTCTGTTTGGATGCCAAACGGCGACGAGAGAATATGCACAGGTTTTCGCCAGGATCTTGGATATAATTTATTTACAGCTAAAAACGTGTCCGCCAGACTACATTGGCGATTTAAGTGAACAATCTTTCTTGCAAGACGTCTTTGGAACTGCTCTGAGTAATGGCATATTTAACAGTGACCAATTGACCAAGTTCACTAAGCTTTTGAATGAGGACCTGGGAGTTGAGGTCGAAGAGGAGGAAGATGATTTTCCAGTGGTGGTCAGCGAATGAATAAATTACGAAAGAAAGATGGCACGCGTGCCCGCGCTCGGGATCTTGGTGTCACCATGTTAGGTATGGATATTAACTGTGCTACACAAGGAACGTACGCCATAACGCGTTAGCATCACATACGATGTATATTAACATGCGGCATTGACATACTCAGCCACTGCGACATGAGTGGTGATACGGCTTGTGACTAGAAGTTGCAGCAGTTTTGTCTTAAGCTTCTGGAGACAGCTGTGCCTTATAATGAAGTACATTTGTCTTCCATTTGCCAGAGTGCCACTGCAATACCTTTGTCTTCCTTTACACGGTGAATCACGCTGCTTCATCTCGTTTTGAGGCCCTCTTGGTTCTCGCTTTGTATTTATCAATTTTCAGCGGCAGTCACTTGCATGAGGAAAAGCGAGCCGACGATCTTACCTTCGACACGAATCTTCAGGAAGGAAGGCAGAGTTGCACTCTTATTTTAGGGCTCGAATCTGCCTTATAACAATCGGAATGTGCGTCAAATAATTTTCAGCGCAGCGTACCGACTATATAATAGCTATGACTGGTATAAGTTTTTTTTTTTTTTTTTTTTTTTTTTTTTGTCCACGACTTCCTTGGAGTCTGTCATTGCCCCAACTTGTTTTCTCAATTATTTTTTTTAAAAAAAACAAAAACTAAGAAAAATCTTATCTGTAAGTAGCATCTAGTAACCATATTCGGTTACGGCCTGCAAGTAACTTTTTCAATTTTTCACCTTCACATTTTTTTCTCTCTTTCTCTTGCCAACCTTATTTAATTCATGGCTGATCTGGAGCTGGTTGCATCTCATCTACAGGATACCACTTCAAATCAAATCTCATATAAAGATGCAATCTCAGATATAGCTTGTGGATCCATTGCAGGTTCAATGGGAAAACTCATCGAGTACCCTTTTGACACCATTAAGGTCCGACTTCAGTCTCAACCCGATACAATACCACTGCAGTACACTGGCCCTATAGATTGTTTGAGAAAAAGTATAAAATACGGAGGCTTCCTACAGCTCTACCGGGGCATTTCCTCGCCAATAATAGGCGCTGCCGCCGAAAACGCTTCGCTGTTCTTCACTTACAACCTGTTTCTAAAGTGGTTAACGTCCTCACTGTTGACATCTCCGGCCGTTTCGTCGGTCTCGCCCTCTGCTTCCGCCTCGGACTCATTACTAACTTCGACCTCAAACTCAACTGCAGCTCCAACGCCAGTGCCGTTCTCCATTTCGCTGCTCGCGGGCGGCCTAAGCGGAGCTGTCACTTCTTTCATTCTAACACCCATTGAACTCGTTAAGTGCCGTATTCAGGTTAAGCCACTAGAGAAGACCTCCATTCTTGGAGAGGTTATACAAGTATGGAGATCCTTTGGACTCAAAGGATTTTGGACTGGCCAGTCCGCTACGCTGATTAGAGAGACTGGAGGCTCTGCTGCGTATTTTGGAGCCTACGAACTGGTCAGCAGCTTTTTCCAAAAGCTCAACAACCGCAGCTCCAATACTAATTTAGAGTGTATGTGCGCTGGCGCCAGTGCAGGAATTTGCTACAATTTTTCATTGTTTCCTGCCGATACTATCAAGAGCAGGATGCAGACCATGACTAATAACATTGCCGTCGGCGGCAGTACTTCTGCCGGGTTCTTGCAGACTGGAAGAGCAATTTATGCCTCCGGAGGGATTTCCGCATTGTATAGAGGATGCGGTATTACCCTCTGCAGATCTGCGCCTGCGAGTGCTATAATATTTCTAACCTATGAGAAGCTGAAAGCTTTGGTCATATAGAGCCTAAATATAATATAGACAGACCCATAGACATTTCAACTAGTCAACAAAGGACTGATAGCACCACAACAACTAATTAAACATCATTAGCGTTACTATTACTATATATATGTTTTGCATGATCACCGGCTCAGCCAGCCAGCCATCATGTGCTCGTCGCTGCAGCCCCCGCTGGCGGCTGCTGCTTCTTCTTTTTTGGCTTGTCTTCAATTTGCTCCACCTTAATCTCGTCTAGTCCTTTCTCTTCCAGTAGCTCTGTAACGTATTCTTCAACTTCGTCGGCAACGTCTCCCTGAATAATAATTTCGTCTTTACCCTCTAGGTTCTTTGTCACACTCGCGCCAGTAGCAAACTTCGATGCTAGCGTTTTGGCGATCTTCTTTAAATCAATTCCAAATACTTCAAGCCCTGCAACGGCGACTGCATGTTTCCTCTTTGATCTTTCAATCCGCTTAACTAGCACTTTGGTTGCTAGCTTTTTCTGTAATTCTCGCTCTGCTTTGGCCTCCTCCTTAGCCTGCTGCTTTTGAATCTTTCTGTCGATCTCCTCTTGCTTCTCTAATGATAAACTTGACGTCTTCGAATCTAGGCTCTCAACTCCATATAATTTTTCATATAACTGAGAATCATTCTTTTCCAGCCATTCCTTGCACCGTTTGGCCACTCCGCCGAACTCGCAGTACTCTGGAGGAAACGTGCAGACTCCACAATATACTATACTCATTTTACAGCGCTATGAAATAATTAATTGATTGACTGACCGAATGGCTGACTGATTGACTGATGCTGTTTGACTGATCCTTGATCTCTGGTCTGGTCTAAGGAAATTAATTCTACTGTGGCCGCGCAGCTCGCTGCTGCTGGTGCTGTGACCCTGGGTTAGGGTCCACCTGGAAATGAAAGAAATAAATCCACTCCTCGCAGACTCGAGTTTAGAGTTAACCACCAGCCTCAACTATATTTTTGGTTCTCATTTTCTCATTTTCCACAGACTGCCGACAACATGTTCTACAGAATAAGAGCTATTCGTTCGACTATTGGCATGCCAAGAACAATCAGAGAGACATTTGCTGCTCTAGGTTTACATAAACGAGGAAATGTGGTGTACAAAAACGTGGACCCGAGAATCGCTGGTCAGCTATTAAAAGTCAAGGAACTAGTCAACGTACAATTAGTGGACAAGCCACTCGACAGATATGAGGAGCGACTACTACGAAGAGGTCCTGCAGGATATACTGTTGCCGAGAAAAACTAAACAAGAAATTAACTGGTGGAGAGACAAAATGACTAAATGACCACGATACAAGAACGGTGGTTGGTGCTGCATGTGTAAATAGGTTGATTATTATATAGAAGCGTAATTTGCTAAGAGAGACGGAGGAAGATTTTATTATTTTGTTTTTTTTTTAAAAAAAAGGATGAAAATTAAAATATTAATAAAATAAACAAATAAAGCAAAGCGAGATAAGATAAAATAAAATAAAGAGCAAAGAAAAGCAAAAAAGAAAAGAACAGAAGATATTTACAAATCTCGGAATCCCGAATCTAAGATATTTATCTAATCGAGTACAACATACAGTTAGTTTCCACTTTCGTTGCTATCTCAGATGGCGCTGGGAACACACCCCACTCAACCTCAATGTTACCCTTGCATATAACGTCACTGTACGTATGGTAGGCACAGCTGTCCATCCCCACCTCCTGGTACTACCACAAGAAAGACCAAACCAACAACAAAAAAAGGAGATGGACTCGCAGTATTCAATGGCAATACGCGACTCCCATTATTCAATACGCTCACTAAAAGAGCTGCCGAAATCATTTGTCAATTTAAATTATTGTGGGGATTCCATTCTAGCTAATAATAGTAATAATGGCACAGGCAGTGGCACCGGTACTGGTGCTAGCATTAGTGCCGCGGGCGCTAACAGCGCTGGCGGTAGCGGCACCGCGACCAAGACTGCATGGATGCTAGACACTAGTACTAGTGGTACTAGTACTAATTCAGCAAAACCAATACAAATTGATATTCCATTAGGTCCGACATATGTTGACACCTGGTATATGATTCAACACGGAGGAAGCGATGGGAGGAACGACGCGGCGACGGCCGAGCAGAGCCATACTACACGAGACAAGGAGACTATACCAGTTGAGAGCAGGACAAGACGGAAAGACGTAAAGCGATCATTCAGAGGAACGACGAGAGCCCAGACGACAGCAGGTCCCGTTGGAACGAAAGAAAATGACATGAACCATAGCAAAAATGCCAATACCACGATGTCTGTTGATAGCAACCATGCCAGCTTGCTGCTGCACTCTACGGCGAAGCTATCTCGTCCGAGGCCAGTTCGGGGATTTCAAGGAAACATTATCCACGACATCGCCATGAGGAACAACCGCGATACCACTCGATTCATTCTCAACGGAGTCGAAATCCACGAGAAAGATCTTCGCAAACGGTTAAGAGATGCTATTAAAAGAAACAGGGACGACATTTCCCCAGATCAGCTTGAGTCAAAGAAAATAAAACCGCCGATGCTGTCGGCAGCGGGTGCACCTGCAGCCTCTTCGTCGTCGCCGTCGTCGTCGTCGTCGGCACCATCGTTGGCCGATCCAAATACATTGGTGCCCACCTTGTCGTCAATGTCTACAAACTCCTCATCTTCTGCATATTCAACTGGGTCGTCCGTGGCCAGTAATTCGGCGTCGAATTCAAATTCCATGTTTCCACCTGCATCAGCTGTGTCGTCGAGAAGCCTGGGCTCTCTTGGATCGTCATCGAAACCTTCCTTTGCGCCCTTGCCGTCTACCACAAATTTAGCCCCCTCCATATCAACATCAAGCTCGTCATCTTCTGGTCATTCGTCTGCAGCTTCGCCCACTAGTTGTATTGCTGAAGACCTCGACAAGACCGTCCGCGCGGTGGATGTACTGAGAATGGTTGATTCTTCTCTACTAGACGGCGCCGACTGTGCTAATGATCAGATCGATCAGCAACAAGAAGACGATAAACAATATGGAAAGGACGAGCAATACAGCGACCCTAACAGGTTGACTCCTCGCGTGACTGTGTCAGAACAGCTGAACCCGTTGGCAGGGTCGTTTAATCCCCGGAACATGAACATGATCAACACATCGTCATACTTGCATGAACATCCCCCTCCGCCGCCGCCGCCTCCTCTGCATGCCGCTCATGGTATCCATGGAGGAGTGCCTCTGTCCATGTCTTCATACCCTCGTATTATTCCTGTTCCTACTCCGCCTCAAGACTACTCATTAATGCATCATCATTATCCGTCGACGGCGCCAAACTCGGCAGCCATGTCTACTGACGCACGCGGAGTCCATCAACGCTCGAGATCATATTCACAGTTTAACAACCAGCGGCATCAAAATTGGAACATTGGCCTGCCTTTTTCGCAGTCGCCATTGTACCAGTCTGATGGATTATGGAATCAGCCGTCTCTAATACCGCAGCCGTCGTCCTCATCTTCATCTTCGTCTTCGTCTTCTACTTCGTCCCAGTTTTCTTATGGTGTTTCTCCCTCTGCTCATCACACCCATTCTACCTATTCTACTATTCTGAGTCCGCCTTCTGCGCATGCTATTCAACAGCAACAGCAGCCGCAACCTAATTACGTGCCAGACCGCTTCCGACAGCCCAGCTACTACATGAATAGAAGATCTATCCCTTCGATTTCTTCTCATCAAGAATACCCACCAAATTCTCAGACGTTGCATAATTCACAAGTCCCACCGCACACACATCAGCCGTCGTCTTTATATCCTCCACAGACATCGTCATCATACAGTAATAATGCATATCTATGGAATAATGCTAATACTAATCCTAGATACTGGCCGGGCCAGAGCTACTAAACAAAAAGGTACGCTACATGTTATGCTAATTAATCATGATAAAGAGCAACTGTATTAAACTAAACGACTGAATGAATAATTAATTAATTGACTGATGATAAATAGATTATTGTTGTTTTGTTAAATGTTAGACGTCAGAAAGCTGTTCTGCAAGCGGTTGAGTCCGCCGACTGCTCGGCCTTTTTTGTTCCTTTTACTACTCCTCTTCACTACTAGATAAGTCTTCCTCATCAGCCCTGGATCCTGAGACGTATCCCCGCAAACTTATAGGGCCGCCTTGCGGTCTTGCATTACTTCCTCCAAGCGACGGTGACGGCGTAAACGTACTGGGCTTTGGAGTCGCATTAGTGTTAGATCTATCGATAATAGTAACAAGGTCAACATCATCTTCGTCGCCATCATTCTCTCCCAGCGACTCCTCTAATTCGTTGGCCAGAGAAAGAATATCATCTTCATCGTCGGGATCGGGAGTTTTCAACATGTGACTGGAACTAGGCGCTGCTGCCGCCGCCGATTTGGTAGACACTGTTGAACTAGAGCTAGGCGGCTTCTTGGATGAGACAGTTCTTCGCTCCGATGGCCCGCTAGATTGTTTAGGCGGCCTACCCAGCGGTTTGGATTTCTTTTGGCTCGCCGTCGTTGCTGTTGCTGCAGGCGTAGTCTTGCGTTCAGGAGAAGGAGATCTTGATAGCGAAGGACTCGGCGACACCGATGAAGGCTGTAGGGTCTGGCGGGTCGTGCCACTACTGCTGTCTGGTAACACAAGTGCGTTCTGACCATTCTTCTTCTTTTCCCTCGTTGGATTGACTCTCAGGCCGTAGTCCAGCTGCTTCAGCTGGAAACTATTAGACTCCTGATCATAGATTAGCACGCACTCCGTTTCTTTGGTGGGATTCGCAGGTCCAGAAAACATATGCCCATTCCCACTTATGCTGACACTATCTTTGTTCTCGCACGTTAATTTCATGGCTTGTGTTGGATCCAAGGAATCGGGTCGGAACCCGTCTGGTTAGTATGGCTGATTGCGTGGTCGACCGACTGACCGACCTCTGACCAAGTGCCAAGTGCCAAAGTAGCAGCAATCACACCAATGGTACTACAGCTCGCTGCTATTGGTGTCCACTGCTGCCAGGACTTGTCAATATTTAATTGTCACTTACATCTCACAAAAAATGTGTCCTTCTTCTTTTTATTGAGAAAGGACGGGTCCACATGGACGTCAAACGTTCCCTGGCTCGGCAAGTTGACAGACATGCTATAGATGACTGTCCTGTTGGTTAGTAGTGTAAACCGTATGTAGATAATAGATAGTTGGGGAAATTGGGAGGGGTATGTCCCAAAATCAGGGTATAGTGTGTTGTTAGTCCAACTTAGTTGATGTTCCGGCGGCACTTTATTTATGCATGCATGACAAAAAACTTAAAACAAGCACGCACATACGGTACGCACACAAGTAAAATAAATAAATAAATCAACAACAACACATTAAAGTTAGGTTGCCTGATCCAGCAGCCTTGCAAGTTTTGTAGACTAGTAACTACGTTACTCGACAAGTGAAATTTTGCGTCGACGCACAGATTTGGGCTACAAAACTTTGTGCACATTGGCAACCGAGGCAGACATACACGACAATTTGAGCAGCAGACTATCGCCGGGTCAATCAATCAGTCAACCAAGCAATCGCACCGCGCACTACAACTAACATTGCATTCGTCCACTATACGCTGTCGGCTGGCCCATCCGTATACGCACACATACAGTCGGCGTTACTACTCTCAGATGAAACGAATCATCCCCAAGATCCAATTGGACGAGACCGAGTCCAAGATCTGTCATCTGCTGGAACAATTCTCGGCGACCCTAGATCCAAAGCCGACACTCAGAATTACTGGAGGCTGGGTCCGTGATAAATTGCTCGGCAGGCAGTGCCATGACTTGGACATAGCCATTGACAACCAGACTGGAATGCAGTTTGCAACTGCATTGAATCAATATTTAGAGAAGAATATCGGCACGCTGCATGTCGTGCCGCGGTCAATCCACAAGATTGAGCAAAACCCTGACAAGTCCAAACATTTGGAAACTGCCACTACGAAGCTATTCGACATCGACGTTGACTTTGTCAACCTGCGCGCCGAGGAATATGCAAACAAATCGAGCAGAATTCCCACCCTCACGTCTTTTGGTACTCCAGAGATCGACGCCAGGAGGAGAGACGCTACGCTGAACGCCTTATTTTACAACATCCAGCAAGACAAAGTGGAGGACTTTACGGGCCAAGGACTGAGAGACTTAGAAAGCGGCACATTGCGGACCCCGCTCTCTCCGTTTGAAACATTTCATGAAGACCCTCTCCGAGTGCTGCGGTTGATCCGATTCTCTGCCGTTTTCGGCTTCACTATCGAGTCCAATACTAGAATTGCTATGGCCAACAACCTAGTTCACCATGCAATGGTTGAAAAAGTTAGCAGAGAGCGTGTAGGAATTGAGATGGGTAGAATGCTGAAGAGCGACCGTCCTGCAAAAGCACTCTTCACCATTGCCGATCTAGGACTGGAACAAACTGTATTTTTGTTGCCCAAACTATACTGGCCGAAAGGACTGGCCGACGGTCCAAAGTCGAAGCTGAACGCAGCCGTCGGAGTTTTAGAAAGCATGAGGGAGATTTTCGGGTTCAAGGTAAAGGATCACGGAGAGCCTGATGAGACTATAGAGAATCAGGAGGATCAGGCTCACAATGACAAGAATACGACTGCATTTAGCTTCCACCCGGATCTAGCAAAGACTTTTAAAGACAAACAAAGCGCACTTTATTTAACGGCGGCAATCATCCACTGGGGCCAGATTGAAGCAATAAACGATAAGAAACGACCATGTCCCGCAGTGTTTATTATTGTGAAGGAAGGTCTCAAACTCCCTTCGTCTGACGGAACGCTGGTAGCCAAGCTGCTGGCTTCAGATGTTGTAAAGGTTGCTGGAGACGAGAATCTCTCAAGAGTACAGCTGGGCCAGTTTATTCGAGAATGTGGCCCAGAATGGAGACTGTTCATACTAGTTGGACTGATGAAAGAGTTAATGATGGACGGATCGTCGTCGCTAACCTCAACGTCATCGGAGTCAGCGTTGCCATTGGCATCGTCAGAATCTGAGCCAGCAACGTCGTCGGCAGCCTCATCGGCTGAGTCATTGGCATCGTTTTCTGTTCCAGCATCTGCATCGTCGTCCATACCGTGGTCAAAGTCCCGTTCATCTGCTGCAGCCTATCAAAAGTACTCTCATCTCATCGAGAGAATATATTCCGAGAACTTGGAATTTGCTTACGACATGAAACCAATAATAGACGGCAAACAAGTACAGCAAATTTTGCAAGCAAAAGGAGGTCGATGGTTGGCAAATGCATTAAACGAGCTTATCAGGTTAGAGCTTCAGCATCCTCAGTTGACTGAAGATCAAGCAATTGAATACCTGAAGGAGAATAGAAAATCGTTTGGCGTGTGATATATACATTAATTATTAGGAAGCAACAGGAGGGAGAGCACTAGAAGGCAAATAACAGCTGCCACGATATGCGTGTATGTTACACCATCATCACTAGTATGCGGCAGTACGTGCGGTGCATAATCAAACGCTAAGATACATGGTGTTGCTAATAGTAGAAGACAAAAAAAGAAAGAATTAATAAAATTTTGATGCAAATCAATACAATATATATAATATATATATAAAACAGTCTATATGCCAATAAATATTTGTTTGTTTGTTGTTTTTAAAACTCGTAATCGAGTTCACGCTCTCGCCGTTGCAAAATCTCTTCCACCTCCCGTTCATAGTCTCGGCTAGACCTTCTCAATCCTAACGACCGTTTAATTAAATCTCGTTTCCGCTTTCGCGTCCGCTGCTTCATTTCTTCAACATCTACCTGACCGGCCATGCTCTGGCTAAGCTCTGAAAATGCCTCATCTTCAAGACGTTGGCGAATCAGTGGATTCTTCTCGACTTCCTGGAAAATGTCGGTGTCATTGGGAAGAAACTTCCCACGAACCATCCGGCATAGCAAATCGTAACATGTTCCAATACCGATAATGACGAAGATTGTTGCCCAAAATGATGCATCTCGGCCAAAGTGCTTGAAGATTGACCTGGCAACAAGATATATCTTGGACGGCTCCTTCGTGTAGATGTACGACAGAAACATATTCCAGCACATCCATCCGCCACACGACAGCAGAATACAGATCCAGTTGGCAATGGAGATGTAGTGCATCTCCAGCAACTGCAGCTTAATCGAGATAATACAAATAATCGAAGTAAATGATATCACTCCCAACGGGTAAAGTGTGTTGTCAATGAGTGCATGATATCCGTACAAAGTCCAATTAACAAAACAAACCATCACCGACTGTGATGCTCCTAAAAACATCCACCCAATAAACACCGGCAGATTAAACGAATGATTTTCTTGTCCTTTAACGTATAACTCAGGAACCGCAATCAGTGTTGCCGGAGACAGATCCTGTTCAAAAATTCCAATACACAGCACCGGCAGCGAGGTGAACAGCGTGTTAAACATAGACAACGACCAACTCTCGTACTGGGACGTACCGGTAAACATTGTACAACTCTGGAAGATCATTTGTGTCAAATAGAAAAGAAACTCTTTGTAGAACGTTCCCAAAATATACTTGCAAGTTCGAACATAGTTCCATCGGCCATGCACAAGCAGCAGTTTAAGCAAAAATCGGAACTGAGCAATCGAATAGTCCGACGCTCTAGCTGCCTGCAGACCTTCCTTTCCTGTAATACCAATACCCACATCAGCTGCTTGAATCATCGCAATGTCGTTAGCTCCATCTCCGATGGCTAGAGTAATTGCAGACTTGATCTTCTTTCGAACGAGCTTGACCAGCGATGCCTTTTGCGACGGCGACGCTCTACAGCAGATCACACTGTCGGCACGAACACACAGATCTGCAAACAGTGACAACAACGTAGCATCATTTTCAATATGCGTCAGCGTAAGACCATCAACAACGACGACGCAGTGCGCAATCGTCGGCGAGTCTGCCGAACCCGCGTCAACGTCACTCTCATCATTAGCGTCCTCCGTCGACAGCGTCGTCGTCGTTCCCGTCAGTTCAGTACCCATAGATATCGTAGAGTCCGTCGTGCTACTCCGAGTAGTGCTTCGAGTGGTCGTAGTCGTGGTGCTTGTTGACCCTCTCGCTCCGCCCTGCTTCGCAGGCTTGTCCCAGAACTGCAACTTTGTAGAGATCTTGTTGCCGATTCTCGTCAGCATCATCAGCTTATTGTTGTCACTGCAATCTAATTCTACCATGGCTGCCGCCATTCTTCCTGCCAAATCTTCGTCAGATCGCAGCACCACTACTGTAGAGTAATCCTTGATCAGACGGCACGAATATCCAATATTAATCGCAGTCTCTCGCTTGTCTCCCGTCAGCATCCACAGCTTAATATTCGCCCGACGAAGCTTCTCAATAGCTTCAGGAACTCCGTCCTGCAGTTTGTCTTCAATAGCCGTAGCTCCACAGAGTTCAAAGTCCTTCTCGATCATCTCTCCGATCTTTTCAATCTTTTGTTGACGATCAACAAGCGACGTTCTTGCATCTGCATATAGCTTCTTCCACCGATTATAGTCCTCATCGTCCATCCATTTGTAGGCATACAACAGTGTACGAAGCCCTTCGGTAGAAAAATCTTCAATGTGCTCCAATGTCCTTTCCAGCACATAATCATCATTGTCTGCAAGAACTTCAATCTTTCCCAAGTCTGTGGTATGCGGCGGTGCCTGGCTACTCGTATTGCGAGAACCGTAGCGGTCGTCTCGCAGTTCATTAACACGAATGTTGATGTCGCTGCTCATTTTCCTGAAGTCCTCCTCCTCCTCGTCTTCATCGTCCTCATCTTCATCACCAAACTTGACATGTTTAGAAGGGAATCTTGAAGGTCCTGACTTTCTCGGTAGTACTACTGGACTAATGGCAGAAGCGGCAGCTGTCGCACTTCCTGCTGCCACTCCGTACTTTCTCTGTCTTGCCAGCGTCATCGACCGCTTGGATGATTCCGCGATTTGCGCTATCTCCCGCTCATGCAGTCGAGACTTGTCTAAATGCTCATTAATTGATTCGTACGCATTTCTGGTGTCGATAGTCAATGAAGTTCGGCCCATAGTAAGACTGGTCCGGGGAGCACCTGCAGCCGCGGCCGTGGCTGCGGCAGATGCATTGCTACTGCCACTGGTTGGCGCGTACGAGATACTATGACGTCCAGGAGGAAACACTCTTGTTCCGCTTTTTCGAGAAGACGCGCCGGCCGCTGCGGCTGCTGATGTACTTGCCACTCCTTGTGCACTACGTCGTCCACTATGACTTAGCCTTCCGGCGCCTCCGCCGTGCGTCATGCTTTTCCGGCTTTGATCAATGGAATTGCGGATCACTAACGAGGCCTCCGCGCGCTTCCGTTCCTGCGCCAATTCTGCAATCTCACAGCTCTTTTCTTGCGCCAGACCTGACTGTCTCAGTCTATCCATAATCACATTATCCGCACCCTTGCACAAGACGCAGATTCTTCCGTCAGGAACTCTCACAACAATCGACATACGCTTTCTGGCTGAAGAAAACTCAATCACATCAAGTATCTCAAAGACCTCATCCATATGCGGGTTAGTGCCTCCGAACGGATAGGTTCGAACCGTCATCGTATTCTGGTCTCTGTCCATCAGGATGAATCCCATATCATTAGCCGCATTGACCAACGCTAACTCGTCGGGTGAAGCCGCCTGGTACTGATTCTGGTTGTTCTCCTTGTCATGCTCCACCACACACAAATGACACAGCGCAATTGACATGAGAAAAAACCGGGCTCTAGTCGAATACTCCGTGTGCGGATTAGTCATGATATACTCTAATAGTGAATAAGTGGAAAACTCGGTTTGAGATTTTTCGGGATTGGCCGTACTTACCCAGCGAGACGTACTGGGCCGCGTGATATACGATACTGAGGATCGGGGCACCTCGGGAGTGCTAGCACGTCCTGCGCCTGCGAGAGTGACGCCTGATGCTGCCGTCGAGTTGTGTGGATGTGACATACTCATTCTGCCGGTAGCACTGAAAGAGATTCTTCCAGTGCGCAGTCCTGACATAGACTGAGACTTTGTGATGACCTTTTCGGGTGCGGTAATCTGCCTTTGCTCCTGCGGCGTCGGAAGCTCTGGCACGTCAATGTTAGGTCCCTGCTTCAGCTTGACTTTTCTAAACAGCGCCTCTTCACCCATGTCGTCATGCACCCATGCCGTGCCGGCCACTGACAATTTGCGGAATATCATCACATTGTCGGTTAGCGTTCCAGTCTTGTCCGAGAAAATATACGAAATTTGTCCGAGTTCTTCGTTGATCGACGCGGTTCGCGCTTCACACGGAGTGTTGGACGCCACATCGTACATATCAAGATCCTGCTGCAGCAATGCAACCTGACAGACCTTGATAATTTCCATAGACACATAGAGCGACAGCGGAATCAGTGTGTTGAACATGATGATAAATCCCATAAGATTCGGCACTACGCCAACCTTCAGTCCCGTGAGGAACCACATCTGTTTGCCCGTAATCTCGTAGTACAGCTTGGCCGCGACTGTGCAGAAGACCGCGAGGAAGATGACAAACAGCACCATAAAAATGACTACATTGTTGGCCTTCTTCTGCAGCCTGGGCGCCTTGGATCTCGGGTTCTGCGTCGCATTCATCCGGATCTTTGTCTCTTCTCCAGTAAACACTACAAGTCCAAGAACCGAAGGAGTATTGCGCATGATGCTTCCTCTATATACAATGTGGTTAAGGTCTAGTGGGTAGGTGTTCTCGCCAACTGTCACGGTAGCGTCAAAATTGTACAAGTCTAGGTTCGGGTCCTCAACTTTACATGAAAGATGCTTGTTTCCAAGCTGGTTCGCCAGCAAATCACCTGTGGCGTGTGCTAGCGGCGTCAGAGCCTCTCGAGTCTTAAGATTGGTTTCTCCGTCTAACGCCATAGTCTCCACGTATGCTCTTCCTTCGGTTCTTAGAAGGATGATGTCTGCCGGTACCCAATCGTTCTGCTTGAGCTGAATTACATCTCCCAGCTTTATATCTTTCCAAGCCACCGTGATGTACTCTACCTGTCCGTCTTCGTTAAGCTGAGCCACCTGGGTCTCCCGATTGTTTTCCACTCTATCCTGCCGATGGCGACGCCAGTCGTCATAAGCCTCACGGCCCATGGATATAGACATGAACACCAACAAGGGAATAATCGTAGTATATGATCCAGTGGTCGACCACGAAGGTATCATCTGCATGATACTTACTACCATGAAATAGCTTGTTAGCGAAAACTCAAAAAAAAGGAGAATAAAAAAAAAGGAAAAGAAAAAAGAAAGCAAGCATCAGGGAGTGCACAACGCGGAGGTGATGCGCGCACTTTCAGCGCCAGCTTCTTCCTCCTTTCCGTGAAAACAACGCATGTATACTTACACATTCGCCAACTTGGAGAACTGAAAAATAAGTTGCCGCGGTAAAAAATTATAGGGCGTATAAATCGACGATGTGATGTTGTTATTAACATAAGATCTTCCTGTGCGTTCATCTATTAACAAGGAATCTTGAGCTCGCTTTATCCGAATAGGAATATGTCTTCCCCCCTTAGAGGCCGGCATACGCTTTTTCCGCAGAAAGAAATCCTTGGCATTCTTCATCCATATCCTTGCCTGCAGCCGAGTGGGAAACCGCATACAACTGACCGCATTACCGCTTCCTATGCTGTCGCGCCCAAATCTCGACCGTTTCTTCTTTCCAATGTATCTCTGGTAATGACTCAATTCCGTGCTGTTAGAGTTAGTAGTAGCGTTGTTGTTATTGTTGTTGTTGTTCATGTTGCTTAGCTGTTTATCCTCCTCCTCGTACAATGGAGGCTCCGAATTAGTGTTTGTGTTCGCCAGCCCATGTCCATTTGTACTGTCTACTCCTGGCGGCGGCAACGGCGGCGGTGGTGGCTTGTTTGACATTCCTAGCGATCTTGCAAATAGTCTAGTTCTCAAATTCCATCCACCACGACGACGACGACTTCTACCTCGATTTTCCCTTAGCCCTGTCTCTGGCCCATCTACTGTATCACTATTTACACTTTCACAGTTTACACTGTGAGAATCAAAAGTATTTGTGCTCGGCGGATAGAGGCCGTTACTGCTATCCGGCGAATCGGTCGTTGTCAGTGTGTTACTGTTATCCGCAGCTCCTGTCGAGTGTCGAGGATTCGTACGATTAGTGCTGCTGTTATTACTATTATCACTCAGTCTATTCCCTGAACCCGGTACGCTGTGTGAACGACTGTTTGCTATATACTGGTGTATATCTCTTGTGCCGTGTGACTGGGTATTTTCGTTTTCTAGGTTAGCAAGAATAATCAGGGGTATTATTATAATTGTCACCGTGGGGCGGTGCTTTCATTATGATGAGATATAATAATCAAAGGTAAACTTTTTTAAAAAAAACAAAAAAATCTTTTTTAAAAAAAGTGAAATAAGTACAATAGTGTGAGCAGGAATAAGGAGCTGACTTACCTTGAAGGTCGACCAGGGCAAACTCCCCTTGACTGTCGAAATTTCTCATCTGGTTAGTCACATGTATACACATAATTATAACTACCGTGGTAGTAGTGCGAGGTGTTGCTGGAGATGATGATATTGGGATCTCGTCCACGTCATGAAACAGGGATGGTGGTAGTAACGGTATGCACGGGTCGTCAAGAAGCTGCAACTTGTCGGTCGATCGGGTCTCATTTAATCGAAGCCATCGCAGACAGTTCAACGTAGCGTGCATCCTTTCCTCCGCCGATGACCGCTCAATGTTGACTGAATCGTCAAATCCCGAACGTCCCCCAGTCTGTCGTCAATTGGCTCTCGTAGTCATCGCTTCGATCGGCTCTCGTTGTTGACTTGTTTTTGTTGTTGTCGTTTGTTTGTTTTTGTTTCTTTTTTTTCCGCAATCCTCCCCATTGCAGTACCGTCTACATGCCGTCATCCCCTTAATTCCCATTTATCAACCCATTGACCTCGTCTCGATATATCTACTTACCGTTTTCAACAATCCCGTCTTCCCCTCCTCTCAATCACAATGCAATTTTTATTTAGGCTTTGTCTCCCGTCAAACCTTCGGCTTGGTCGGATTGGCTGGCTAGTGATTGATAATTAGTTAGTGTTAGTTAGCTAGTTGGTTAGCTCCTTTTTGTTTCTAAGGTTTCCTTCTCTCCTCTCCTCCCAACTTTACTGCTGCCGGCCGCTACTACTAACGTTACTCCTCTCGCTCCCACTCTCTATTTTAACTGTTTATTACCTAGTCCCTTCATAGTAGTGTGTTATCCTCAGCCCCACGGCTCCCCCAACCCTGACAACTTGACATGTAACTCTCTGTATCCTCGAAACCCGTGCCCATCCGAATCGTCTTAGAGCACCGCCGACTTCGGATCCACTATTCCTGTCTCAGAAACTATTTGACCCGTCATAGTAATTGTAATGCAACGCAACCTTATACATTTGTAGTGTGACTTATGACCATTACTTACGCCAAGACTGCTAAGTTTAAAAACGGCCACAATTGCGCAATGCTATTTTTATTTTTGTCTTTGCATCTATTTATTTATTGCTTGATTCGTCAATTATATTGTTTCGCTTCATTCAACGTGTGACTTGCTGCTCTGTACTCAAGAACTCCTTGCTTTGCTTGTTCTTGTTTTTTTGTGGGCTTTTTCGTCTGGTTTCTTTTTTGTTTATTTTTTTCTTTTTCTTGCTTTTCTTTTTTTTTTTTTTTTTTGTGCCCCCCCTTCATCTCATCACTCTAATTCATCTTCGCGCGGTGCCTCCTCTTCTTCCTCCCCCTCGTACTCTTTTCCACTTAATAACTTGTTGCTAGCTTTCCATATCTGACATACATTGTCTTCCGCAACACTTGCAACAACCCCTGGAAGCTCCGCATTCCAATCCATATCAACGATTCCACTCGTATGTCCTCCATGCATAAATACCAACTCAGGCACCGCATCCTCGGCATCTTCTGCACTCTGTTCTTGTCCTATTTTCCTAATATCCCATAATATCACCCTGCGATCTGCGCCTGCACTACCCAGTAATCCATCTTGGTACGGACTCCACTGCACACATGTGACCTTGCCCGAGTGACCAACAAGGCTGTGCAGTTTCCGCGACATATTTCTCCTGTCCCACAGGGCCACCAACTCATCGTCCGAGACTGTCGCTAGCATGTACTGGCTAAACGGACTGAAAGACAGTGAATTAATTGAGAGCGACGACGACGCCGACGAGTCCGCTGATTGCTGCGACTGCAAATGCTGGCCATCTTTATGGCCGTTATAGCCCTCGCCTACCTTTTCCCACGTTCTTGCATCATATAAATAAATATACCCGTCGTCTGACACGCTGCCAAATATGTTAGAATCCCTTTCATGCCACGCTACGTCATTCACCCCCTCGCTATGCTCGCTGAGGACTTTGATCGGGCTAGTAGTAGCTGTGCTGCCGCTGCTTTTAGTCTTGCTGCTACTGTTGCTGTAGACCTGCTCCACGTCCCATACCGCTACGGTCTTGTCGTCCGATCCCGTCAACAGCCATCCAGCTCGATGCTTGTTCCATGAAATCCCGTACCCATTCATCGTGTGGTGGTCCAGAACCATTACTAGGTTGCCGCTGCTCTTGTCGTCTTCGCCGCCTTCGTTGGAAACGCTCGCCGTCTGATCATACACATAAACCTTGCCGCTCACGCTGGATGTTCCAATAATGTTGGGCTGCTGCCACATGTATCTCGCACGGTTGGGCTCGCCGTCGTGTTTCATCTTCTTGGTAATCTTCACTCTAGAATTAGGGATAATAGTAGCGCTGCCTGAGTCCTTGTTCGCACGGAATCCGCCCGGCAGCTCAACTTTCCCCACTTCGACATACTCCTGGTCTTCTGATCCGGCGGTGTACGTTCCTACCAGGATATCCTGGCTGATATTTCCGTTGTCTAGTTCTGTAACATTGGGCATCCATTGAACTGTCAGCGATGGCCACGTTAGCGCGGTCTCGGCTACAAACTCGTACATCGCCGGACAATTCTTCTTCCATGTTTCATATTCTTGAGCAATTGTTTGCTCTTCGGTAAGCTGCTCTTCCGGTTCTTCTGACATCTTGGCGCTAGTTGCGATTGTGTTACAACGTGTGGTGGAATAGCTGAACAGGCGTGTCGTGTGTGTCTGTATGTGTGTGCCCCACGTAAAATGATCACAATTTCCTCTTTGAAATATTATAGATACGCGTGTTTAAGGTTATGTTTTTTTTTTTTTCAGTTAACCTTAATTTTTTCACTTGTTGATCTGTGGTCTGATTCTAATCAACACCACAGCTTCTCTTCCTTTCTCGTTTCTACAGGTTTCTGAGCTTTGACTTTTTCGTGCGCTTTTCTTTTGCCTGTTTTTCTTTGATTTACATTCTTACTTTCTTACTATTTGCCGATTCCCACATCCAATGACCCAAGACCCCATCCAAGTATTCAAAACATGGCTGCAGTCACGAAACATCTATGTATCTCCTAAAGTCGACTTCCACGATTACTCCGCCGATAACCAAGGCAATGGCCTGATTGCATTGCAGGACATTGACGAGGGCGAAGTCATCTTTCGCATCCATAAGGCTTCCATCCTGTGCGTCCAGAACGACAGCGAGTTTCAACAATTCCTAAATGACTACGCGAATGAGTTGAGTGCTGCTGCGGCTACTGCTGCCAGATCTGCTGATTCCGGCAATGTCCCAATTGTGGATCCCTGGCTGTCTTTGATCGCATATATGATGTGCAGGGCTAATGACCCTGACTGGGCTCCGTACTTCAACTTACTGCCTAAGTCGTTTGATACTCTCATGTTCTGGACTAACGAGGAATTGCGAAACCTGCAGGGCTCCGCCGTCCTAAGCAAAATTGGCAAAGAAGGGTCTGAGGACACGTATAATAATACCGTCCAACCCCTGGTCGAAAAGTACAAGCAGCTTAAAGGACCGTCGCTGGGCTACGACATAGACAACCGCATTGAAACTTTTCACAGAATGGGCAGCATTATTATGGCCTATTCCTTTGATGTCCTGGCGGAACGTGAGGATTTCGAGAAGACCGGTCCCGGCAACGACAACGACGAGTCTGCGAGCGAGTCCGACTGGGAAGAAACAATTAAGGCCATGGTACCCCCTGCCGACATTCTCAATGCCCACACTGAGCTATGCAATGCTAACTTGGAAGATCTGTCGTCTGTGCTGGAAATGAAAGCTACGCGCAAGATCGCTGCTAATGAGCAAATATACAACACCTACGGAGATCTTCCTAACAGTGATCTTGCCCGTCGGTACGGATACGTCGAACTTGGCGGAACCCAGTACAATGTGGCGGAAATTTCCGTAAATACAATGATTTGGGCAATCGAGGAGTATCTAACCCCACAGCAGAAATGCTCAGTAGCTGAAGCGGTCCACAAAATCAGAGAATGTGATGAGTCTTTATTTGATGATTCTTTTGACATCTCTGTCACCGGCGAGCCTGAACCTGAACTGCTCGCTCTAGTGAGTTCGATATATATAGGAGCTGTTCGATCAGACCTGGATATTGAACGCGTAATGCAGCGGATGATGAGACACGCCGAGAACGGACTAATCCCTGAAAATTCCAATGAAATATGGACAAAAGCCATAAACAAGAGGCTGGAAGAGTACCCTGCAGATTTGGTGCAGCATGTTAAGGAAATTGATCAGAAAGGTGAAACTGACAAAAAGGATTATAAAATATCCATCGACCGCCAGGAAATTGCCCGCGAGGTGCTTACAGGAGAAATTCGGGCCTTATTGAGATGTCTGGATTGGGCTCAAGGATGCAGCACAGTGCCCATTTCTTCTTTTGTTTCCAAGAGGAAACGATGAGCTGTGCAAGAAGAAAAGGAGAATGTATGAAGTCCTCATAGGTTTCATCAGACACTGGATAGTGAATGAAGCAAGCACTGTGGTTTTCTCGACAGAAAAATGGCAAGCAGTCTGTTCGTTTTACTATCTATTTACAAAAAAGTGGTTTCCATATGTACATACTCTAAACATTAACATATATGCATTTTTCGTTTATTTAGCTTATTCTCGTTCGTTCGCTCTTCGTTTTTTGCGTTCTGTCTTCTTTTTTCTCACCTTCCTCCGCCCTCATTCTTCAAGCCCCACTCTCCACACTCCTTGGCCGCTTGATATCATCCGAGTTTGTTTTGTCTATTCTTTTCCTTTTCTTCATAGGCCTTGATGGCCTCTGCTCTCCTGGCTCATACACCTCATCGGGCAAGTCCCGCAATTTCAGCGTACGCAAGAACATGCCATATATTTTATCATCATATGCACTGAAATACACTGGATTCGTGCAAAGCTTAAAAAACTCTTCACACGGCTCACTAAGATTTAATTGTCGATTCTCCGGAACCGCATTAGCCCCGTTGGGCGTGTTCGCTCCACTGCCAGCCTGTTGTGGTTCTTCCTTCTTCAAGTTAAGTTTCAGTCCGATATACATTACAGTAATGTGCACAGTAATCGTTTCATCTGACGCCTCGACAGACTCGACTACCTCTCCACTCGCCGCGCGGATAGCCTCCTGCTCATTCTTGCATATGACTGTACGCTCAAAAGTCTTCACATAGGGATGCGCGAGATCAATCGTCTTCAAAACCTCAATCTTCTGGACGAGCAGCCGCAGCTTACTCTCAATAAATCCGCTCCACTTGAGATGGTCCTCTTCCGACCCTTTGGACGATGCCACAACTGATAAATAGTACTTGTATTGGTGGAAGAACTCGTGCCGCTGGAAGAGCTCATGCCACGTGTTTTTGCCCATGACAATGTTCTCAAACACCTGGAAGCCCCGCTCCAGCTCCGCAGTGATTATCCGGTGCGTGGACGCTGACACGTTGTGCGTGGCACACATGGACGGGTACGCAGGCGTGATAACGGGCATGCGGTGGTTTCTGTCTGACGGATTTATCTTCGGGTTCCATATCCGGAACCTCAGGCCACCGCCGCCTGGGTTATCTTCGATATGCCTGAGAAGCACCGGCGTCGGCCACGACCACTGGCGATAAATATTAAAAAACTTGCCTACAATGGTAGCACTAACTGCATTCGGGTATAACTGACACACTCTCGCAACCATCATGGCCCACGCAACACCTCCAGGGAACCCCATGACGTTTCCGTAGATCGCTCTGCGCTGTGCCCACAGCTTGATTGCCCGCAATGCAAGCTTGAACACCGTGGGCTGCGGGACCAGGTTGAGGATTTCGTCAGTCACCCGCGTGCCGTTGAGCGCTCGCTGGTCTTTTTCATCGATGTTTCTCAATAGATTATTGTCGTCAAGCGTCAGCGACAGCGGCACCTGCGACATGTCTAGTCTGGCACAGATCAGATCAATTGAAATACCACTAAATTTTATTTTAATAATTGGAACAAACGCATCTGGCACTGGCGCTATCTCTTCTAATTCCGACCGCTCCCGCAGTAACTTTTGGAATACTTCAAAAAAGTCTTCGCGGCTCACATGTTTAGGCACAACAACCAGTGTGTCAATATCAGATCCAGGCCCATGCACTCCCAACCGGTAACTACCAAATGTAAAAATCTTGCCTCCTGCATCCTTTGCCATCCCTTCTGACATATGTTTCTTCAGCGACACCTGTCGTACAAATTCTATAGTGAGCTGCTGCATAATTCCTAGTACCCGCACTCGACGTCTTGTCTCTTCTTCTGTCTCAAATGACCCTTGGCCCTTTAATTCCTGAATAAGCTGGTCATTCAGTATCCGCTCCGCCGGCGTAGCTCCTAGCAACGATACTGGTTTGGTAACGCCCCATTTTTTCGCATCCATTGTTCATATACCTACCTTGTTAGCGACCCAAACACCGAGCGACTAAGACACCCAGCTATCTAGAAAAGATGAACAAAAACTGTCTATAACTCTAAATCATCATCAATCACCAGAGTAAACGCCAGGGTTGGGGAACCCTCTTAGCTGAACAAGCACATGGGTATGTGATATGACTGGCATAAAGCAGATGTATATATATAGATCAGTGGAGAGGGAGAGGTGTGTACTTTTTCCTTTTTTTTTTTTTTTTTTTTTTTTTTTGGAAAAAGAAGAAATTGCATCTCTACAAGTGCCTACCGTTTGTGAAATAAACATTTTGAGAAATTCATTAAACTACATTTCTAGTTAGTAATGGGCCCGCTGCCCTACTTCGAGGCAGACGAGATGGTTATGCTGGAATATGTCTTATTTCCATGGCTGACGCCAATGTTTTCGTCTTCTTCACACACGTCATCATAATAAACCGCTGTCGTTGCCGCAGCTGCAGTTTTCATCATCATCTTAGTCGTCGCGGAGTACAAGTAATATTGAGTTAGTATAATTAGTTCAAGTAAAAATGTAGTGCTAGTGCCAATTAAAAATGGCCGCTCTTCTCTCAGAAATGCAGCTCTTCGTTCAACGTCTTTGATGGCCGAGGCCGCCGATAATATAGACAAGCTATATCCAAAATTGCCCAGCAGATCTGCAAGAAACAACCATATACTGACATGACCAGTGGACTTGTGCGTGTAATTTTTGTGGATCTGAGGAATAACTGAAAGCAGGTACATGGACTGAGAAATCCACGCACATACCGTTCCTACCGAATGAGAGAACGGAGGACTGGTAGATGTTGTTGCCGTCGACAGCATGAGCGATGAAATACTGTCATGGTGCTGCTGCCCGGTCGCTGGGTATAACGGCGCGCCGTTGGCTCCTTTGACAATCAACGAAGCAGCGGCAGCCACAGCTACGACTTTGCGGGACAACAAGGGGGTTGATTCGCATGGGGCTGCTGGCGTTAAAGTCCGCGCCGGTGTAGGTGACGACGACGACGACGACGATGATGAAGCCGTTTTCATCAATGATCCGTTTTTCTTTGATGTTAGTGGATCCGGCGACTGATCAAATGTGTCTTCTTCTTCTGCCTCGACCACTTCTACTATCATGCAAGCTGACGGCTCTTCCTCTGAAAATATAAAGTATTCCAGTAATAGCGTACAATCTATCAGCAGCGATGACACAGACAAAATCCTCTGAAATGTCATTTGATTAGTGAAAAAACATCCTGTGACATTAGATAGGTCTCCCATTACCCAGCACAACAGAAACAACCCTGAGAATCCCGCTGACGTTCTTGTCTTGTATCCTAGATAAATTTGATATAGTCCTGACAGGATCCAACCTGCAACTGAAATGCAGCTGGCGAGCCAGCTGATTTCCTCCATAATACCGTAAACACAGAGACCTGACACACGGTATATCCAATGAACAAGTGCACGGCCGTTTTGGTAAGAGTCACAGGTGGTGGTACTAAAAAGCGATGGAATTGTCGACGGAAACTTTGCCGACTCTGACGTTGACGCAGTTGCTGCTGCTGTCAGATATAGCAGCCCACTAGATGTTATCGTCATTTTAATATTACTCTATCAACTGATTAAGTAAGTGTTGATAACGTGATAACAAGGGCACCCCTTTCTGGTTTAGATTGACAGTAAACAAAACAGCAAGGTGTTGTTTTCTTTTTTTTTTTTTTTTCTTTTGTCCGCTTAAGGTTAAGTTTACCGCTTCCGTATTTGGCCTTATCAGAAGATAAGCGCCGCAACGGTCACGCTGACACCGTGCGGAGAAGAACTTAGCGAGGGAGCGGGCTTCTCTGCGTTCTATATTTACGTTTAAAGAGTGCGTACACAGATATATAATGAAACATACCAGCACACATGTCTCTTCGTCCCAGACTATCACATGCGATTTGTTTGCCAGCGTTGGTTGGGTTTCTCTCTTTTCTTTTTGTCTTTTTTTTTTTTTTTTTTTTTTTTTGGTTCTTTCTCAATTGCAGCAAAGCGTCATCTGACTCCTATTTATTCTCCTTCTATTAATCCGTCCATTTATTGTTTATTATAGTCTACTAAATATTTAATCTATAATCTACTTGAGATTCACCAACTTAACATCAAATGTCAACTCACTGTTAGGTGGAATACCCGGCAGCTTCTGCTTTCCATATGCCATAGCTGCAGGAATAATAATTCTTCTCTCTCCATTAACTGCCATTCCCGCTACGCCTACATCCCATCCCCGAATGACCTCACCCTTACCCAAGGTGAAATAGAACGGCTTGCCCTTAGTGTTGGAGTCGAATACCTTTCCGTCTCTTAGTTTACCAATGTATCTCATGCCAATCTTGTCGCCGCTCTTGGCCTTAGGTCCCTGACCAACGGTCCTGTCCTCGACTATAACTCCTCCCGCCAATTTCTTGGATGAGGGCTGGGACTTGGAGGGTGTGGGTCCCTGCTCGAGGTTCTCAGAGAACGAGACCTTGGCCTTCTTTCCCTTCTTCTCCTCAGCAGCGGAGGCGGCCTCTTCAGCGGCCCGCTTCTTGGATGCCTCCTTCTTAAGGTTCTTTGCATCCTTCTTTCCTTCCTTCTTGGCTCCCTTCACTTGCTCCTCGTACTCTTCGATCTCCACGATCCGGGGCTCGTTTGCCAACTCGTCCTCATCGGGGCTCAAGTCGTACTCCTCGCTGTCTAATTCGTCCTCGTCCGACTCTTCTTCGTCGTCGTAGTCCTCGTCCTCGTCAGATGGGTTGTCGTACGGGTGCTCAACGTAGTTACCGCTCAGGTAGATAGCGTGCGATCCAGTGGCGACAAACACAACTTCTTCGTGCGCGTTGATGACGAGATCTAAAGTTTGCTGGTATTGTGTCTTGGGCGAAAGCGTGCAAACAACAAACTCTGAGATGTCGTACTCCTCGTCGTCAAGGTCTGACTCCTCATCCTCATCTTCCTCGTCTTCCTCCATGGCATCGGCATCCTTGCCCTTCTTGGAAATTCTCTTGGAAAGTGCCTTGCCCTTCTTGGTCACTTCTTCTTCTTCAGACTCCTCCTCAGAGCCCTCAGATTCCTCCTCCTCTTCATCAGACTCTCCCATCAGCAGTCCCTCCTCAGGGAAGTCGACAGGCTTCTTGATGATTCTCAATGTGCTAGGAACCTTCTCGTCATCTAGTGGTTCTAATGGGTCAATAGCTGCCAAAGTAATTCTAATGGAGATAGGAAAGTCCTCCTCAATAGCAGGAACTGGCTCTCCAGGAATGATCTTGCGGTTATAACTGTTTAATGGAAGCAAAGACGACATGTTTGGTATTGAATGCAAGTGTAAGTGGAAAACAGGAAAACCTTTGCAAAAACGGGTCTTTATGAAAGAAAAAAAAAATTAAGGTTTCGCCGCACGATGGAAAAATCGAGATGATGCCGCTGCTAACCGTAACCTTGTCCTTGTAAAACGTGCTATGCATGATCGAGGACGTTGGCGGCGCGCATGAAACAGAACCAAGGCTACCTGTCTACTTTGATTTGTGTCTCTTTTCGTTCTGATGGAACTAGTTTTTTCTTTTTTTTTTTTTTTTTTTTTTCTATTTTCTACACAAGCTTTCTTAGTCTGTTTCTATTTTTTATTTCACTCTACTGTAATCCTTAAAAAACATTTCTTTATTTACTTTTTCTATTCATCTCAATTCCCTTCATTAACTACTACTATAAGTGGTGGTTGGGTGGTTTAAAACTTAAGCAAGTGAGGCTTGTCTCCTCTGTTTAAGCTGAAGCTAGTAGAAAGATACTCTTGCAACAAATCAACCTTGCTGATTTGCTCAATCAAAACGCTGTCCACAGCCTTTTGGTCCTCAACTCTCTCAGCCTTGGGCTCTCTAACGGGAGAGGGGGTTCCCTTCTCGAAGAACTCTTGTTCAGTCTTTCTCTTTTGTTGCTTTGAAACCTTTTCTCTGGCAAAGTATTTAGGAGTGAACTTGTCAACCTTCACTCCGCTGACATCAACCTTAGTGGATGTAGCAATAACATATCTAGCATTGACTCTTCTGAGAGGAACTCCGTTAATCTTGAATGGTCCGGTAACCAATAAAGTGTTGTCTTCAAGAGTCTTCAAAAGGACAACTCTCTTTCCACGGAACTTGCCGGCGAGGATGATAAGAATAGCTCCTGGCACCAATGAGCCTCTAAGCTTGGCGGGGTTGGCAGCTTGCTTAACCTTGGACACACGGGTCTCTTCAGCGGCAATCCACTTAGCTGCCTTCTCCTTGGGAACAACTCGTTGGCCTCCGTTCTTGGCTCCTCCAATTTGTTTGGTCACAGTGCTCATTTTGTGTCGGTGAGAGAACCTGTCGGTCGGTGGTGCTATCGGATCGGGTTGGAAAATCGACTAGTTAGTTTGGTTACTGTTTAGGTTGGCAGGCGTAAATTGCAGTCTGTGACTGTTTTCTCCGTCCAGGGGGGCTCAGGGCAACCGCCCCACAAGACAGAGTTACAGGACATGGAAAATAAAAAAAAAGCTAACTTAAAACGGACATGCCCAAGGTCACGTGACACCGACAATCCAGAAGGAATTGTCGAATCGCTCGAACGACGTGCGAAACAACAGAGACTCTAAATTTATTCTTATGCTCATTAATGATTTATTGACTTACTTGTTTGTTATTTTATCTTGAGTGTTAGATAGGTTTATTGTGTCCTTGAATTAGTCGTTTAATCATATCTTGTCCAATAGCATCACCCGGCATCCAAAACATAGATCCTTGTCCTGCGGAATAGTACTAGGCCCACTAACCGTAATACGCTCGCTCCATTCCTCACTGTCATTAAGAGACACTTGCCGACATAGTCTGCAAGTTATGAACTGAGCGTTTTGGTTTTCTTCGTTGCTTTCTTCTCGCTCTCCTCGTTCGTGTGGATCTGCCAGCTTGTTGGCCGTTTTCACCACAGTAGACACCACTGAAGGAAACGCCTTCTCGACATTATCGAAATACTCCCTCACCAGCTCCTCAATGCTCTGGAGCCTTTTTGCCGTCGGTATCTCTTTGGGCTTTGCTATGAGATCTTGGATGCCCCTCACCTTGACATACTGTTCTAGTTCGGATGCTAAAATGTCCTGAAGCGGGTAGCGCTGCTCTTGTGTCTGCATAATTATACTTGGAATGTGTTCACCTCTGCCTTTGCATGTGAGCGCTATCGTCATCTCAGCCAGCTCCGTCATTGAGTGGCCCCACGCAATGCTGTCACAGCCACGGAGCACCGCAGTCTGCTTCACCACCAAACGGATGAGCACACGCTTCATGTCCTGGTACGATGTCTTTTCCTTGCGTTTAAGAATGTTTAGCGCATCCAGCACCGTGATGGGCTCGCCGTCCGTCGCGACGTCGCCCACGACATACTTGCTGTCAAAATGCTCTTGCAGAAAATGCGACAGTTCGTACATCACAAAATCGCATTCAGGGTATGCTTTGCGCAATCCCTTGACGTATTTCTCCGCCTCAAGGATGTGGGGCTTCTTTGTCACCTCTCTAGTGTCAGCAGCCCCGTCATTCGCGAGAGCCGTGTTCACGCTGCTACCAGCGGTATCGACAGAATCTGTCTTCTCAGCCTTCACGCGCTCATACTCATCCTCATCCTCCACTATATGTAGCGCCGTCAAATAAAAGCCCTGTCGCCCATGGTGCATAGCCTTTTGTTGTCGAATCAGTGCCACCGTCATGTCTATTAATGCGGTAGACGACATTCTGGTAGAAAATGGTATAAGAATCGTAGGTAGCGTCTCGGGCAGTGGCTCTTTATAAATTACTCGGTAGTCATCTAGTCGTTTTCTATGTTTGTATTGAAGGTAGTTGATGAAGCATTGATTACAAAACTGCTCCGTTCGAGAGACAAGGTCGCTTTTCTCGGTCTTGCAACGAGAGCACATAGGCGATGATGTTGGTGAAGATGAAGCGGTTGAAGAGTTCGAGGCGCTCATGATGCAAGTAGGATGTATAGGTGCACTCAGTTGACAAGGTCGCAATAGACTCTTGCTAGTTCTAACAATACTCTCTTGCTTTTGTTCAAGGATCTCGCAGTTTTACTCAATTTCTATCGAATTGAAGAAGAATCACGCCCGGATAATTGGATAATTCGAAATTTCAAGCCCTCCTCCGGCAATTTCTAATCTTTCGTATTGTTGCGTCTGCAAGTTTAATTTTTCTGGCCAACTTTAACTCTACGCTATCGCGTCGTAACTTTAAACTCATTAGTAAGAGGTGACTAATCGCATTCTCGCTGCTGAACCAATCTGCATTGGAAAAATAACAAAAACGGTCTTACGAGAAATTCACGTCGTTTTTATTTGGAATATTTCAACTTTGTATCGGCAACTAAATGCATCTATCTATAAAGCCGTGTACTTGCATAGATCTATCTATGCAGGACGAATCATGATGATCATGTTAAACCATCGTTGCGAACCCCATCAACCTTAACTCTCGTGTTCCTTTCTCGTCATTCAACCACCAGCCAGCCATGTCGGTCGAACGAGACAAATCAAAAGTCGACTTTACAAAAGACGGAAATTATAAATTCTTTCCTGACGAGCCAACCGATGTAACTCACAAAAATGCAATGAAGAACAAGACTCCCTCTCAATACTACGACCCATGTGCCGAAGCCTCTAAGATGAGCTTAAAATGTTTAGAGAGGAACAACTTCGAAAAGGATAAATGCATCGCATATTTCCAGGCTTACAGGGATTGCAAAAAGACTTGGCAAAGACATCGAAGGGCTAACTAATTGTTGTGTAAAATGGGCCGATGGTTCCACATGCTCGCCTCCCGGTGTTGAATTGGGAGCGGGGTCTGGTCACAGTGGAGCTGCAGAACTGGCTGCAGGACACATCATGCACTGGCTGGCCTGTATGTATATATATATTGTTAACGTTGTTATGATTATCAAGTTCATTTGCGGCAGTAGCGGTGGGACTAGTAGCAGTGATCACATTCCTTGTCGTCGTTGTTTTGCTCGTCCGCACATTCGTTCTCGTCTAAGAAATAAATAAAAAGGTCAAAGTAGCCACTCAAACCAATCAATAGCCGTAGCTGGTCTTCGGAGCTTCTAAATCGCTGTCGCTGTCATCTCCATGCTCGATGTTCCGCAGCACATTGCCAACAATGGCCAATGCTGCCTCTTTCGCTGGAGTCCTCTCTAACTTGCTGACAAACATTGGAGTCCTTGCTGGCGACAACCCCGAAACTGCTGGTGACCTATCATCCACATCCACATCCATCTCCATCTCCATGTCTCGGCGAGGGGTAATTTGACTGGCAGCACCAGGACCGGCCGTCCTCTTTGGCGTCACCATCACCTTCCCCGAAATAGCATTCAAGTCTGTCTGCAGTTCTGGCACACTAATAGAGTCCTCAGTGTCCTCCATGTATGTCTCAAAAATACTTTTTCTTCGAGGTGACGCTGTCTTACTTAACGGCGGTTTTCGCGGGCTGATCTGCACGCTCCAAGTCTTGTCCAGTACTTGATGGCGAAGAAACGTGCGCTTTGTGTTCGCATTGGAGACGCTCGCAAATTTCGATGAAGCTCCATTGGCAACGCTGCCGTTAATCGTGCTCTCCGACATGCTCATGTTAGCGATATTCCTGCCGCTGCTTGCGTGGGCTAAGCGACTGGAATTATCTGCAAACAGTCTCACGGAAGGTTCCGGCGGATGAATAGACAAGGATGAGCTATAGCCACTATTGAATGTATTGCCGGTCGCTGTAGCCGTAGCCGTGTGATCTTCTTTGTCTGCCTGTGCGTACTTTGACATTGGCCGCACAGGCGTGTCGTCCAGCGAGACGTCCGCGCTGTCTTCTCCCGCAGACATCTTGATGTCTTGCTGGTTAGCTTGATAAAGGTTCTCTTGGTTGCTCTCATAGTCTGGCTGGTCCAGCTCCGCGTCGCTTCCATAGTTATTATCGACCTCTTCGTTGTTGACCACTTCCTCATATGTAGTCAACTGGACCTTCGCACTAGCTTCTAGGAACTCCTTCCAGTACCCCACGTTAGCCCACAGCCTCCGTGACTCCTTGGTATATGATTCTAATTTGGGAATGATCTTCTGGCTGACGATTCTGTTGGCTTCTGCAAAGTTCCGATCAATGTCCTGGAGCACAAGTGTAATGCTCTGTTCTGTCCGCTCTAATTCTTCTGCTAAATCGTTATTAGCTGCATTTGCCGCCCGCGGCCCAGCAATAGACTTCCTCGGACCCAGCGATTTCCTGCTATTTTTCATCGTTGAGATCCTGCAAGGGCCAGAGTCGCGCTCTCAGTGTCCAAACACCCAATTGTTTGTGTCGCGAAATTAAGGTTGCTTCCGCGCCCTCTATTAAAGTTAGGCAATTTGACTGTCAATTATTGACACCTTACTGTTCATAGTATCGTGCGGTACGATTTGACAAGCCACGTTGAGTAGGATACTGATAAAATGAAAAAAAAAAAAAAAAAAAAAATTGAACATATGGCTTGCCTGTTTTGAGCTATTAAGCAGGAAACGGATATATGAGCACTTGGTTATGTAGATAGATCTCAGCAAAGAAATACAAGTTCAGTTCTGCGGTATACTTTAATCTTACTTCCCTAGTATATCTACGTAAGACGACTGCACATATTTTTTTTTAACTAAAACAGGGGGCACGTGACAATCGCGATTTCAGAGTTCAGATTTTGGCCCAAAACGGCAACAAAAAAGCTGTGTTAGCAGTTCCTTGAAATCTGTCAATTAATACTGGCTCCATTTGTGTTGTCTTCGTTACAGCATTCTAAACAAATAGTGTATTAAAATAATTTGTACCAATTGCACATTAGATCAAGTATTTCCTTTTTTTTTTTTTTTTTTTTTTTTTTTTTCAAATCTTAAGACATGTGAGACACAATTCGGGTTCTCATAAATAACTTGCTGTGGCTCTGAACATCGGCAGTCATACTACTACTAGTAGTCAATAGTCAACTACAGCAATCCGCATGAAAAATAGCTGGTATAACCGCAACCGTTTTGGCATTCTAGCCTTAACGACATATTAAAGAAAAACTACCAGGAATAGTCTAAAAGATTAATCTGTATTCGGATTAAAAACCATTTTACTCCAGTCCTCATTGAATGCGCTTCCGTGGATTAACTCGAAATCTTTGTCAGTAATATATTCTCCATACTCTTTGCTGTCCTTCCAAATCTCGAACGCTTTCTGATAGTCCACTTTGTGATCGCCCATGATAAGACGCACAGATGCTTCGGGCGCCAAAAAAATGCGGACAAGATCATATACAGTCTGGAATCTGGCAAGCCAATCACATGACACATACGGGCCTTCTGCGGACATGACTCGCTTAAGGGGGCTGTGCAAAACTCTGTCCAGCCTTAAAACAATAATATTTCCCAGACGTTCGCCGTAATATCCGTACATAGGACATTGATCATGATTTCGTAATGACGCGGCATCAAAAAAAGCATCCTCGAGATCTTTTGTAGCCTCCAAAAAAGAGTCAATTACAGCATATCCTTTTGTCACGTCCAGAAAAGAGTCCATTACAGCGCCTTCTTCTAACTTCTCATCCAGCTTCCTCCAAAGAAGCTCTAAGATATCCGCAACCATGACGTCTACCCTCGATATTAAGCGCTTAGAGACTTTGCAGTTATCATACACTGTGTAATTCCTGGCTTTGCCATATCCCCGCAGGCTTTGAAAGTGGGTGGGAGTGAGATCAAAATCGTCTATTTCATGTAACTTTCCGGGTGTACACGTCACCACTTTGTCAGCTATAGAATCGTTCACTGGTCCATGCCCTGCCATTTCTGTGTCTTCACCAGGAGAATCTTCGCATTCAATCCCCAGGGCTTTTTTCTTTGGCGATCAGTTTTCTCATGCTGGGCATTTAGGACGTCGCCAACAGAATTAGCATCTAGATCAAGCCCAGAATTGTGCTGCAAATCATGACGTGATTGGTCTTCCGAGTCTACTTCCGAGTGATGACCCGAGTGCTTGCCAGAAGACTCCTTAAAGCTAGCCTGTGAATCGCCGGCTGCAACTTCCTCGGAATGCTCACGTGAATCGGGCTCCGAGGAATCCTCGTAATTTAGCTGATTACTCTCTTCAAGCCACTGGTGATAACGAGACAAAGGTTCCTCATAATTCACTATAATATCTGAATCGACATCGTATCGTGGAAGAGGGGGTTCTTGGGAAGAACGAGGGACATCGCTAAAATCAAGACAAGTCGAAGGATCAGCATCTGAGCTATATTCACCTTCGTGCTCAGCAGTTTCATATTCAAACAAGTGCCCTAATATCTCGTCGGGAAAGCGATACATTGATAGTGAGGACCGAATTATATCCGCGTAAGTACAGCCCTCACGGCGCTTCATCAGCTGAGCTTGTGTGAGATTCCACTTCCTCAGACGCAATTCCTTTCGCTTAACAGGCCAATCCTTCTTTAAATTATTGCGAACAGTTGCCTCTATGTTGTAAGTCATATCACTAAAAAATGTTGGCGAACTTTCCTCTTTGGTACATGAAAAGCGTTTGCATCATCCCAGTATGGAACCGTGGGTTATACATCTCTGCGTAGAGTCGAGTTCCAAGCAATAAACACTCGTGAGCCACACATTCGTCCAATGTCCATGCCCTCAGCGTGTGCGCCTCCTTCTTTAATTTTAGTTTATCAAAGCCCTTCGTCAGCCATCCAGGAGTAGAAGCCATTGGTCTTGCTGGCCTTTCGAAGAACATAGGTATATAAGTTAGAACACTTTTGTTCTTGCCTTGCTTCGATCTGATTCCCTTGTATTCGGGCGTGAGAAACGAGTCGTCAAGGATGATGATTTCATCCACTAAACCGTAGAGATAAGACCACACCCAGGCTGCATTGAAGAAGCCAACCCATTCGGCGCTATAATAATGGAATGTATTTCCTTTGAGACCATCATTCTTGTAAATGGCGAACAGCCACCTCCTATAAATCTTTTCTGCCTCTTCGTCAAGTAACGAAGGTAGCATAAGAGAGAGTTCAAGGGGTACGAATAAACGAGCCATTTCACGGTACGCCAGTATTTCAGGCTGTTCGTGCGTCTTCTTCACGAACAAATCGAAGCAATTAACAACGTCATAAAATGCATCTTCTGGCGAATGTTTCAGATACAAATCAAACTTGGCCTGTAAACTGCGCTCGCGCTCTTGCAGATGCCCCTGAAAGTGAGCCATATCCTTTAGAGGGCTTCTTCGTGATGTCGCGAAGACATCGAATTTTAAAGTGCTGGCGATCTCGCCCTCACGTCGTATATCCTCCTCAGACAATTTTAATTTTCCTCGAGGTTTCCTCAAGTCTCCAAATTCCTGAGAATGTGTCTCGTCCCAATGAGTCCTGGCATTGCCTATATTTTGCGAGGTGAAGTCACAGGAATTCAAAGGACATCTGTATACCATCTCAGACTTATCCACCACTTTGTCATCGGCGATTGTTCTATACGATAAGCGCCTGGGTTTTCGCTCGGCAGCAAGGAATGGTTGGACGTGTAGCTCGCCCTGACCACACGAAAACCAAGAAGTTCTGGCCTAATCAGCAGGCTGCGCGCTTTTGACAATGTTTTTATATTCAAGTCAAGCGGAGTCCGTCTTATCCTTTTTCCATCAGCCACCTCAAATGATTCGAGATCCACCCTCCTTTTTTGTTGTACCCGCCTGTACAAAGCCGCTCCATAGCCCATAGCTAGGTCCTGTTGTAGTAGACTGAGAAAAAAAATAGTCAACGCAATAGCGGCAAGGGAAACATGTGCGAATCTCAAACAATGTTGTACGGCTGAAGCCACATTACCGGTTCGGTTTGGAAAGATAGAATAGAATCTCTGTACTGTCTCGGCAAATCCTACATTTTCATATTTATATAGCGCGTGTATCAAAAAATGATTTACAAGAAGAGTTCAAAGAAAAAACCATCTAGGGTTTTATTTACATTTGAAAATACAAATAGAATTAATATGGTCATAGCTTCATATAAAATAGATTGCCCTATAATCGTGGACAGAGCTTCAGGCATAGTCTGCACCACCAAGGTCTCAGCTATATTTCACGAACAGAGTGCCAGTAAGGTTGTGCCCCGACAAGGTTTCAGCTGCAAATGCTTATCCAGCCGTCACGCAGGGGTAGGCTAAAAAACCTGGACAGAGGGGCAGCTGCCAAACCACGGACGGAGGGCAGGGGAGGGCAAAAAAAGAAATGTGCAGTGCGTTTACCTAAAAAAAATGGTGGTTTTACATAGCTTCGTGCATTTACCTAAAAAAAAATGGTAGTTCCACATGGCTTCAAAAAAAATGGTGCCTCTACGTACTTTCTTCTTTTCTTTTTTTTTTTGGAAATCACGTTTGACCTTGACATTAGCGTTTGAGAAATCTCGCATGCAATCTGCATAAAAAGAAAACAAAAACTGGCAAAAGCAAAGAAGATAACGTACAGAGTTAATTACCCCGGAAGTGTGTCAACCTAAAATCTTGAGATTACAGGAGTACAATAATGCCAGCAATATACAATTGCAAATTAGGAGGATGGCCCCGGATGAAAGTCTCGGCACGAAAAAGGTGGGTTAACGCGCAGAAAGATCGTCGCACCATTCGTCGCGAAGTAGAGATAGAGAGGATGCTTCCCATTATGGTCAACCTGGCACGTGCGAAGTTGAATCGCACGGGGAGCCAAATTGATGATTACATTCTTCGTGTTTGGTTCCAGGACCATGGCAAATTACATCGATTTGTTCCCGAGCGTGTTTCAGGAAGGGAACTTCACCTTGCAAGGAGACATGACCTAATTAGCTTAAGTAACTATTTAGTGGCCTCAGCAGGGTACCGTTACTTTACGAAAAGAGGAGCACCATCACTAAACTATGCATTCCAAGCTTTTTATAATAAATACCGAGTCTGAGCCGCCATAAGGCGTGAATAGAGGACTTATTTGTCATGGGCAATGAACACGTTTGGTTGGGCTGGGACTTACGATTATCTCAGCCTTTGAGCTAGCGGTGACAACATTAACGCAGATGTATTGAAAGCCGTGATGCCACGGGTGCTGCACTCAGTCAGCGAAGGCCAGGACGCCATGGAGACATTAGGATCTGGGGCATTACTTTGTGAGCGATATTTGGCAAAACAGCGCAGGTCCACAGACACATTTTGCACGGAACAGCGTCATTATTTATCTGGTCAAATCCGTGTTTTATCGGCAAACTAACTTGTTTGCTTTCGAGCTTGGCAATCTGTTCGACGCAATCACACGACACTTGGACGACAACGAGCATGTACTGTCTGAGGCAATTCTATGTACCGGTGCACTACGATATGCCGAGATGTCAGATGCGAAAAGTCAGAAACTGAAGGAAAAAGTTTCTTGCTCTGCTATCCGGATATTCGCTGTCATTCCCGGATGTTTGGCGGTGTCTCTGGCAGAAAATCTGGCTGGAATATTGTCTGATCGGTTGTTTCGACATGCCTATAGGCCGAAGCTGTCCGAAATGAAAAGGCAGATAGTGGGGTTCGCAGCTAGAATTGATCAGGAGTTTTTTAACTTGGGTCTTCCGGCCGCGGACGGATTCGCTTGCTAATTCGAGAATGCAGCGACTGCTGCCGGCGCGTCAAAAGCGCCACTGGACGCAATAGATAAATTATAAATAATTATGATAAAATAGCATCTATAAAAAAAATAAAAAAGAAATGAATAAATATTAGAAATAATATTAAGTCGTATTATCACTTATACCTGTGTTTAGCTCACTAATTGAACAAGTACAAAAAATTCCATGTCCTGTACGCTGGCCCTACTTTATGCATCCTTACATAAGCTACATGTGTTCCTCACAAAGATTAGTTTCTTCGCGTCCTCTCGTTTCTATCCGTTCTTTTCATGCGTTCCCATATTATGCTCGCTCCTTATGACGCTTGTTCTTTCCCGTTCCCGTCCACCCTTGTTTTATATGTTTACTGTTTCCCCTTCAGGTGCCGTGCGTTCAATGACTTACTTACTCAGCTTGCATTCAATCTGGCCATCTGCGGAGCGGTCCTATTTGCCCAAATTTCTGATCTAATTAACGTACGGTATTAAATTACGTTCCGATTCTGCGTACTTGCTATTTTTGTCAATTAATCTGACACTGGCAGTTCTCTACATGACATGAAGCCTTTCCTTATATCTCCAAGGCACTGCATTGTGTTGCTGTCGGCGACACTTTCATGCGAGTTGCATGCCCTATGACCTTCGCGGAAGACTAGAGCATGGTCATCATGAAGCAGCGCCTCGGACTTAATCAGATATTTTGATGCCTCTGACGGACTAGCATCTTTCAGTAATTAAGCTACAGTACAGTAGTCAAATTTCAGGCGGTCATCTCTAGCAAAACTAGTTAGTTTTGAGGTTTATCATTTATTTTTTGCTATTGTTCAACTTTTGCCACTTGTGATGATCTCCTTCATTTCTGCGAGTTGTTGTGAGAGTCCCTTAAGAAGATCCAATACAGACTGCATTGACTCCAGGCGACCTGCACACTCGTCCATTTGCTCCGCGATATGCGCAACGCGTTCTCGGTTATCTTCTAGCGTTTCTTCAATCCCAGCGAGATCATCGGCCACATTGCAAATCGCTTCACTCTGTATGGCTATCTGCTGTGCCGTGCCTTCGATTTTCCTTCGTTTGTTCGGTTTGCCATCATCACTGGGTTCCTTTTCTTGTTCCGAATCTGTCTCTTTCACGGCATTACTGATGTCGTTCGCTCTTGTCGCAAAGCGCCCTTCATTAAGCCCTACAGAAGGCGCCTTGCTCGACTGATCAGGTTTCGCTGCGCCTTTACTCGCCGCTCCTACCTGCTTTTGGCGACGCCACTCGTTGAGTTGTCTTTTCAACAGCCTCCTTCTTTCCTTTTCTGCCTCGATCTTGTTCCGATGCTCTATCAGGATATCCAGTAACTCATCGTCCGTCATATCTTTTGTTGAACGCGCTTTTTTCGCGTTCTGTGTGCCGGTGCTCTCCATTCTCAATTTGTGCTGTCTGTCAGGTCTAAACTATGTATGCGTGAAAGTCGCTTACACGCAAATTGGCCGCCCCTTCCTGTCTGGCCTTACCATTACTCTAATGGAAATCTAACTAGTTAACGTTGAAGTATTTTGTACTTCTGCGAAACCGCCTTTTAATAAACAAATCTCTCCCAACGTTAACTAGTCTTACCTAATCGGACCACCTAACACGACTGCTAGGATGGCTTTTAGCCACCACCTTTCATCATCTCATAACACTTGCATAGTAACCACAAATGAAGGAAGAAAGTACGGTCTTGTCTTACTACTGCTCTTGTTTTATTATAATTTTTTCGCCACAGTCGGCGAAGACCGTAAGTGCGCGCCCCATCTCATCCAGGGGGACCACCAGCACGCGTGTTTCCCTAACCCTAAGCCCCCAAAAGGGTAATTTTGTTCATTAGTTAAACACACGTTTATCTTCGAAATGCCTGGACGACAGGAACAATACAAACCAGAACAACCCGTTTAACCGCCACCGCCCGATGTCTTTTTCTCGGTCGGCAATGGACACAAGGGCTGCAAGCAACTAGTCATCCTGTCCGGTTGAACCGTCTTCAGGCGGCAATATATATAGTTACTGAAAATCTCAGGAGGCATAACTTCTTGCGATAAATATACTACAGAACCTATCTTCTGTTCGCCCACCAATTATATGGTTACAAGCTGAACAGCCATCAAATATGGGTCTTGTATATTGCAACATGTCATGGGTACGGTATGCGCTCTGGTTTTTATCCTTTACTAAGAATACCGGCACAGACAAACACTCCCGAAGAGTGAGCTATAGTGGCCAAGAAAAAGCCGCTATTACACGAAACAAACATATAAAAGGTCATGACATGTATATATTATTTAAAGCGTTTTAATTCCCTTCTTTGCGTGTGGTTTAAATTAATGACCAGCTCTTCTAGCCTCAGCAATGACCCTGGTCATGTCCTCACGCTTGGCCCTACTTGGCCAAATCTTGCAAGCTTTTTCCTGGCGAAGTCTCTAGCCCATTTCCCTTGGGAGCTTCTAATCAGCTCAATAATTGTTCTTTCGCAAGTAGCGAGACCGGCAACTTCTCTAATTAAGTTGCGAACGAAGGCAGTTCTGTTAGATTTGGTACCCTTTCTTTAAGACTTTCTAGCAGCCGGAGTTCTGGAAGTGACCCTGTAACCCTTGTTATGGCCGACACCAATAGCTGATCTCTCAGCGGCTGATATTGTTTCGAAAAACCAGAGAAGCGTCGCAGCCATAATTTTTGAAGAAGAAAACTGCCACATTTGATGGGCTCAACAGGTAGGGTGTGCTCCTATGTTGTTATACTTTGCCAACGATTCTTGGATGGCAAAAAGGTGCTTCGGCATGTCTATGAGGGTCCCTCCATCGATTACTGTGAGAACCGTGTAACAGTATAGACGCCGAATCTTACGCCGAGTTGAAAATAAGTGCTGCAGCCCAGGATTCCGCTATGCAACAGCAACAACCCTAACGGGCAACAGTGGTGTCAATGAGATTACACTGTTTTTCTTTATCGCTTCAGAGCAGCCACTTAGAAAAAAGCCAAGATATATAGATAGGAATTAATAATACTTTATCTATTTACTGATTTTCCTGTCGTCTCAATTTATTTGTTATATCTTACTTTACTCCTTTTCCTGGCAAGATCTCATGAAGCCGTCCAGCTGAATAGACCCTGTCGATGCAGGTGTCCCACATACATGCCAAGACGCGGGGTACACACGCACGTCATGCGGCTATTGTCTTATCAAAGGCAATCGGAGATTGTGTGTACGAGATCTGCAGCAAATTTGTACATATTCACTGTATTCAAACCGCGGTAGAATTTCGGCATCTTTTTGACATTTTCAATTCCGCTAAGGCGGGGTATTTGAGGATCCAAGTTTGACCACAATCGTTTCACAACAATGATCTCACAATATAAAAATGCACCCTTGGATTGCAAACGCGTCTGACATAAGTTACAACAGTAGCAACATGATGACGGAGAAAGGGGAAGTGATCCAGCATGAAGAAACCATTGACTCAAGCACAATCAAATCGGAGCAGGAATTGTTTCCCGATGTTAATCCCAAAAAAGTGATGCTGAAATTAGACGTGGCAATTATCCCATTAGTCACTGTTCTGTACCTTTTGGCATACTTGGATCGTGGAAATATCGGAAATGCAAAAATCGAGGGCTTAAGTGATGACTTGGGTTTGCATGGGAACCAGTATAATCTATGTCTCACGATGTTCTTCATTCCCTACGCCTTATTGGAAGTGCCTTCCAACATGCTTCTGAGAAGACTGCGTCCTTCAGTCTGGTTACCCGCAATTATGGTGGCCTGGGGCACGGTAATGACATTGATGGGTATCGTTCACAACTTCCAAGGACTGCTAGCTACTAGAATCTTTTTAGGAGTCTGTGAAGCAGGCCTGTATCCGGGAGTAGCATTTTACTTGACGATGTTTTATCGGCGGGAAGAATTGCTTTTTAGACAATCCTTGTTTTGCTCCGCAGCCTCGATTGCCGGAGCTTTCTCAGGAATTCTGGCCTTTGGAATTGCAAAGATGGATGGCGTGGGAAATCGACCAGGATGGGCGTGGATTTTTATTTTGGAGGGAATTATCACAGTGGCGGTTGCCGCAATCACTACATTTTTCATATGCGACAGTCCTGACAAGGTCAAGACTTTGAACGCCCGAGAAAAAGAATACCTACTCTGGAAACTACGAGACACTGAATATAACGGATCTACGTCCGCCACCTGTCAGGATCCAGAAGAGAAAAGAGACCATAAATGGAAGTACCTCAAAGCCGCATTGGTTGATCCACAAGTGTATATCCATTTCTTCATATGGCTGGCTGTCACTTGTCCCTCCTACGGAATTTCCTTGTTTCTGCCGACAATTCTCAGGACTATGGGATGGACCACTGCTACTTCCCAGTTATTGACTGTACCGATTTACGTGGCGGCAGCTGTAATTTCAGTAACCTTGGCTCATTTGTCAGATCGTATTCGGCTGAGATCACCCATCATCATATTTAGCATCACATTGGAACTTGTTGGATACATTGTTGCCCTGACGACTGACGTCACTAAGCATCCGAAGGTACTTTATGGCGCTATGCTACTTGCTGCAGTAGGATGCTATTCTACATTTCCTGCATCAGTCTCTTGGCTTGCCTGCAATTTGGGGCATACGACAACCTACAAAAAGGCTATTGCAATGGCATTGCAAATCGGCATTGGAAATTTGGGAGGCGCCATGGCTTCTAACTTTTACCGAGCCCAAGATGCTCCGAGATACAAGTTGGGACATGGACTGGAAATTATGTTTTGCGCCATCGGACTTATTGCTGCCCTCTTGATGACTTTCCTATATCAACAGTGGAACCGTCAAAAGGCTAGGGATTTGGCATCAAACAGATACGCTAATTACAGTGCAGAAGACCTGCAGGATCTCTGCGACAAGAGCCCTTATTTTAAGTATATGATGTAATGAATTTGTTGTCTGCCCAGAAATGAGGCCATACTTGTTTCTTAGTACACTAAGAAGTTTAACTAGTGACAGCTGGCAGTGAATGAACCCATCCCAACAGGGGCTGCGCTGTTTCCCGATGTCGTTAACATGAGAACTAGAGCTAGTGCTACCAGAACATTATCATATGATTTGTGCATTTGATTTAGGAAAAAAGAGGGGCCATCTTCAGAGAGCCGGCGCAAAAAACCTGTTCCATAAAATGTTAGTTGAAAGAGATGAAGAAAATGCGGAGCAGTTTGCGGAACAAATGATAAAAGAATTAGCAGATATTGATGATCGAAATAGTGCGAAACGACTGTTGTGTAATCCGGAGCTTTACCGCCAGTGGTGTGAGCGAATGGCCAAGGCTCCAATCTTTGGTGTGCCAATAGATATATCTGAAGAATATTTGTATGACGCATCGAGAAAGTGCACTCTTCCTGCTGTGTTTTATTTGATCGAACGGGCAGCCAAAATCTGCCGCGACATGAAAGAAGCATTATGCGGCACGAATCTAAAATGTGTCAAATTCAAAGGCGATGAAAAGACATTTTTGAGCGAGCCATCCAAGACCCTTTGCTGCTCAGCCGCCGATTTGAACCAACTAGAAATAACAGGGACTAGCAAGGATAATAACTTGTTCAGGGTCAAGACGCCTTTCTGGAAGGGTCTCGCGAGTAAGCTAAGTGGAAACAATAGTTCTCCAAATGATCTGCTGGTAGCATCCATGCATTTAGGCCGAGGTGGATTTAGACGACTGGCACGGGCAAAACATGCTCTCCGAGATGCTCATTGTACGGCCAACCTAAAAGAAAAAAAGATGCTCCTGCGGACTCTAACAATGATCGGCTTTACCCTGTTGTCATACTTTAAAGGTGATACTTTCTGAGGGACTTATGCCTTCAGACTTTGCACATCCTGTGTACTTGAAGGACTATCAGGAGTCTATCTTGAATGCGGTTACATGGAGGTCTTATGAGCCTGTGTATCGGACTGCGTATATGTCTCTGCAATTTTCTAACGAATTTCTCAAGGACTCA
Source organism: Crinitomyces ghanaensis (assembly GCA_030581755.1). Taxonomy (NCBI): domain Eukaryota; kingdom Fungi; phylum Ascomycota; class Dipodascomycetes; order Dipodascales; family Trichomonascaceae; genus Crinitomyces; species Crinitomyces ghanaensis. The sequence continues at coordinate 219,096 of JAKTVX010000003.1, forward strand.
GTAGTCGAATCCTACTGGGGATATATGGAATGTTAATATGAATATACCACCGGGACACGGATACGAACCTCATTACGCCTGGAATCGCAAATTGCTCGGGTGTTTGCTGAAGCCAAAGCAAAACAAACACCTGATAGACAATCACTTTTCTCGTCGACTGCCCAACATCTTACATGTCAAAGGCCCGACTAATGAATGGAAATGAAAATGAAACCAATTCTGGAAACCAATGTGTGCGACCATCTGACGATGAAATTGAGAGTAGCTAAATCTCTTGACTAATGATGTCGAAAAAGAGAAGAAACGTGAACATTTTGACGGAAATGAAGGTTTGAGCTTGTCTGAAGCTGACGCAGTGGAAGAATTAATACGAATAGTTGTGAGGAGCCACTAACTAAACGTGCTAAACTCAGTTAACCAAAGAGAAAAGGAAATCTCCGCCATTTAGCAAGACGCAAAACTATTTATTCCATTCTAAACAGTAACGAGCTGTTGGAAGGCCAGGGATGTTGCCGTCCTTAATCGTTTACTATTTGTCTAATAAAATGAAAAGAAGGACGTCATACATTAGCCGTACGTACTGGAATATTTGTTGGATATAAAGATGAATAGACTGTGTATAAATATTTTGATATGCCATCAAATTGATCTTGTATATTACCGCATGCTCAGAGTTATCGTTTAGTCAATTTATTCTCTAATTTATTGTATAGGTATACTCATACTCACACACGCAGTCTCTCCCTCTATCTTTCTTTCTTTCCTTACAACTTAGCCTTGGCCTTAACTTCTGCGCTGAACAAAGCTCCCAAATCATCGGCAGCCTCCTCCAAATAGTGTCGGAGCTTCTCACTACCCAATTTCTTGGACACAATGTTTACTTGGATAGAGTTTTCGTTAATCATATATGCAAGTCCAAATCCTCCGTCAATGACCTGAGACCATCCGTATCCGTTGAAGAACTCTGACGACAATTGCGAAGTAGAAAGATACCAACTGCTTGAGTATGCGTACATAGGATCTTGGAAGAGAGCAGGAACGGGCTCACCGTTCTGGATTAGTCTCTTAAGACCGAACAAGTGTCGATCGCATCCCTTTCCAGCTGAAGCATCAGCAATGTACTTGACATGTGCATCCATAGCCTTGCGAGCCGCGGTCAATCGGTCCTGTGCAGATGCTGATGGGTTCTCCATCTTTTCGCACAAGTCGACGCTCTCAAGAGAAACTGATCTGCATGTCTCAGTTCTTCCGAGCAAGAACCGACGAGTGGCGGCCGACTCGTAAGTGGGGCGGTTAACTCCTTGGTACTTGTAGTATCCAAGCTGAAGAATCATTTGGATAAACGCATCGGGCGAGCACTTGAACTGCTTAATGAGTCCCTTACCGTATCCCTTGTATGCGAACACTGAAAGCTCGTGGTCGCCAATGACTTTGGTGAAGTCGCTGACTGCTTGCTCAATATCCTTGTTCACTTGCTCGTTCAGAGAGAACGTGATTTCCTGAGGAGCTGTCTGGCTCTCCGAGATCTCGGTGGTGAACTTAATCTTATTGTTAACAATGACGTCGTTGATGAAGTCGTTGATGCGGTGAGTCTGGGTTCCGTCCATCATGGAGTGCTCACCCATGAATCCAGCTGCTCCGCTGTCGCAGATAATGAATTGAAGTGGCTTGTCGTAGAACCGGTTTTGTCCGTCTCCGTGCCAGTATTGGTGAGCTCTCTCCTCTCTGGTCACAGGGTGGCCCTCGTCCAAGCACACAACAAATGCGGCCCGCTCGATCTCCTCAAGCGCCGCCTTGTTGCGGGGATCAGCAGCCAAGAGGTTCTCTCTGGCCTTGGTCCACACATCTCTGTTCTCGGAGGTTAGGGCTCCTACTGCAGGGCCTGCTTGTTGAGCTGCATCGTAAACCTTAAGCAATTCGAGTTCAATTTCTGAAGTGGACAATTGCTTTCCGTTAGGCTTGACGTATGCGATCTTGAAGAATCGGTTCTTTCTGATGGCGATGAAGAACTGGTTCTCTGGCGCCTTGGGGTCGTACATGGCAGTGTCGTCGACCTGGGCTTTGGGGATACGGCACACGTTGAACATGTACTTGTATAGGTCCATACACAATGGCTGCTTTTTCATGAATTCTGGAACAAGGGTCTGGCTGTCCAATTGGGTCTTGAAGTCCAATGCGGCGGTCACAATGCAGGCTGCGCGCGATGCGGGCTTCTTTCTCAACGGATCGTCCTTGTATGAGTAGAAGTATGACACATATGGCACTACTGGATCTCTATATGCCATATATGCGGCTTCGTTCCACCACTCGCTGATCCAGTTCTTAGTGTTAGGGTCATTGGCACGAGCCAAGAGACGCTCTTGAAGCTTGCTTCCCGGTCCATTGGGAGCCAAGAACTCCTTTACCGCCTTCTCGGTGGTTTGGTACTGCTCTGGGGTTGCAACGGCCTTGACAGATCGGAGGTACTTGGCCGCAGTCTCCTCGAGACTGGGAACTGGCAGGTGGGGCAACGAGGCCTGGAATTGGTAAGTCGATGGCTGCGACGACGACGTCGAGTTCATGCGGATGGCGGCCATGTTTAAACTGTAGTTGTTGGTGATAGTAAACTTACTGAGTACGGGCTTCGCTTTTATTTGACCCAACCGTTTTAGCATGGGTAAGTACTGTAGCGACTTAGTGGTTGGGTGATTGCCTATTTAATATAGTTCGGAGGTGCGGAGTGGGTTAGGTGGCAGTGGTGGGGTCTTTCCCGGGGCAGGACGATAACTCGGCTCAATGGGGCTGCCGATAAGGAACCGAGGCGCATCAACGGAAGCCCGCCGCGTCGGCATCAACAGGAAATGCATATACTGCAGATGCGCAACAATACATAGTTATTCATGACTGTGAGTACACGGAACAATTATGAGGCATACCCATACAGCAAATAGCCATGCCCGCCCGCACTCCCACAACGGTCTCATGCAATGTGGGGAACCTGAATAAACATCAACAAAGTTCCAATTAAAATTATCTGCATGATGTCCTTAAACGTTAATTGGTGACGGACAAACGGCCAAGAAAAATAAAAAATAGAAACGAATGCAAATGAATAAACGAAATGGATGAACAAATAAATAAGTAATAAATAATATGTAGATATAGACAGATGAACAAAAATGAATAAGTGTCCTGTGTGATCTTTCTCCCGCCTTCGTACGGCTGACCCATCCTTCTCCACTTTATCCGAGGATTAACCGAACCAACTACAACTTCCAGCCCACAGTCCTGTGCTATCACAGCGCGCACGCCGGAAACACTGCCAGCTTACTAACTGGATTCATAGACAATCGTTCAATAGAGCATGTGCTGTCCCTAATCGCCTGTCCCTCTAGTAGTCCGTCCGAGTGTCGAATAGTCATATAGTGTAATGTAGTGCTGCTGCTGCCAGTGCCAAATGCTATAGCATCGGCCTCGTCCATTGTGCTGCTTGATATTATGCATACATGGTCTCGCTTAAATTTACCCATGAACCTGGCCTCGCTAACCCGCTGGCACGAATTCCCGTCTAGCATCGACAGCAGATGAGTGAGCCTGGAAAAATATGTCATCGACGGCCGCCTAGACGACGATATAGGTATCATAGACGACGTCGACGGCCGCGACCTGCTAGTCGCCCGCTCTGACATCTCCTCTTCTAGCTCCTGTTCTTCCTGTTCTTCTTCTTCTTCTACCTCCTCCTCGTCGTCCCGCGAATTATCTATCATCGACGACTCCTCCGCCGCCCTCATAGCTGCTCTGCTACTGCCGAACGACGTTATACGGTGCTCCCATCCCACTCTTCCAGCCATCCACCGCGGTCTCGCATCTGCCATGCGCCGTGGCCGCGCCGCCTCTGCATGCTCGGATCGCTGCGACAGCTCTGTCGACAGCTGCTCAACGAATTGCTCCGCTGTCACCACCTGTCCCTCAAACAGCTCACCGTTTATCTGTCCATACACTGTACCTGCACGCTCGTCGACCCAGTCAAACTTGAGCACCGCTTGCCCCGGCCGCGTGTCCTGAATAACGTAGTTGTCCCTGGCGTTGTCGCGGTACACTGATGCCATCGGGCACGCCAGCGCTGGCGTCCTCTGTGTACCTTCAAATCGCATTCCGGGCCGCACCCAGCTGCTGGGCAGACCCCGCGACATTAGAGGGTGCGCTCCGCTTGCACTGCTGTACGCGAGGTCGTCTACTACGTCTGCGCACTCGTCCGTCAGGTCTATAATTATTCCATGTCGCCGCACCTCGTCGCTGTCGCTGTCGCTTATGTGGTTGTCTCCGCCACGACCGTCCGCCTCGTCCTCCTCCTCCTCCTCTTCCTCCTCCTCTTCCTCCTCGTCTTCATCCTCGTTGTTGAGTTCGTAGCCATTGTCAATGGTGACGTCGTCTATCTGTTCTACCTCATTGTCCTCCTCCGCATCCACCTCCTCGTCGTCCATGTCCTCATCGCCGATCAGAATGTTGTTGAGATGGAGCCGACGCCCGTACCCACCGTACCCGCGACGTCTGTGGTAGCCCCATTCGGGCGGACATATCGGGTGCGTAGACGCAGACGGCGGCGACGAATAAATCGACGAATATCTAGAATATGAGTTGTATGGGTTCATCGCTAACTATCTAACCTACCCCGCTAATTGTGAGATCCCCGCAATTGCATCCAACAACTATGTCGATCCAGCAAATATAATATCCACCCTTATCGATCAAGTGCCAATTAAAACCAGACTAAATCGATATTTGTGTCCTCGTGGCGAGTCACTACTGATCCCGTGGCTGGTTCTACCACTTCCTGCCTTTAACTACTCTATTCTACTTTACCTGTGTCTTATCTGCGGCTCTCCCATTATGCAACTGACATGATATCACAGGACCATTGCTCTTCAACTTTAATTTACACTAACCGCTTATAACGTAGCTGACGTTTGTGTGTGCGTGCGCCATCAGCCACTACGGAGGAGTAACCGTGTGGGGGGTGGGGAAATAAAAACCCGACGAGAAGGACGATAATAACGAACGGAGGAGGGTACCGCTGACGACCGCTCGGCAATCGAGCAATCGTCTGTTCCTCAGGAACAAAGAACCAGGAGAAGCAAAAAAATAAATTGAAATATGAAAGAAGTGAAAAAAGAAAAGAAAAAAGAAAATATTACAGAGGGAAAATGAAAGGAAAAAAGAAAAGTCTGTACCTTTTACCTCTCCCGTAAAGCGCGCCAACCATATAATTAGCTTCTATCTTCTCTTATCCCATAAGTTTACACATGAAACAACTTAATGGACAATAATAATTGGCAAAAATTATTCCTACAGATCCAATTATATTCCATTGCTTGCAATTAATTAATTATATTTACCTACTCCAGGCGCTTGCCGTCCTTCTCCTTCTCCCACGTTTCACTAGCCAACCCTAGTCCTATAACAACAACCCACAAAAAATAACCTTTTCCTGTGGAAAAATTTCATTACTATCCACTACTTCATCATGACCGCATGGTCCGACTTATCAGGCTTTATTAATCGCAATAAGCAAGCAGCCATCACAACGGCTATCGTAGCCTCCGCCGCTACCGCCGCCGGTCTGTACTACGTCTACAACTCCCGTCTCGAGGCTGCTGGCCACCCTGCTGCCTCTGGCCCTGAAGGCGTAGAATCCGCCGCCGGATCTGCTGCTTCTGAGAAAAAGAAGAAGAAGAACAAGAAGAAGAAGAAGAGTGCCGCCGCTGGCGCCGCCACCGCTGCTCCTGCTGCCGCCAATGGATCCGCTGCCGCTGAAGCCGCCGCCGCAGCCGGTGAGACTCCCTCCGCTGGCATCAATGGTTTCCCTGTCACCCAGGACTCTCCCGCTTCGCCCTTTTATCCTGTAATCTCCGATACTTCCGCCCTTTCTGCGGCATCTGTCCAGACCAAAAAAGCCCTTGCTGCCTCTTTCAAGGCTGCCGGCAACCACGAGTACCAAAAGAAGAACTTCGACAAGGCCTTGGAGCACTACTCCAACGCCATCAAGTGCGACAACACCGACGCTATATTCTACTCAAACAAGGCCGCATGCTACGCCGCGCTCAACCAACACGACAACGTCATCCGCGAAACAACCAAGGCCCTCGAACTCAAGCCTGACTACATCAAGTGCTTGAGCAGACGTGCCGTCGCCGAAGAGAAGCTCGAAAACTACCCCGACGCCGTCTTGGACTACACCGCCGCCTGCATCTTGGGCGACTTCGCCGACAAATCTCTAAACCAAGCCGTCGATAGAGCGCTGAGATTAAACTCCGAGAAATTAGCCAAGTCTGAGAAATACACAAACAACAAGTCTCTGCCTTCGCCCTCGTTCATCCAGGCTTACCTCAACTCGTTCCGGTCACGTGACCTGCCCTCTCAGATCGCCAATGCCAAGATTGACACCCCTGAGTACGACATCAAGCTAGCCTTTGACGCTCTTGAGCAGGCCAACGCCGAGAGCTACCAGCAGGCAATGGATCTGTTTGACAAGGCTGTCACCAGATATCAGAAAGAGGAGAGCGACGCTGCGTCCGCTGATGCTGCCTCTTCCTCTGAGCTCGCCGAATCAACCGCTCTGGCTCTTGAGTACCGTTCAACTTTCAAATTCCTCATCAACAACATCGATGACGCCCTTGAAGATATCGACCGCAGTCTGTCACTGCATCCTACTGTCCAAGCCTATGTTAAGCGATCCAGCATCCACATGGAACGCGGAAACCTTACCTCTGCCAACCTCGACTTCGAAGCCGCCCTGAACTTGGACTCTAACTCTCCTGATGTGTACTACCACCGTGCCCAAATTGCCTTTTTGACTCAAGACTTCCCTGCCGCCATTAGGGACTATAAGAAGAGTGTGTCTTTGGACAGCAACTTCCTGTTTTCTCACATTCAATTAGCTGTCGCCCAATATAGACACGGATCTACTAGCGAGGCCATGAAGCTATTTAAGGACTTGTTGGAGCGATTCGGTGAGACGAGCTCCGACGTACACAACTACTATGCTGAGATCTTGTTGGATCAAGGATCCCCTGATCTGGCCATTCCTGAATTCGACAAGGCAATCGAAATTGAAAAGAACAGAAAGTCCGGTTCAATTAACGTCTTACCCCTCGTCAACAAAGCTTTGGCAATCTTCAGCAAGAGCCAAGATATCGCCGAGGCTGATAACTTATGTCGAAAAGCCGTGACCTTGGATCCCAGATCTGACGTCGCAATCTCAACCTTGGCTCAATTCTGTTTACAACAAAACAAGACTCAAGAGGCCGCAGATTTGTTTGAAAAATCCGCTGAGTTGGCCCGCACTGAATCCGAGCGTGTCCAGGCCCTGTCATTTGCCGGAGCTTCTCAAACTCAATTAAGAATTATTAAAGAACGACCTGCCTTGCGACAAAGACTTGAGTACTTGACCAGGCAGCACCAAGCATGAAGAAACAATGGAGAGACTATGTATATATGGTAGTAGATGTACGTTTGATTGTTGTTGTTGTTGTTGTTCTTTTAGGAGAGTCTAATAATCCTTGATTGGCGAGTATACACTCTAATTTGTTTGTCTTCTCTTTCTTTTTCATATCTTTATCTTTATTTATTGTTTATATAATATAATTGGTCTCCTTTATCGGCCCTTGAAGTCAGGCTCTCTCTTCTCTACGAATGCCGTCATGCCCTCCTTTTGGTCGTGCGTTCCAAACAGCGAGTGGAACAGCTTTCTCTCGTACTTGAGACCCTGTGTAAGCCCCAATTCGTATCCTTCGTTAATAGCCTCCTTAGCTGCCTGCACTGCAACCGGACTGAACTTGGCAATCTCCGACGCCGTCTTCACAGCCTCCTCGACCAGCTGCTCAGGTGGGAACACCTTCGCTGCCAATCCCCAGTCAAACGCTTCCTGTGCTCCAAACATTCTTCCGGTAAGTATGATCTCCGTAGCTCTTGCCTTGCCGATGTATCTGGCCAGTCGCTGCGTGCCTCCGGCTCCTGGGATGACTCCAAGCTTAATCTCAGGCTGGCCGAACTTGGCCTTGCTGCCTGCATAAATAATGTCCGCCATCATGGCAAGCTCGCATCCTCCTCCGAGCGCGAATCCATTGACCGCCGCGATCACTGGCTTTTTGGCAATTCTAGACTGATCCGACCAGTTCTCGATAAACTGGCTCAAATACACCTGTCCGAATCCCTCAAACTTCTGCATCTCCTTGATATCTGCACCAGCTGCAAACGCCTTCTCGCTTCCAGTCAACACAATGGCCCCAACCTCGGAATCCTTCTGAGCATCCTCCATTGCCTCGTTCAGCTCAGCGATCAACCCATTGCACAACGCATTAAGCGCCTTCGGTCGGTTCAATTGAATCAAACTGACATCCTTGACAGGCTTTTGAACAATAATATGCTCAAAAGTCTTGGTGGAGTATGGGGATGTCATGATTGGTCTGATGTTGTTGACAACTAGTCGTCGAGTTAATGTAAACATGGCCTCGTTGTTCCGGTTGCGTATATAAATGTTTGGACTCGGCTTCCGCTTATATCTAAAAAGTGGGGGCCTACCCTAACCTGGGCCGAATCTCCGGGGGTCGGTCAATGTTCGGTCAACTGTTGATCCGTGAGACTGAGCAAGAAGAAGAAGAGAGGAGAGGAGACACTTGTTTTATTGCCATTGTGCCCTTTTTGAATGGCCATTTGTGATATTTGGCTTCTTTACTTGACTGACGGGCAGCGTCTTCATGCTTTTGTATGTGACTATATATAGAATATACCGTGGGATGGCTGGCTTACAAATCAATGAACCAGACGAGACGGAAAAGCAATCCGCGTTCTTCACTGATTCACTTGATGGCTTCCTTCCAGTGAACTGTAATTTGCATGTGTTCTGCCCGAGAAAAGGTTCTCACGTCAAATAATGATAATAGAAGTAGTAGCTCATAGATGAACTTTTTGTGAAGTACTACTCAGTTCCTTTACATAAGTGACATTAGAAACCGGTTGACCTCGTAAATGGAAGACAGCCTTGACTGCCTGTTGGCTGTCCTCGCTGAAGGCTGGCGAGCGACCCGGAGACTCCCTCGAGGCACGTTGTCTGCGACGTCCCTCTTTCCATCTATGCATGGACGACCTGCAACTCTGCCGAAATGCTTGAAACGTAGAAAATCTCAAGATTCAATCTAAATACGAATCTCCACAGCGCCATGTATATTAGGTTTCCATAACAGTGCCGCTTCCTGCCGCCGCTATCATGTAATGTACGGCATCCCTTGGCTCCTACTTTTGACGAAAGCATGTCGCATAATGCCAGCGCGGGATTAAACCTACCGGCTCAATAATAACTTTACTAGAATCAATTGTTCTTGGATAACCACGAGCAATTGCCCGTGGATACACTCTTTCTCGTGACAATGCGATGGCTGCTCATCCTTTTAGCAGCTGGCGTCTGATGCACGTGACATCTCCATCAGCTCTGTCGACGGCACGCCTGCCAGGGACTTAGCTCAGAAAACCGCTTGACGCTCCGGCCGAGCTGATGCTTGCGTACTTAATTGATATGGTCAATGCATCTCCTTGACGCTGATCGCATCATATTATCTCTGTACACTCTGACTCCTCATGTGCTGCAGCATAATGCTACTAATGCGGCCGTCCAAGAACGGCGCCTCTCGGTCAGACAACAGCCAATCCTGCTTGAACAACGCGTATCCACCTCCTCTCCCGGTTTTATCGTTTTTTATCTTGTTCTCTTTCTCTGTTCTCTCCTGTCCCGCTCCCTTTCTTTACTTCGCACCGCTTGCATTTGTCGGTAACCTTAGTTGTCTGTCTGCCCACATACCGTCATAGTTAGGTACCATATAGACTATACATATATACACCACATTAAGTGTACGTATGCACGTACGTTAATTTCTTAAATCTGCAACGACATTAAACTGCCAGCTAACTAGCCCAAAAGGATGGAAAAGAAGGACGAAAAGGAAAACAGGGCACCGATGGATCAGCTGCCGCCGCCATACAGCACAGGCGCGGACATGACGTATCTTGTCCACCCTTGTCCGCTAGTTTACATCGTGGGATTAGGAATTGACGAAAAGGACACGAGGGTCAAATCGACACCATTCGCTACTAACATATACTTTCCCATAAAGCCCATTGGCTCGTCAATTGCGCAGGATCTAGAGCGCCGTCTGCGCAAGGACATGTGTGGGTACGAGATATGGATGCCGCCGCCGTCGTCCGGTCGGTCAGAGAACAGGCGAGGACTAACGCAGGGCAGCAGCGGCAGTGGGTCCAATGCCCGGCGCCTGCACATGAAATTCGTCACGGCCAGCGGGTGTGAGGTAAGCACGACGTCGTCCGACGGAAGTACATCTGGCACTCCGCCCGCGAGTAGTCATAGCCCGCTGTCGCCGCTGAGCCCAGGGTCGCCTGTGTGGCCGGACGGAATAGTGGACGTGCATTGGCTCAACAAGTATCTGTACGACAGTCCATCGACTGTGATTGTGTTCAGTTCGCTGCCGGCAGACAGTCGAGACGACGAGCAGTTTGCAGTAGAGCTAGCGACGCTGCGTACGCAGCTGGCGCTGAGGATCGCAAAGTTGATGGTAGTCGTTGTGCTAGAGTCAGGCGACAGCACAGAAGAGCAGCGGATGTACAACCTAAGACGGTCGTCAGGGCTCGCAGCGCGGACGGGGTTGTTCTCGATAGTTAAAGAGACAGCGGCAACGCCAACGAACGGCACGCCCAAGGTAGACATTGAAAAGGACACGCTTATAGAAACTCTAACAGGGCTTGCGTTCACGCACGGCCAGGAGTACGCGGCGTCCATCAGCAAGAACGTCAAGAGAAAGAGGACGCGGATAGACGAAAAGGTTAACGACGCCAGTCTGATAATGTCGAAAGAACTCGATGGGTCGCAAATGCTGGCAACAGCGTCGTCCAACGGCGGCGGCCGGTCGCTTCCGTCGGCGGCCTGGAATGTCAGATACTCGTTCAAGCTCGGGTTCCTCGCGGAGTACCGCCAGGACATGGAGCTGGCACGTGACCTGTACGAGACGGCGTACGAGGAAGCGTGGGAGCTAATGGAGAGCTGGAAGGGCAAGTCAAGGTATGCGACGCATAGTCTGCGGCGTCTTCTGGACGGAATTATGATGAAGATAGTGAAGCTGCGGATGTACCAGCGGCAACCGAACACGGGGTACCGAAGACTGAAGGGCCACTTAGAAAGCGCAGCGGTGGTGATAGATGATATCTACGAAGAGGACGACTCAGAGAAGACTAAGCGGTGGAAGTTCGCGCTGTGGAGGTCGGAGCAGATCACGTGGCTGGCTCAGCTGGTGGAGGCGGCAGGAGACATGGCAGTAGAGCACAGCCGGGCCATCGTGGTGCAGCCGCGAGCCAAGCCGAGCAATCTAGTTAGTGCGGGGCTATTGTACGTTGACGCAGGATTGGGCTACCAAGAAGCGCGGGAGAGCAACGCGGAAAACGGAGAGGCAGAAGAGCAAAAGAAGGAGGAAGAGAATACCAACGGCAGTACAGGCAAGGCCGTGGGATCATTTAATAAAAGCATTGAATATTTTTCTAAGCACACGCAGCCAAGGAGTGCCGCGTATGCGTGTGTTGGAATGGCGAGAACGCTTGAGATGGCCGGGCAGCCGATGGAAGCTCTTAAACTGTACAGCGAAGCAGGACAGATATATAGACGAGAGCGGTGGTTCAGGCCACTGGAAAGGGTCCTCGCAGGTATACTGCAGGTGTCGGAGGATGCGGAACAGCGGGCGCAGGCAGTGATAGAGCTGCAAGTGATATCGTCAGAGGGCCAGGCGTCATGGGTGTTGTCGGAAGAGGTTGTGGAGAACGCCATCAGCGAGATAGGATGTGTGGGCACGAAGGAAGAGCCGATAGCGTACTCGGGAATATGTCCATTTGATATAGAGGTTGCGTTTGGTCAGGCGGAGTGCTATGCAGGAGAGAAGGTGGGATGGACAATAAAGTGCAAGACCAAGTTGAAGGAGTTTGTGGCCAGGGAAATTCGCGTTAGAATAGCGGATTACCAAGAAGAAAAAGAAGACAAACAACCAAAGGAGGGCAATGTCGGCGAGCACGGCCACACAGAAGAGAAACATGCGAATCACTCAAAGACTATTGTTATTGACGGTCCCGGCGCGGTGAACTCAGACACCATTCGATTCGATAGCATAGGCCGGATGGCGTGCAGGCAGGTGGAGGTCGAGTTTGTGTGGAGAGATGGGTCGTATTTCACACAGGCAGTGGACATCAGTGAGTCGATAGTTGTTATTCCACGGCCGAGCCAGGTGTCTGTGGAGCCGATTGGAATGCCTAAGGCAGTGGGAGCGAGCGAAAACATACAGGTGGAATTTGAGGTGAGGAACAACGAAAAGGTGGATATCCAGATGCCGGAGATTGAGCTGAAAGTGACCAAAGAAGGAGGACAGGAGACAGAGAAAGGCAAAGAAGAAGGCGACGCGAGCAGCGGGGTGACGGCTAGCGTCAGGCGGAAGGACGGTGGTGGCGGTGCCACTGCAGATATACTCAAGCCTCATGAATCAACGTCATTCATTGCTGAATGGACGGTGCCTGAGGACGCGCGGACCATGCAAGTAGAAATATATGTCAAGTACAACTTGGCAGACGAGTCCAACCAGGAGGCCATCCGCGACAATATGATGGTGTCTATTCCGGTGATACGGAAGGTGATTCGCGGGACATTTGATGTGTTCCCGAGGATCAAGCATGAGGAATGGGACAATCCGTTTGTGCCTTACAGGTACGAGGCTGCAGCGGACGATGGTGCAGCGGCAGCGGGAGCGGCAGATGGCGAGGATACCAATATCTCAATAAGCCACGCGCCGCATATTACGAAGCGATGGGAGCTGTATGCGGTGGCCAAAGTAGATGAAGAGCTAGGCAAGATGTGGTCGCACAACAACATTGTGATTGAGCGCGCCGAGCTGGACGTCAAGAGCGGGGCGGATTCGTCGTGCGAAATAGTGAGCAGTCAGCGACATGGCAACAGTGAGTGGAGATTTATTCTTGACACAGGAAGAGGAGGACATCAGGCCAAACATGACGGCGTGAGGACGGTGACAGCCGAGGCGCAGTTAAAGGTTTGGTGGAGACGGAAGCGGGAGACAGGAGCACATGCTAAACTGATAGGAGAGGGAGCAGATGTGTCGTTGTCGTCGTCGCCGCCACCCTTATCGCTGTACACGCTTCCGGCTATCAAGCTGCATCTCCCTTTGCAAGAGCCTCGCGTGATAGTGGAGGTGTTGCCGCAGGACGCGGATGGCGACAGCCAGAACGCGAAGACCATGGGAAAAATACAGGCTAACTACTACATTGAAAACGCGACGGCGCATATATTAACCTATGAGGTAAATATGGGAACAAGCGAGAATTTTGCGTGGCAGGGGATTAAGCGGGCCAACATTAGGATGTTGCCGTATACACGAAAACGACTGGAGTACACTATGCAAAGTATTGAAGGAGATCACATCAAGGGGCTGAAGTTGCCAAATTTGAACGTGTATGATACATTTTACAAGCGAGTTGTGCCGGTGCTAGGAGGGAATGGAAATGTCCGATCAGAGAAGGGCGAGCTAATTTGCCAGTAATCTGTGACCGGTATTAACAACAAACAATAACAATAATAATAAAATAATAACAATCATAGCACAATAAGAATAATAATAATAACAACAAGAAGTATCACAGTGCCCAGGCAATTTAGTCAGTTGGCGGCGGGCCGCGGAACTAGACGCTTCGGTGGGCGACCGGAGTTGAAAAAAAAAAAACGAGTGAAGGCAGCCGGTAGGCCATGCATATGTGTCAGAAGTGCATTGACGTGCATAAGGTGGGCGACAGGCCGAGCAAGCGTAACATGAAAGAAGATGATAAAAATACAGGTATATTAAGAGAATATGCAGCGTGTCTGGAATTGAGCAATAAAGCACATAAGCACACGTAAAGAAAAGCTGCAGATCACATAATTACAAGTATTTTTTGCAACAGTTGGAGGCCATGCAGCCATCATCGCCACTACGTCATCACGCAACCTTGCGAGGGGCGGGCGGGCCCTAACCCCGGGCGATATTTATCGGTAGAAGGAATTAGATATTAGTCTTTCCTTATTTAAGCGCCTTAGAGAAGGAAAAAGCGAGAAAGGACAAAAATGGGAGTAACAGTACAAAGCATTTCGCCAGGTAAGTAGAAGATGCGTTATAAGGAGTAGGATTGAAAACAAAGAAAAAAAAAGAAGGCAGCAGCAAGGGCAGCAGCGGCCACAATGACATTATGACAATGGCGATCCAGAAACGTAGAGGCTAACCAGGTGATGGAAGAACATTTCCCAAGGTCGGAGATGTTGTGACTATGCACTATGTTGGAACATTGGAGAATGGCAAGAAGTTTGACTCATCACGAGACCGTGGTCGACCATTCCAGACCAAAATTGGAGTGGGACAAGTAATTCGTGGATGGGATGAAGGTGTTCCACAGCTCAGTTTAGGAGAGCGAGCATTGCTGACAATTACTGGCGATTACGGATACGGAGAGCGGGGATTCCCAGGAGTAATCCCACCTAATGCCACGTTGAAGTTTGAAGTGGAATTGTTGAAGATTAATTAATAAATTGACTAATGGGTGAGTGGTGAGTGGTGGATAATAATTGTAAAGGAAAAAAAATAAAAATAAAAAAGCAATTGCGCACACAGTTGTTTTATTCGTTTAATTAGAAGCAATTGAGTCGGATTCGTTGCATCGTTCGCCTGTTGGCCAGTCAGTCAGTCAGTCGGTCATTCATTCATTCATTCCCTCATTTCCTTGAAGCTGCTACTCTTGTAGATCTTCTAGGCGGGCCATCTGGAGGAGGTCTTCTGCGCCTTGTTCGTCTAGTCTTAGGTTCCTCACTGCCCGTTCTTTCCTCATCGTTGCCTCTCTCGTCTTCTTCCTCTTCTTCCTCGTGCTCCTCCTCATGCTCTGGCTCTTTCTTGATCTCCTTTTCTGGCTCCTTCTCTAGTTCTTGCTGTTGCTGCTGCTGTTCCGCTTCGATATCTGCCTTCTTTCTTCTCCCAGGCCTTCTCTTAGGAGGAGCAGCTGTCTTTTGCTTCTTCGATGAAGGAGGCTGCTCTTCTTCCTGCTGTTCAGGCTGTTCCGGTTGGCTTTCCGCGTTGGCGGCATTTTTCGGTTTTCTTCCTCGTCGGCCTCCTCGCCTAGGTTTCACAGGTTTCTGTTCCTCTTCCTCCTTCAATTCTTCTTTTTCAGCTTCTTCCTTTTGCCCTTCTGCCACAACCCGTTGTCCTTCTTCTTCTTCTTCTTCTTCTTCTTCCTCTCCCGATTTTTCTTCAATTTCGGTTTGCATGTCGTGATCATCTTCAGTCGTTTCGTGAAGTTCATGATCTTTGGTGGTGGGTTCGCGTTTGCGTTTTCCGCGTTTGGGTTTTTCTTTTTCCGGCTCTTTTTCTAGTTCTTCTCCTTCTTTAATTATTTGTTGTTCTTCCTCCTCGTCAGTCGCTTCGCCATTCTCAGCTTTTGCCTGCTGCACTATCAAATCCCCATATTCATCCCAAGGCAGCTTAAATGAAGACTGGTCATGCAAATACTGAACCTCAGCACCAGTAGCAGCAGCTTTACCACCAGTAGCAGCGCCTGTAACGGCGGTGCCCGTACTACCTGCGGCACCGTCAATCGCGGCATTTAAGTCCTTTCCTTCTTCATTTTGCTCTTCTTCATCAATTTGCTGCTGTTTCTCCAGTCCCTGTAAGTTATATAAGCTTGATAGCTTGTCCCATATTTCGTTTATAGAGTAATTAAAATTCCCAGAAGAAGCCAAAGATCGTTGGATCGATAAAATCGAAAAGTGCTTATGCAGTCCTATTGGCCTGAAACGGGTTATTGCACGGAACAATGCAATTTCAGCTTGTATAGGCCATGACGACATGAAGTTAAAGTTAGCGACCGGATGCTATCACCGGTCAGCAGCACACTTAAAGCTTCACTAGTACCACCCACTCACACGAGGAAGGTTAGGGTTTACCGGGAATATCGCCGCACTGAAATTTCTCCAACCAACTTGTTCTTCGCACTCACTTACTCGAGAGGTTGTTCAGCATGCCCCGACAGAACAAGGTGCTTTTTTCGCTAACGCGAAAAAGGATTCGACAGTCATACAATAAGTATAATTTATTTAATGCGATGACATGGAGAAAAGCCAACAAGAGCGGGACATTATATCAACAAATTTTTTCAGCTAAACAGGAGACCAGGTCATATCACGGAGAGCATCTAACGGAAACACAATTTCGAAATGTGTTCAAGTCAGAGTTAAACTCGGTCAACCCGCTACAGTCTACAAAGGAGAAGCAGCAGAGTGGTAGTACGACAGAGACTCCTTGGGCTTTACAGACGTATATTGCATTAGAGCGACGACTAGACTGTGCGATCTTCCGGTCAATGTTTGCATCAAGTATTCGACAGGCTGCGCAATATATTGTGCGGGGCAATGTGTTTGTGAATGGAGTTAGGATTAAGCAGCCGAGCTATGTGCTCAAGCCTGGCGATGTGTTCCACGTCAAGCCGGAACGAGTGCTGGCTGCGCTGGGCAGAAAGAAGCCTACGGTTGAAGAGAGTGTCGAGTTAGTCAACCGACAGATTAGACGGTTCAACCGGTACATCGACGACTGCCATAAGAAGCCCAAGGTCATGTGGGAGCTGAGAGAGCGTCACAGAAAGAGACATGCCAAGAGATACGCAAAGTACGTGGCCAAGCAAAAGAGCCGAAACGAAAAGTTCAACGACAAAGTGCGCAAGGAGATGAACCAGGAGATTGACGAAGTTACGCCCGTAAAGATTCTTGAGCGGATTCTGAGGAACGAAGTGACTGAAACTACTAATAAGGAAATCGTGGCCAAGACCCTGTCAGTGCAGGGGCTTGTTCGTGGGTTCGAGATAAAGGTTAAGAAGGACGAGCAGAAGGTGGAAGCGGCTCTAAAGGAGGGTGCGCCAGAACAAGAAAAAGTCGCTACTGAGGAAGAAACCAAGGCACCAGAAAATGATGAGGCTGAGGCGAGCACCGCGGCTGCCACCACGGCCCCGGCAGCGAGCGCTTCCGACGTCGATGTGGGCGAGACGATTAAGCAGTACTTCTCGGCCGAAGGACCAGGTAATAAGGCAGACGTCAAGAAGCTCTTGTCAGACATTGTGAAGTTACAGCAAGAGGATATTAGAAAGACATACAGCGAAAAATTGGTAGACGTCAACAGCACAAGCGGAACATACGATGCAAACTGGGTGAAGAATCTGCCGGCCAAACTTGAACTTGTAGACTTAGAAAAGGCCAAGGAAGATTTAGCGTCAGTTGGACCAATTAAGTTGCCATTTAGCAGTAGCGGTAAATTGTATGGATTAGCGGAGCCAGAGAAGCCGTACTTCACGCCGTGGGCCCCGAGACAGTTTTTAGCGCCATTTGCAGTTTTACCGCATCATATTGAGATATCATTTATTACGTGTCATGGAGTTTACTTGAGAGATCCAGTTGCAAGACCTGGACATTCGGAATTAATTTCACCGTTCCCACTGGACATGCATGAGAGAGCACATATGTATTATTTCACCAGACGGAGGAAGAATATTTGAAGTAGACTGTATATAGGATGTAAATAGAGAAAATAATAAAAAAAAAAAAGAACGATGAGAGCAGCGTGGATTTCCCAGGGGCGCGAACGACGTTGACTTTGAAGATTTGTGATATCATATGTACCATAGAGGAAACATTTTGGCTGAATATCTCATACATTTTTTACGCCACGCCAACTAAAAGGCGGCAGGAGATCTATTTAAAGCATTGCGTAGAGAGAAATTTACAAATTTGTGACAGCACTGTAGCCTGGGCCAGAGGGTATCAGCATCGAGGATTAAATGAAAGTGCCGTTAAATATTGAGTGCGCCTACGATGCCAAAGTCTGTTGCTGTCCTAATAGGAAGGGCGCACACAAGCTATAGGTCGCGCTGTAGTTCCTAATGATAATTTACAGATATTGAGAATGAAATAACGACTACGTAAAAAAAAAGAGCTACACAAAGTATGTTTCAAATATACAACATACAACATTAAAAATGGGGACATGTAAAGACGCCATAGTCATCACAAGTAGCGCCATGCCACGTCACACAGACTATAGATATTAGGAGCCAGAAACACAGATGCTGTGGTATCAGCCCACAGATATAAGTTCAAATCTTCTACAAATGCTCAACGACTACGCTTTCAATTTTACCGTTGACGATGTAGTGTCTCACTTGTTCCGGCAAAGGTACTTCATCATAATCACCCTCTTCGGATTTCGGCAATTCAATATTAATTGCAGAGGTCTGAGAAGTATATATATCGACATTTAGAGAATCATTTGATAGATAAACTTGACCTTGATGACTTTGATCAATTGTCAAAGTTGGCATTGCGCCAGTGATTTGTAGTCCGAAATTAGTTGACTTAATAATGTCGACGCCGGAAACTAAATTTTCAATCAATAGACCGGTCTTGTTACATTGATTAAGTGTAACAGCCGATAATTTTCCTTCAATTTGGATAGTGCAGTTGTCGCAATTATCAATAAATATGCCTTGGTTCATTTCACCCTGAATTTTAATATCATGGACATTTGTCTGATTCTCGATGATCCATTTTGTATCTTCTAACTCAATTCGTGGAGGGCGGCTTGAGGAGCAGTTAGAAGAAGAAGGAGGAGGAGAAGCCTTCTTAGACAAACTAGCAGGCTTCTTTGGAGGAATGGGACTCTTCCTCTTTGCAGCCGATTTGTCGACTTTTTTAAGGGATGAAGTAATTCCTTCACCTTTGTTGAGTTCAGAAAATACAGCATTCATGCCGGAAGGCTTGCTCGATTCACCTGAGTCCACAGTGAAGACAGATTTAGGAGGCATAGGCGGTGGCGGAGGAGGTGGCGCTCCGCCTGCCTCCGCAGGTGCTCCTGCCGTTGCACCTGCGGCACCAGTAGAGTCCTCCGAGGCAGCTCCCTCGCTAGCTTCTGCCTTCAATACTTCTTCTAATGGTTTGCCGTTATCGTTCCACGTAAGCCCCTTTGGATAATTTGCTTGGACATAAGAATACAAGTCTTTTAATATCTGAAGAGTAGTCTTAGCCCATTCAAATTGAGTGTTATCTTTGTTACGATATTCTTTCATAATGCGGTTGGCATAGAACTGAGCTGAGTCTCTGAAGTCGCCAATGAGTGCTAGCGGCTCCTCAGAAGTGACCCAGGCTAAGGCGGGAATACCTTCAGACAGGGTGCATAGATGATTAATAAACGAAGAACCTCTATTGTTTTCGCGAATGTCAATAATGCTCTGAGCTTGGGTGTTTATGGGCATGTGCAGATTCGTGAAAGCTTCACCGGAGATGTTGGGCTTCTTGGCAATCAGGGACACCTTCAGCAAGTGTAATTGGCCCTCAAAAGCCTTGACCATGTGGGTGACAGCTTCTTCGACTAGGGGGTCGCCGAACTTTGTGGAGAGCAACAACAAGTGGGTCAATGGGCCCTTCATAATATCTTTATATTGTTGAATTGCAGGAACGTCGGACGCATCGGCAGAGGTGGACGGGCCGGCAGGCGACTCGAGGGTGGCAGGCGCGGAAGCAGTGGAAGAAACAGGAGCAGCAGTAGTAGCCGCAACGGCTTTTTCGGCAGCAACGCTAGTGGTGGCAGTCAATGCAGAGGTGGCGGCCTTCTTATCAACATCAGGAGAAAGAGGAATGCCAGAGCCAGCAAGAGCTTTTTCAGAAATTTTGCGTAAAGACTCGGCATGAACAATGGTAAGATCTTCAAGACGGGAGGTAGCCGCCTCGAGGCGTTTCATGAGGGTTACAATGTTGTATCCTTGCGTAGTGAGTTCAGACATGTTGACACGGTAGACGGGATGGGATGGGATGCTAACTTAAGGGTACGTACACACGGGTAGCTTAACGTTATATGCACAACAACTTCCCAGCCGTGTGGTGAAAGTAGTAGGAGAACTCTAACTCGTGGGTTTACACCAGCCAACTACTAACATCTTCCGTTTAATGAAAGTATACGATATTCGCGAGAATCATCGGCCGACATCGTCGGAGGCGAATAACGCCGAATCGGACTGGCAGAAAGGTCTGCCCATAGCCTTGGATGTGGGATCATACTACACGCGTATCGGTTATGTGTCCAAAGAAAAGCCAGACCACGAGTTTCCCACATTAGTTAGCCGATATCGAGATCGCAAGATCAACCATACATATACACTAGTTGGCAATGACAGCTGTCTCGACAACTTAGCTTTCAACCAGGCCAAGTCACCGTTTGATGGATCACTCGTTTCTAACTGGGATGTCATGGAGACGATACTAGACTACTCGTTCAGTAAGTTGCAGGTCAACGCCCGAGGTGCACAAGATGGCAGAGTAGATAATCCTATAGTAATGACGGAGATCGTTGGAATTCCTCCCCAGCAGAGAAAGAATATGACAGAGCTAATGTTCGAAGCGTATCAGGTACCATCGCTGGTGTACGGGGTGCCGGGATTGTTTGCCTATAGCCAGTATCAAAATGACAGTACAGACAGCAGCAGTGTCAACAAAAGCAACGGCATCGTCATCGACTGCGGCAATGAAGCTACTCATGTTATTCCAATAGTCAACGGAAAGGGAATGCTAACTCAAACCAAGCGGATCAATTGGGGAGGAGGCCAGGCAGCAAAGTATTTGCAGTCGTTGCTGGCTCTGAAGTACCCGCTATTCCCCACAAAAGTGACAGCATCACAAACAAGATGTTTATATCAGGACCACTGCTACCTGTCCTTAGATTACAACCACGACATGAGGACCTATCTGGATTTCGACACGTTAGAGGAGAGGGATCGGATAATCCAGGTGCCATATACCGAGACCATAGTTGCGGAAAAATCGGAGGAGGAGCTACGGCGTATAGCTGAAAAGAGAAAAGAAAGCGGTAGAAGGTTACAGGAGCAGGCGGCCAAGAAGCGGTTGGAGAAGCTCATCCGGAATGAGAATGAATTAGTGGCGCTAAAGGAAATGCAGGAGCGAATATCCGGTTTGACCATTACGCAAAAGAAGAAAACTTTAGATCGAGAAGGGTTTAAGGATGAAAATGCGTTAAATAAGGCAGTTAATGAGCTAGAAAAGGCAATCAAGCGAGCGAGGAAACGAGACGTAGGAGACGGAGAAGATGGCGAAAAAGAAGAAGAGAATATTAAGCCGGAATTTCCGCTAGTAGATATACCTGATGCGGAGCTTGACGAAGAGCAGATTAAGGAGAAGCGACGACAGCGACTTCTTAAGGCTAATTATGACGCGCGGATGCGAGCAAAAGAGGAAAAGTTATTAGAAAAAGCACGACAGCAGGAGGAAGAAAGGAAGGAAGCGGAATGGAGGGAACGGGATTTAGAAGGATGGATCAAGGACAAAAAGGATAAGCTTAATGCGCTGCTTAATCACGTTAAGGAAAGGAAAAAGCTAAAAGAGGAACTTAGTGACCGGAAATCTTTGGCATCGCAGATTCGGCTGCGTAACATTGCAGCACTGGCAGCGGATGGGCCTAGCAAGCGGTCATCAAAAAGAAGGCGCGAGAACGGCTTCGGAGATATTACTCCAACAGGGGCTAGTGGAATAGGGGCCGCAATTTCGGCGACTGGAGGACGAAGCGGAACGCCGGATGATACGTTTGGAGCGAATGATGAAGATTGGATGATCTATAGAAATATTGCTAATGCGGAAGACTCCGAAGAGGAAGAAGAGGAGCAAAAAACTATCACACGTCTGCAAGGGGAACTGTTGAAACATGATGCCAATTTTAGTATTGAGGACACAGAGGGAGACGATCATAAGACCAACTGGAAGAAGAGCGTTATTCATATGTTTCTACGTGGACCAAATGAGTTTAATCCGGAGTCACAAGCGGAGCAACATCAGATGCATTTGAATGTGGAGCGAATACGTGTACCTGAAGTGGTGTTTCAACCGTCAATCGCAGGAGTTGATCAAGCTGGGCTAGCCGAAGTGGTAGGAGATATGATCTTGCGGACGGCATCGTCATCGTCATCCATATCGGTGGCAGACATTGCACAAAATATTGTCTTATGCGGTGGACATGCTAATCTAATTAATTTCCAGCAACGAATGCAAGCAGAACTTCAAACTGCGTTGCCAGTTGGTACAAAATTACGAGTGATCGGACCACTGAATCCTGAAAATCTAGCATGGAAAGGAATGGCACAGTGGGCGAGAGGCTCGTCAGCCGAATTCAAGAAAGCATCAGTGACGAGGCAAGAATATCAGGAAATGGGATCAGAATACATGAAAGAACATGATTATGGCAATCTCCTATGAGCGAAACGTTTTAGTATATGAAAGTATATAATACATTAATATTAATCTATCTAGTTTTTGTTGTCATCGACCTTTTTGCCATCGCCGTTGAGCTTTTGTTCCTTCTTTTTGCCTGACTTAGGATTCAATCCCTTCTTCTTCATTGACCTTCTGCGTGCCTTTTCAATCAGCTCCGTATCGGCATTATCGTCGAATTTGGCAAAGTCACCATGGATGATATTATAACCAGTCTCTTTTTCCTCGTCTTCTCTCATCATTCTCTCTTTCTCCTTCGCACCAGCAGTACTCTTGTCATGCACTCCGGTACTTATCTTCTTAAACTTGGCAACATAAAATCCGTCGACATTGTACGTATGCGGATAGTACCGTCTAGTAAGGCTAACTGAGGGGTCAAACTTTTTACCTCTGAAGGAAGTGAACCCGGGCTTACCAATTTGCAGGTTAGTATCCACCAGTTTAACATTTGGACGTTTGCGGAGCACATAGTCGACGACGCCTTCGTTCTCTTCAACCATAACACTGCACGTCGAATACACGATGACACCACCGGTAGGAGAATTAGCGTCAACAGAATCAATGGCAGACAATAGCAGTTGCTTCTGTAAGTAAGGTAGCTGAATGAAGTCTTTTTCAGTACGGTTTGTTTTGACAGCTGGGTCCTTTGCAATAACTCCAGTACCCGAACACGGCGCATCTAGCAGGACCCTGTCGAAGCCACCAATGACCTTGGGGAATTCTCGCGCATCGTAGTGGCATACGATTGTGTTCGTGCAGCCGAGACGATGGATGTTCGCAATTAAACTTTTTGCTCTTGACTTGTTTGAATCGTTAGCAAACACACATCCGGTATTTTTCATCATTGCCGAAATGAAAGTAGTCTTTCCACCAGGTGCAGAAGCCATATCCAAAATTCGTTCATTCTCTTGCGGCTCCAGGGCCATTACAGGCAAAAACGAACTGGCAGCCTGTAGAATATAGTGACCAGATAAATACTCAGGAGTTGCACCGATTGGAACCTGAGAGTCAAAGACCTGAAGTCCGACGTTCGTCCATTTACCGATTGGTTGTAAGTTGACACCTCTGTTGACGAGTGCCTGAGCTAGATCGCGTCGTGTCGTCTTCAGAGTATTTGTTCTGATTGTAATTGGACGGGAGATTTCGTTAGCCTCAAAGAATTCCACGGCCTCGGCAGGACCGAACAAATTAAATAGCCGCTCAGCCAAGAACAGACTGTATCCATAATATTGACTGATATCTTTCACCAGCTGGTCGATATATTCACTTCTGCTTCTACCAGGTTCCGCCAGGGTACCAAAATCATCGAGCACCTTAACGACCTCGAGGATTCTTGTTCTGAGGGAAGGCAAATCGGCACCTAATTGTTGCGGCACAGTTCCCTGAAGCTGTTGTTCTTGCTGTTCCATTTCTTCTGCACTTGGTAATACTTTTGGTCGAGGTTGTTCAACTATCTTGTCTAATTCAGCCCTGGTCTCTTCGTCTTCTTCTTCGTCGGAACTCAAGAAAGAGTCGTTCTCCTCTTCCTCATCTGAGCTTCCAAATCCAAAATTGTCCACCGACTTGCTGTTCATTGATTCCAGCAATGAGACATCTTCGTCATCATCACTAAACATTTGCTGTTTAGGACCACGTTCATCATCAGAGTCGACGAAGTCATCTGATTCGCTTTGGTTATCACTTTCGTCTTCTGAATCGAATAGCGTCTTCTCTTCCTTTTTAGCAGCAGCCTTCTTACTAGGCTTAGTAGCTTTGGATTTATCGTCTTTCGAAACTTTAGATTTCTTAGTAGCCGGTTCTTCCTTTGAGGTGTCACGGGATCTCTTCTTGGGCTTGCTGCTATCCTTAGACTTACCGCCCTCCTTCTGTTCCCAGAACTGCTCTAGAGTAGGAGGATCTGGTAATCTGTTTTTGACTCTTCTTCCAGGTTTCTTGGCCATGTTTGAATATTGAGAAGAAAAAAAAAGTATTTCAAACTTTAATTATTTTTTTTTTTTTTCATCTGAAATTTTTAAAGTTAAAGTGGGTGTTGAAGACATAATTTTTTTTTTTTTTTATAGGACTGACCTGATTTTCATAGCAGCATAGTTAAATGATGCAAAGTACTCATATTGAAGCAGGGAAATATATAATTTTGCGATTGCCTTCGGAGAACATTAAAGTAACCAAGCTGACCGAGGGAGGCACATGTTCGCTGGGGAAATTTGGTACGTTTAATGTAAATAGTATATTAGGAAGACCGTTTGGACATAAATATGAGATTCGACAAGGAGGGGAAGCAGAGATATTACGAGAGAGTGAGATAGAAGGAAGCGCAGGAGATGGCGATGATGAAGAAAGTGAAGAGAGAGACAGCGAGCAAGACTTACAACAAGATCAAGATCAAAACAACACAAATGCTAAGTTCACCGAAAACAACCAGCAATTGTTCGATGACCCGTCAGTCCAATCGTTGTCTATGGCCGACATTGAAAAATTAAAAAAGGAGGGTATATCAGGTCAAGAAATTATTGAAAAAGTGAAACAGTCACATGGCAGCTTCAATAAAAAAACCAAGTACTCGCAAGAAAAATACGTCAAACGAAAACAACAGAAGTTCCTCCAGAGGTTTACCCCGCAGGCAATAACGGCCAATGAACTGATCGATATATACACAGAAAAAGATGCGTTGAGGATCCAGAACATGAGCATGGAATGCCTAGGATTTATGATGAGTGTAGCCAATGTGCAGCCTGGAGGAAAATATTTAGTAGTTGATGATATTTGCGGCGTCCTTGTTGCGAGCGTACTTGAAAGGATGGGATTCCAGGGAACCGTTGTCGTCGCGCATGAAAATGAGCACCCCAACTTAGACGGGCTGAGATTCTTGAACTTGAGTGAAGAACAAATTAGCAACATTGTGAAATCAATTAACTGGCTAGACTTCTTCCATCCAGATGAGAGTGAGGTAGGACACGACCAGTTCCAACCCAAGACAGAAAAGCAGATTAGCCAGCTTCGGGCAAATCAGCGGACTCAGTATTTCCGGAAGAAGCAGCGACACGAGGATTTCGTCAAGGTGCGAGAAATTATTGTCAGCGGTGATTTCGATGCCATATTAGTTGCCAGTGAGCTGCATCTCGCATCACTTATGCCAAGATTGATCCCGGTTGTGAAGGGATCAAGACCGATAGTTGTATACAGCGAGCACAAAGAGGCTTTAATAGAGACGACAAATGTGTTTCAGAAGGACCTCCGAATAATTGGACCGACTATAATGGAGACGCGAGTAAGAAAATATCAAACGATACCTGGGCGCATACATCCTTATATGACATCAAGAGGATCAGGCGGATATGTACTGTCGGGACTAAAAGTGATACCAGGAGAAGTAGTAGCGGCGACTGCACATCGGGCTAAAAAAAGGAAGAAGGAGGAGACTAATGAAAAAGGAGGAAACCAAGACCAAGAGATGAAGGACTAACTGTAGAAGAATAGAAAACAATCATAATCATCATCAATATTATCATCATTATCATTATTGTCTATAATAAATAATATTATGTACATTTATAATTTCTCCATCTCGTGAAGAAATTGCCAACGGCTTGATCTCCATGCAGCGGCGCCTCTAGGATTCCCAGCAGAGTCCTTGAATCCGACCGAGTCCCAGCCAGAGCTAGCAGCGGTGGAATGGACAAAGTCAATTTGCGATTGACAGCCAACTTCACATACTAGAGCCTGGGCATTAGCATGATGAGCGTATTTAAATAAACTTGCGTAGAATGATTCCCCGCCAATAAGTGCCAACTTTGGCTCGTGAAGACGGACTGACCGTTCGGTACTTCTGAAGTAGTCGGTGTTACTTATGTATGGTGGGTTAGCAGTTAGTAAATCACATTGTATAATATTTTTCGGCGATAATACATTATCCAGAACAGTAGAAAGGGATAATGAGGACAAATTGTTTTTGCGAATATTTTGTCTGACCAGGGAAAGAGCGGTCGGCGAGATGTCTACGGCAGTACCGGAAAGGAAGCAAGACGAAGAAGATGAAGAAGAAGCAGGTGAAGATAACATCTTCGCCAATGTCAAAAGTATGCAGCCGGTACCAGTGAACAAGTCTGAAACAACGACCTGGCCCACGCGGGACTGATTATCCCTAATTAAATGGCCTAATCTTATAGCCCATTCTTCAGTTTCCCATCGCGGAATTAACACGCCATTTGAACACTTTATGTCTAGGTCACCAAAAGGCTGAGATTTTAGGATGTATTGTAGCGGCACCGAATACCTCCCTCGTTGGCGACATGCGTGATACAACTTATCAAACGGAATTTCGGCCTGTAACCATGCTAATTCTCTTTTAGCGGCGGAAATCGTTTTGACGGCCGGCAGCAATAGGGCCAGAAATGGGCTTAACTTACACGCACTAGTGATCGTGCGTGGGGATAGGCGCATCGCACGCAGACAAGGAACGAGCGTGCGGGCTTAACTATATACGCTGGGAATATAGGCGGCATAGAAGAAGGCAGCAAGTCATACAGCAATTTATGGGTAAAACGCAGCCCAGGCCATACAAGAGCTCAGCAATTGGTGAATAAAGAAGTCGACTGGACTTAGCCTTTGCTTCTTCTATATTCATTCATTTATTTATTTGTTTTTTTTTAAAGCCGATCACCGGACTATCTTCAAAACTGTCGAGTCCGATCTCGCCTAACGTTTCTGGTGAACCCTAATGGGTTTCGTAAAACCATAATAAGATTCAAGCGGTCGTTGTTATTTCTGGCGAAACTGGACATTGCCAGACAAACTGCACATGCGTCATGAAGGCCTAAAAGGTACTAGTACAAGCAAAAAAACTACAAAGACATGAATGTTATTAAGATACCGGTGATTAGGGTCGCCGATGACGAGAACAGGCGCGACACGATGGGTGTTGACATGAACATTGGCAGCAATCATAGTACGGCCAATGGTACGGATAGTACTAATAACACTATAGGCATGAACAATGAATGGAGCAACAACAGCAGCAAAACGTATGCGGGTAGTACTCATTGTCTGATGACACCACCATATGATCTTGGTTGGAGCAGCAGCGGAGCGGAGAACCGACTGGGCCGCGAAGGAGGAAGAGACGTGACACGGAATGATGCCTCAAAGAGCCAGCAACTGCTCCGACCAGCTATGGACAGCCGACCAGGTATGTTTAGATTCCATTCATCGCCTGCAGTGCCAACGCTTAGTCCAACGAGACATCATTTTCGGTTGCCCAATTCGTCTCCAAGGCAAGTTAAAGAAACGCTGGATGCGAGCTATCGAGAAGATGAGAAGGGAAGACGGATTAATCACTACATAGTACAAGAAGAGATTGGCAAAGGAGCGTATGGAATGGTGAGAGTAGCGATAGACCAGAACACTAAGACCAAGTACGCGCTCAAGGAGTATTCGAAACAAAGACTGAAGAAGCTGAATCGGTCGGAACTGATGTTGTTAAGGAGAAAGGCGCTAAAAGGAAGGAGTTCTCTGTCCCTCGAAAAGCAGGAGGGGCAGGTTGGCCCAGGGAAGGAGGACAGACAAAAGAGCATCAACGATTTGACCAATCCCCTTAACCTTGTGAGACGCGAGGTGGCGATCCTGAAGAAGCTCGATCATCCAAATGTAATAAACCTCGTCGAGGTGCTGGATGATCCGCACGGGGACACACTATATATTATACTAGAATGGTGCGAGAAGGGGGTGATTATGCCACGGAAGGACGCCAAGATAGACGGACAAAAGAATTACAACGAAGAGCAATGCCGACTATTGTTCCGCGATATCATACTGGGCGTAGAGTTCCTACATTCGCAGGGCATAATCCACCGAGATATCAAAGCGGAAAACATTCTGGTGACCGATGAAGACGTAGTGAAGCTGGTAGATTTCGGAGTGAGTGAGATCATTGATCCGGAGAATGACTCAATAAAGAAAACGGCGGGGTCGCCTGCATATATGGCGCCGGAGTTGGTTGCTATTTTGTTGAATCCTGTGAAATCAGGATCGTCGCCTCTGTCGACAGCATCCTCGGCGATAAGAGCAGCATCACCATCAGACGTTCACATGTCCATTAACAGTCCACCAGATCAGCAGTCTCGCACTATAAGCGGTAAGGCGGCGGATATCTGGTCGATGGGGGTAACATTATATTATATGAGATATGGTGAATTGCCATTCAAAGGCGATACTGTTGCCGATTTATATGAGAACATATTGTCCGAGACTCCCAGAGCGCTTAGAGAATGTGAAGATACCTATAGCGATTTAGAGACGAGCTCCGACGAGTTCATAGACTTATTGCGAAAGATCCTTGAAAAAAATCCGAAGAAGCGGATTGGTATGAATGCACTTCGAGAGCATAGATGGGTTACATGTAGCGGAGACGACCCACTGTTGAGCAAGGAGGAAAATACATCAGCATTGATTGAACCAGTTACGGAAGAGGATATTCAGAGTGCGATCGAGCTGATCCAAGGAAAGATGGATCTAAGTCAAGCGACTGCTAAGCTAAGGAAAGTGCATGGATGGAGAGGAGATTTAGTTGAGTCAGCGCAACAGTCGAGGGAGTCTAGTCGGTCTCCGAGTAGTCATTTTCGAAATGGTAGCGTGGATAAGTTTGAGCATTTTAAGTTAACTCGAGCGCTGAACGAGATTATTTGGAAGAGCGAAGGTGGAGACCATGGTGTTGAACAACCTCGTGGACGAATGGAAGGGAATGGAGAATTTATGCAACAAACTAATATGTCTTCAGACTGTATAGCTATTAGTACAACGAGTGGAAGAGGAAATGACCGCGACAACAGTAAAGTCAATAGTGACGTGTCAGATCATCAGTTGAAATTTATTTCTTCAGGCAGCAGTGATGCATCGTCAGAGGCGCAGTTTGAGCGAAGAGCTAGTCGAGGAAGGCTAGTTGATCTAAGTACAGTTAGAAGTCGTAGTTTAGATGTGGAAGACCGACATAGATAGAATATTTATTGTAAATTAATTAATGAACTAATTTTTATTTTTCAGCCTAGAAAAGTTGTTTGTTCTTCTCTCTTTATGCAATACGGTCCCAGCTGTCCATCATAGCTGTCGCACCTGATACTACTACTACACTACAACTTGGTAAATTTCTTCGCTCTTTCATCGTACCAATCTGACTCCGCCGCAGCCAAATCAGAAGTCTGCTTGACGTCATTCTCATAATCAAGAGTATCTAATACGGCTTGTCGCAGCAACTGGACTCTGATTGCTCCATAAGAAGGAGACTTAGCCAGCTCGAAGGTCTTACGAGCAATTGCTTCGGCTTCAGGCAGGCCGCCAATTGCATTGACCAAACCTCGTTCCAAAGCCTCAGGACCGCCAAACCTGTGAGCAGTCATGGCGATCTCTAAGGTCTTCTGGGCACCGAATTTGGTCGAGAATATACTTAACATTGGGGCCAAGAAAGAAGAGCCGAATTGCAGCTCATTAAGACATAAATATCCTTTATTTGGGTTCATCACTCTATAATCATGGCAAGCAGCAATCATGAACCCGGCCGCAAAGGCGTGGCCGTTTATTAAGGCAATTGTTGGCCAAGGGAATTCAATCATAGCTCTCATGAGCCGAAAAAAGTAATTCGGAAAGAATCCTTCAGTCCTGATGGCATTTTCAAAATCTAGACCATTAGAGAAAAACTTAGGGGTTTTAGCAGTTGTAATTAAAGGCTTAGGCTCATCGGTTTGCAGTCGTATGTAGGTCAATGCGTCAAGGTAGGCATCGATGAATGGGATTGTATATCTATTATCGGGAGGGGAGCAATATTCCAAAAGGTAATAGTCGTTAGTAGAATTCACGGTTATTAATTTGTTTGCGGAATCCACAGGGAAAGACTGGGGAAATGTCATTGTGGGCAGTTGTCTAGAAAAAGGAACAAACAAGTGAAGTGACAGGAATATATATGTTACCCACAACCCCACATTTCGCATAAGGTTATTCCCGTCTGCATGTGAGAGACAATGAGCTGTGCCAGCATCAACCGAGGGCCGAAAGTGGACGGACTTGGGAAAATGAAAATACTTTTAATTTTTAAAAGAAAGCTGACCAGAAAAACCAAAAAAAAAAAAAGAACAAAGAACAAAAAACAAAAAAAGAGAAAATTGCATCTAGTTCATTCAATTTAGAAACATACATTGCTTTATTAATTTTGAGCCTTGATGAGAGCGTTAATGTTCTCCTCACGGTTACCGATAGCACCACCCTCAATGAAGTGCTTGAACTTACGTCTAACACCCCAGCCTCCAGTAGGGTTAGACAACTTGAAGGGCCACAAGAAGTTGGAAGCTTGCTTGAAGTGGGGACCAACAGTGTAGATCTCGTGGATAAGATCTTCGACGGAAATGATTCCGAACTTTCCAAGAGCCTCTTCAATGATAGCGTTATCGTCCAATCTGATACGTTGGCTGTTGACCTTACCATATCCACGCTTGTAAACGAGTTGACGAACGGAAGAAAGGTTAGGATAACCGTAGGCAACGTAAGGCTCGACGATTCTCAAAAGCTCAGCAGTAGCCTTGGTAACTCTGACGAATACACCGTTGTTGATTTGGTGCAAACGTAAAAGTTGGAGAACCTTTCTGGGCTTAGGAGCGATCTTGTTAATACCCTTGATACGAACAACAAAGATCAACTTAGGTTCAGCAGGAACGTAAACGCTTCCGGATTCCTTAGCAGCCCGGCGAAGTCTAATTTGTTCACGCTCAGCATCTCTGTATTCCTTGACGTATTTCTCAGCTCTCTTGA
This sequence comes from Crinitomyces ghanaensis, assembly GCA_030581755.1. Taxonomy (NCBI): domain Eukaryota; kingdom Fungi; phylum Ascomycota; class Dipodascomycetes; order Dipodascales; family Trichomonascaceae; genus Crinitomyces; species Crinitomyces ghanaensis. The sequence continues at coordinate 250,306 of JAKTVX010000003.1, forward strand.
AAAGAACTTCGTTCTTCTCCTTTTGAGCGGTAGCACGAGCAGCAGCCTCTTCTTGCTTCTTGGCAGCAACGGCCTCAGCGTTCTTGCGCTTCTTAAGAAGGGTCTCAGGAGGGAAAATGTCCTGTTGAGTAGGAACAGTTGTTTTGACCATTGTTGATTACTGAACGACCAAGGGAACGAATTCACAGTAGGGGTACACGATAGGTGAAATTTCCCCGAAGGCGCGGGATGCAAATTACTTAATCTGGAATAGCTGTGACTGTGGAGGGGTATTAGGGGCATGCCCCTTAAGAAAAAGCATAAGCTGCAGCTAGTTGGGATTATTAAAGTTATGAGGCATATTTTTTGTTTTCCTTTTTTTAAAAACCTTTTTTTTTTTTTGGCAGGTTTCCCGTGTAGTCTTCCAAAAACGGCTGCTGTTTTGGAAATTTCCGTCTTTAAGGAATGGCTATGCTCTCACTTGACATAAGGCAAATTATGTAGATGGCTTCATACAATTTCTTTGATCCATTCTCCTGAAAATTAATTCGGCTGGCGAATGCAGGAGTAAGACTTCAGCTCATGAGCCACAAAGCTGAAATACAGGTACATACATATTGCTTAATAAGAAAATAACGTAGATTGAGAGGACGTTTGATTCCCTTTTTTGCTCACTTGTCTTTTTTTCCCCAAATTTAAGATAATAAGAAAGTTTATTTTGTCAAATTTATTGGCCGCCAAGCAAGCATTGGAACGTAAAGGTATATACAAATATACAAATCGCTTTGCAACAGAAAAACATTCAAATCTAGCAATATACGGACTTCATAAACAAAGATCGTTCATTTGTATCATGCAATATTTGTTTATGAAATCATTATTTTACCAATTTATATCGTTGCATTTCAATAGCTGTTTGTTCCTATCTGTCCCGACTGGGAAACAACTTTTCCCAAATCGGAGTGTTCTGCCGGTCAAAAAATAAACATCCACAGAAGACCTAGCAGCAAAAAAAAAATAGAAAGGGCTTGAGCGCGCGACAATTGGGATACTGTCAGTCAAATTTATGTTTGATTTTTAGTTTCCTATCTTTTTCCTTGATTAGCCTTTGCGGATTCTGCATTTGCGCCAGCCATGGCTATCAATCTCAGTCTGGCATTCTCAACCATGCAGGGGAGGGGACAGAAATCTAGCAATGCGCTAAGCCCCTTTTTTTTTAAAAAAAAATCTTGGTTAATATTCAGGCTTAACCTTCAGAAACTCCATAGAAATAGCCTTCTAATATTTCAAGTCAATTGATACCCGTTCTTTCATGTTCTGGTTTGAGCTTCAATCCTAGGTAATGCTTTCGTAGACATATATCTGCCACCGTCTCTGTAGTAATTCAATCTGAATTTCTTGTCGCGAAACATCACTGGTTCGAAACTGACATTTAAGATCAAAATGTTTTCTCCTGTGATGAGAACCAAACCCCTTCAAACTGTGGTTTGTCAAATCGTTGTCTTCATGAATTGTTGCTTGTACTGGTCCAAGTAAGGCGCCTGATCTCGCGGTTGTCCTGTATCCAGTACTACTATCCTTTTAGGCACTGGGGTTTTTGTGCCGCCAAGAACAAACAAACAATTGTGTCATTTAGAAGAGCATCCAACTTCCGCTGATAGGAACCAACATGCTATCACCGTCACCTTTGGACAAGAGCCATGGACTTTGCATTTGTGTTACCAGCCAAGGCAATGTTCCTATTAGATATCTCCTGGAATTCAATTGTCCTATGCAGCTGTAGAAGCGCCATTTCAACCATTTCGCACAGCTCCCTAACTAAAGTGAAATCTATCGATAGACGCTCTGTTTATCAAGGCCCCGTGCTTCTCAAGGCGAAATGACTCTCTAGAAAAGTTTGGAACGCCGTCAATAGTCAAGAAAGCAATGCCGATATCATCCATTATCAAGCCATGGGCGGATAAACCTTGCTATATTCATCCAAACGTTAATCTGATTAAGACATGGATAGTTGGCCTCATTTTAGAATAATCTTTTATTTTGTTTCTGAATTTTAACAATAGGGACGTATATACTTAGGCTCGATAATATTAATGGTTGACATTGTGCCAATGAAGACTTTGCTTTACAGTGACCGCCTTTCCTGAAACAAGTTGTATTCAATCTGAATGCCCCTTTGTTGTTTTCGGAATAAGAATATTTGAGTCAAGATTCTTTTTGGGCTATATCCTATTTTCTGCTTTGCAACAAATCGTTTTTTTCTGGATGGCTTTATTAATCTATCAACATTTTGTACGATGACGGAATGAAGGGCTTAGCTAGCTACTCCTGAGTCGCTATACATTAGAAGTGCTACCAAAAGACCGGGTGTTTTTCAGCTCATAATAGTGGCTCGCATGTTGGCAAATCATCTTGCATCTCCCAAGCACATATGAGCGTAACAAAAATACTTGTGTCATTCATCTCATCTCTGTGTCTTCAAATACACGGTAGTTTGATTAGAGTCATGCTATTAAACTCTACCAAAAAGCCATTCAATTGGAACACAAAATTGCACAAAATTGATTAGTTTATATGATTAACCACAGGCGTTCGTCCTATCCAATTAATGCCAATTTCGGGACGTTGGACTCTAAAGGACATCTAGCGGAAGAATAGAGAGGGCCGCCAATTAAGACATTGAAGAAAGGAATCATATTCACCATACTCAAGCTGAGCTTATTTGGATTATGGAAAGGCTGCTTGGCTGCGACGCGCCGGCGCAATGAAGCTACAAAGGACATTTTTGAAGTGAACTATTGCATATTAGCTTCATGCATACACAGTTTACAGCACGATACTTTCCTCAATGAAGTGAACATTAACAAGAAAAGCATTTGCAAATTATGGCCTCTTCTTTCCCACGCTTTTCACTAGATGAATTGTCATGAAAGATGTCATGACTGACGTAATGAAACCGAGTAAACTCCGTGTTCTCCCAGGACAACCACGTTTGTGATGTCCCTGCCAAATCATTGTAGATATAGAAGAAAGACTCAGCAACCAATTCAATAACATGCGAAGGGGCTGGATCATTCGACCGCAATGGCTACACTATATAGTTGACGAATGTTGAAAACAGCCGAAAGCGAAAGCGTCGCTTTCCAAAAATATCTGTCGTCGGTTTTCATATGATCCATCATGAGAAAGATGCGACTAACTGATTGTATATTTTACGCTGTTGTTATAACATGAATGCCAAATCTGTGTTTGCATAAAGAACGTTGGATAGAATGAATTTTTTCTGGGCCTAGAATAAAACAGACAAAACCGACAGAGGTGGGAGCAACAAGAGGATCATGGCATATTCTCAGCGGTTTTACGAACTTTTCCGGCAGCCCTAGTATGATTCGGCTGAGAACTAGAGATAGGAAATTATTTACAAATAAAGACCTAGTAGAATGGAAAGTTTCAGAATGTCTTCTTATTTATGTCCATATCTCAATGGTGATCTGTAAACCACTTGAGGTCGCATAGAGGACTAAATAAAGGATTACCGAGGGTAAATGGCATCGCGCTAAATGATGGACCAAATAAGGTGCGCTTAGGATCTGATGGTATGCGTAAACTTCGTAATCGTAATATAATGAACCGTGCAGCTCCATGATTTGCAGTGCTCCTCGAAGATGGAAAATCACTCTTTAAGTTTTATCATACGCGAAAAACAGACCCAGATAGGTACAATTGGCTGACATATTGGCAGCATGAAAAGCATCAAGCCAAGCGCATGCAGCAACTCAAATGAGTAGATTTAACTCTGGCAAGACCGGAGGCAGGATGACGTCCCTGGCGATAAAGACGAAGAAAAAAAAGGAGAGCTGCATCTTTATAAGACATAAGATCCCCACAGATATGTTCACAGAACGATTCAAGTTTTCAACTGTGGGGAGTAGCATCTCAACTAACGATCAAACTGTCCGAACTACCTGCTAGCTTTACACATACCTACGTAGATCTCCTTGCTATCGTAAATGAAGCGTATCTTACTTTGCAGGGTTTCTTTGCAGAGGTTCTGTTTTCCAATTAGCAAGGACTCTCAAAATGCAGCCGCGTATCACCGTAGACAGACTTCATAAATCCATTAACTTCTTCTTAAGTGTCAATAAAATTCGACTAAGTGTTCGTGTTCATGCACTCAAATATCATTATACTGCATGTTGGCTGAGGGCGATGACTTCTACTCAATCATTATATATTACCTTGCCACCAACAACTCGCCTCTCTTCCGCACTATGCGATTCTAAGACCTGAAAACAATTTAATTTAGTATACAACCAGGTGATGACAGTTTACAACATCTTGATATACGTATCAAAGGGTCTATCTATACATATCAAAAGCTCCATATATATTTGTATGCGAAATTTTTGCCCGACGTAGGAAAATGACATACTTTGCTTGTTCAAACTTTCGCCAACGTATCTAGAGTAGATATCCGGTAAGGATATTGGAGATCCGTTTGCCGTAATGAATCTTATGAAACAATCTTTTACAAAAGCATCCGCTCCGAGACATGGCATCTTATGAGAGAACTACGGGCAAGTTTTCACAGGCTCATGATCAGGAATTTTGAGGATTTCCTAAAGAAATATCTCTAGCTCTAGTTAAGAACAAACTTCCAGAGACTGAAACAACACTAACTGCATATGACTTTTCTATGGACCTTAGAGATCCTAAGCGACTTCCTTCTTGAGGAAAAATCGGCAGAAATTTCACTAGTCTTCCAGGAGCACCAAAAAGCAACAGTCTGTACGAGAATCACCGAAACAACGCCCTCGATCGTTATACGGGATTTTATGCCAGGTTTTCAATCCGTCCATTCTGAGAGTCCTCTATCAACTTGCAGAAATATAGAAATAAACTCAATCTAGCCTCGAAAAATTTGCGCAATGCTAACATGAATTACATCTTCTCATTGCCCTTCTCATCACATGATGATATAAGAAATCAAAAAAAGGTTTATGACCAAACCAAAAACCAATATGTAAATCTGGCCCTCTAAAAACCGAGTCAATCCCCATGGCCTCAGGATCTGAGGTTCCTATCCTGATAGAGTAGTATTGAACCTCGATGATCGCTCAGCACAGACGAGGTGAAGTCCCTAAGAGAGTTTTGATGTTTGGTGATCTTGTCTCTGACCGTGCGTTGTCAAGCGTCTGTCGCAGCGCGATACTGAATAATTCCCATTTTCGTAAAGGATTATTGGTATGTGAATCAAGGCTGACATGCCGCTCCTCGGTTACGTAAAAAATTGAACTAAGCGAGCTTTGAAAAGTCCGATGCGTAGGATGTTGGAAACTAGTGATACACGCCAGTGGCCAGGAATATCTTAATGATAGACATTGCGATTTAGGCGCTCGATAAGTCTGTAGTAGATACTAAAACTGTGCGCCCGTTTTAAAAGTTACATCGCGATGGCTTCGATTGTAATGAGCTGCCTAAACATGTCCTCGCGTAAGCTTAGTTTGGTTTATTGAAAAACTGTATTTATTTCCAGTAGAAGACCAGGGGTTAGTGTTCGAGAAGTATGCCAAATGTGGATATCTCTAGTAGCTTCCCGGCTGTGGAAATAAAATATAGGCGTAAATTTGGTCGAAACGTTGACATGAATTTTCATCACACATGCTGTCAGCAATAAAGATAAACAACAATATACCCCATTGCTTGCTTTATCCTAAAGATAGCAATGTAAACAGTTAGCACTTCCTGATTCATAGTTCTGTTTGATCGTCTGTTTGTGATCGATAAGCTATGGAAAAATGAGTCTCGGTACTGTAGTTATCAAGATTACGCGTGATAATTCCACATTGAAAATGGCGCCTCTATCTGAAACCAGTTGATTTCGGAAATCCATGGACATTGAAAATGTTAGTGTTCAAATCTTTGACCAAAAGGCGAGCATGGCTCATGACATGAGGTGTGGAACGATATACCACGGCCGATAACAAATCAAAGCTCTTGTTATCAGATGTAGGAACTGGATACATATTGCAGCAAGCTGTTGCTCTGGAATAGGACTACTTTCCAGGTGACACGGAGGCTATCCCCTTCGAATTCTAGTTTCTTCGCACGTCTAACAGGCGAGATCATGTTCCTTGATTCGTGGGGCCATGTGAAGCCAAAAGTAATAATCCTTCATGGCGCCTGCTTTTCTGATGAACTTTTCGATATCCCACATAAGGATCATCGTGCTATTTGACTAACAAGTCTCTACTCATTTGATCATCGGGCACTACCACCAAAGGGTTAAATCAATAAAGAAAGGTGACTAAGCTCATGAAAAGATGAGGACGTATTAAAAGTTGAATTTTCCAGAAATTCTTTCAGATCAGAAAGGTTTGGAATTGTTCCACTGATCCATGAATACGATCCTAAAAGTCAGATGATGGCAAAAAGCCAATATGGATGACTGATTGATCTCGAGACGTGTTGGCTTCATTATCATGTTGTCTGTACTCCATCTAGATAATGAATCGACGAATAAATGAATGTCATCTCTATGACGGGAATTGAGTGAGTTTCTCCGAATAGTTCCCAAAAAATCGTGCCATCTGATTACCGAGAAGATGGCCCTTTATCTCATCTCGAACAATACAAATTTCCTCTGATAGGAACTCAATTTCTACGACTCAAGATTATACCTGGAGCAGTTCCAACTTGAAAGATAAAGTATCAGACCAGATCATCTGAATGTTCGATGTTCGATTTCATACTGAACGGATACACATATTGACAGAACACCAAAATGTCATAAGGTTAGCTCTCACCCAAAAATATTAAATACGGCCATTGTTCCAAACGTATTCTAGGACGAAAGTTCTATGAAGCTCTGAATCATTCGCCATGGTCAGCATAACATTACAATCGTAGACTAAAACTTGAATAGCCTAATTTTAACAAATGTTTTCAATACAAAAAACAAAAAATAATTTAATCAATCTCATTTTCATGGTATACACGTATCATCAACTTCGGTCAATTTGTACGAGGTGTATATGACTTCAGCCGAACAGACCTGCCTCAAGTCTAAATCAGATTAACAATACAAACCCCGAAGGCTTTGGGTTTCAAAAAATCTATGTGATCCAAACACATCTATCTACAAATCTGGCCACGGGTAAAGAGTATAGTTGATAAAATCATGTTTAAAATGAAGGAATCAAGTAAAGCCATTATTCTAAACATTGGACAGTTGCCCCACTTGAATATATAAAAATAAACATTCGCAAAGAATGAAGGGTCCTACCGGAGATTTACATTGAATCGTACCTCTTAAAGATGACTATAGCATAAGCATATATTGGTAGAGGAAGAACGCAACACCATTTTTATAGTCAATTCATGACTCACATGGGGGTCCTGAGTTAATTCATCTTGCAATTACATAGCCATATTCAAAACTAAAAAAAGTCAATTACGCGGTTATCTTGAATATTTCTGGTTACACTTTAGTTCAGGTATGGTGCCATGAACAACATTTTGCTAATGAATAAAGAGACACTTAACTCAAAAAGAAAAAAATCGAATACTACCTTGTTCTGTATTTATGTGCCCTGGTAGAGTTACATCTGAATAGAGTTAGTCGCTGGTGGAGAAAGAATCCTTTAAAATCTTCTAAATAAGTAATTTGTTTTGTGCAATGGGAACCTACAGTTCAAGCTTGATTAGAAGAGACTTGGATTTGAGCAATCTCTTTAATTATTCTTCCTGCGCCGTAGTCGTACTGTAGGCTAATAGAATGTATATAGAATAACTAATAGGCTACTCACATACCTACTAAAAACGGAATGGATTTCGCTCATGTTCTAAGTTTGTTCAAAAAGCCGGATATGGCGGTTGTTCTGCACATATTTATGTAGATACAGTTGAAAAATTACTAAGCTGAGAATCTACTGATCACTGTTCACCCAACTTTAATGTCATCAGAATATTTAGGTCGACGCTGCATTTAAATTATTCAGCAAATAACAAGAAATCATTATGGACAAAATGTCATGTCAGCAGTATTCTGATACCCTTACTGGCAAACTATTCGTACCGCAATCTCTATGTTGACTTTTTCTTTAGATTTATTCCTCAGATGGATCACCGTTTACCTATTTGTGACCCGGTTGGAAAGTTCTTGCATAAATGGGTCGTTAATACTGCATAAATGGGTCGTTAATACTGATCACAAACCATGCGATTTATATGGAGTTGACCAACTTTATATGTTCTCGTTGCCCAGACATATGCACATAACTCTGTGGAGCCATATAAATATAGAAGAAAGCGGCATTTGGGTTTTTTTTTTTGAAACCATTCGCGAAAAATTAACCTTACTCGCTTTACTAAAATTATTCGGATAAAGCTACATATTACATTTTCAATAAAGTAAAATAAAATAAAAATGTGGCTACCATATAGAAATGGAGAACCGAGGGATAGGAAGTCCTTCTATCTCTTCGGACTGGTAGCACATGACGCGTTCATGGGCTGCAGTTTGAGAACATATACAGCTGATTTTAACATACCACATTTCCATACATCTGACCGGTTAGATCAGCTTGGTTATCATGTCATGTCACACTGACTGAGTCTCATCAGGGGAATCCTGTTTTTACGAAAGGATTCTGCTCTAATAGAGGTTGGTTACTCTGCTTTGCGTTTCATGAGAAGATGGTAAGGGATCCGCGCCGGCGGTTCAGGATATTCCTTAGGCAGATATCATGTAGGAGGCCAAGATAATGGGTTAATATTCCACTTCCAGAGATATTACTCAAATTGTGGAACGGGGCCCACTCAATCCTGGGCAATGAAAAGAAGCTTGAGGATCTAGCGATATACTTCATGGACATACTTTCATTTTCCCTATGACGCGGTTTGGGACCTTGTCAGCATCATTGACAACTGAGATTTTAAACGGGCAGACTGTACAATAAGAAGAATACCTGAGCAATTATATTGTATTCGATATCACTAGGATCAAATCAGTCTTAGCCAGAAAGTCCCGTAAATCTAAGCAATGCTGCTGATGAGAGAAGGAAGTGATCATTTAACATAAGCTACTGCAAATGTGATGGACAACTAGTAAGCGTTTCGCTGTTATTCCTTTAAAGCAAGTGTACTTCCCCTTAGCCGATGTGGCTTCAAGCTGGCACTCAATTTTTCTAAGTCCTTTCGTGTCTGGACAGGCTTTGGCTCAAGCCGTTGTCACACAAATAAATGTATTCGGTGCTCTGATCGAAAAGCAACTTAATGCCATTGAGCTGTTAATAAAAATTTCAAGTGCTTTCATTCTCAGTTGCCGGGCGGAAATGCCCCCCAATTTTTTTTTTTTTGGCGTCACTTTTGTTGTTGTTTTGCCTTTTTCTGCATATAGCATATTTTAAGTTCGCAGTTAACTTCAACTTGTCATACCTCCCTTAGCTATGGGTGAGGCATATGTAGCAGTTCATCTATCAAGAACCTGTGATGAGCATGGGGTCTACGTGACACGAGATTCTACGGAAATCATAGAACTGGCTTGGTCGATTTTAAATGCTAGTACCTTACAAGAATTGCACTGCGATTCAGTATTGATTCGCCCAGTAAACACGCCCGTTACCCCTCTATGTACATCTCTCACGGGCTTAACTTGGGAAACTGTTCAATATGGCGTTTCATTTGAAGAGGGAATAGCGACATTCGATAAATGCGTCCAAGAGCTTTTGGTATCCAAAGGATTACGACAGTTAACATTTGTACTTTTAAATGCTTCAGATCTTCGAGTTCAGATTCAAAGAGAAGCTCGCGACAAAGGTGTCGTTTTACCAGCATATATTGAAGCTCCGAGGCTTTTTGACCTACGTAACGAATTCGCAAAATGGATGGCTCATGAGAGGGAGTTGGCAATTAATGTCAGAGAAAATGCCACCACTAATGTATTTCGTGCTCCTCTTCACAACTATTCACATTCAAGGTCATTCAGCGTACCTGCCTCTTCTTCTGCAGATATTTCTAATGTTGTTCCGCCCATAATAGAAGCTAACCGCGTAACACCGTTGATGATGCAGCATTGGCTTGGACTGAATATTGATCACCTTAAACCGCAGAGAGCTCTTGGAGAAGCGCGACTGGTCTCTGCGATTCTCAGGCAGCTCATTCTTCGATCCGCCAAATCTGCGTATTCAGATATCTTATCTCGACCGCTTGATAGTGGATACGATTTGAAAACATTCTTGTCAGAAAAATCTAAAGTTTTATACTTGTCAAATCTCCCTCATGATACGACTCAGTCTGAGCTTGAAAGCTGGTTCACGCAATATGGTGGGAGACCGGTTGGCTTTTGGGCATTGAAATGTCCTGATATTCATAAATCCATGGAAGCAGGATTTGTTCTGTTTGCTACTCACCAAGAGGCCCTGGAAGGCTTATCGGTAAATGGACGCGCATTGAACGATAGGGCTGTAGAAGTTGCGCCTTCAAGTAGCCGTGTCTTGGAAATGGCACGGCAGATTTTGTCCCCGTTTCCACCTAGTAAGAACAGACCACGGCCGGGAGACTGGAATTGCCCGTCTTGTGGCTTTTCTAATTTTCAAAGAAGGGTCGCTTGCTTTCGTTGCAATTTCTCGCTTCAAGAGACTAGTGGTTCGACTCATGTCCCACACCAACAGAACGTGAACATAATAGCCAATCAGAATAACAACGGCACTAACAGCAACAACAATAATTCTCTTGGAATCAATAATAATTTGTCAAGTTCCGCCTCACGTTCCCCTATACCTTTTCGCGTTGGAGATTGGAAATGCGTGGCAGAGACTTGCAATTATCATAACTTTGCTAAAAATCTATACTGTCTGCGCTGCGGTAGCCCCAGACCAGGAGGTGGCTACATAATGGGGCATCACGTTCGTGCTGTTAGCCTTGATTATCATAATTCGTACGACCCGCGTAATCAAATTGTATTTTTTCCCTAATTTAGACTAAATATAAACGAAAGATAGAAGACTGTTTAAATAAGTTGTCCTGTCCTGCACCTTGATTGATAACTTTCAGTTAGCCGCATCACCACCATCATGGATCCTAAAGCGTTCTCTTTCTACGTTTCTAGGGACATTGATGTCCAATTTCGCGTTAAAATATCTCATATGGAAAGTGCAAAGAAACGAATTCCATATTCTGATATTATTCAGCATCCCGATAAGGCCATGAAGTTGTCTAATTTAAGTAACATTTCTGATCTGATTGTGTCAGCCCAAATATTCGCTGATAATAAGCCATTGACGCTTCCCATCTCAACGCTATATAAACCATTCAAGGGATCGGCTCGAAAATGGAACGAATGGTTGACATTGCCAGTCTCCTTTTCCCAATTGCCACTTTCCGCCTGTTTGGCAATAACTGTATGGGATTTTGACGGCAGGTCAATGCAACCATATGGTGGAACTACTATACCTTTGTTTCAACAGTCGGATTATATTTTAAAAAGTGGGCGCCAGAAGTTAAAACTTTGGCTTGATAGAGAAGCTGATGGAATGTCTGATACGTCTACTAGTAGCACAGTTGTTTCACAAATGGAGATGGACCGCCTTGAAAAGCTCATCAAGAAACAAGAAGCAGGCGACATAGCCCAGGTTGATTGGCTTGATAGTTTAACATTTCGGCGAATCGAGCAGATTAATCGCAAGCAAGCAAATGCTGGTAATGAGCATTTCTTGTATGTCGAATTTATGCAGTTTGATTTCCCGATTGTCTTCTCAGACACTGAATATCATCCCCAATCAAATGAGCCTAGGGCTAACCCAGTTGAGAGCAACTCCACGACTCAGTTTGGCTACGCAACTGCAACTTCTACAAACCGTTCATCTACGAATACTCCAACAACGACCCCAATAACGACTGCAGCATCGATGAATACTTTCAATATAACAAAGTACGTTGACTCACCAGAGACTTCATTACTTTATGACGCGGAGGCTCTTCGCGAAAACCCTATCGAATCGAAATATAGACGCTTGGTACGATCCCACAAGTCAAGTCATATTGATAGAGAACTCAAACCTAATGCGAAGATTCGTGATGAGATCCAGAAAATCATGAATTATTCACCCGTACAGATTTTAACAGATGACGAGAAGAATCTACTGTGGAAATTTCGATACTATTTGACAAGACATAAACAAGCTTTAACGAAATTTCTCAAAGTGGTTAGCTGGGACGACCCAGCAGAAACAAAACAGGCTACTGAACTTCTTTTACAATGGGCAGAAATTGAGATTGATGATGCACTGGAGCTCCTCGGGCCCAATTTCAAAAATGAAAACGTCAGAGCCTATGCAGTAGACCGTCTTAAGAAAGCTTCAGATAGAGAGCTGGAGCTTTACCTGCTACAATTGGTGGAAGCACTGAAATTTGAAGGTCCTGCCTTTTCCTCCCATGAGTCCTCCAAGAAGAATAGTTTATCGCGTTTTCTGATCGATCGGGCTGTTAGAAATTCGGTGCTGGGAAACTTCTTTTATTGGTATGTCGCTGTTGAAGCTGACACTATCGGTTCATCTGCCACTTCAATATTCCAGCCTGTTTTGGCACAATTTTTATTATCATTAAAGCATGCTTCACCTGAATTAAGGACTGCCCTAGATGATCAAGTCACTTTAATGAGGCGTCTCTTGTCTTTGGCGGAACATGTTCGCAGTTCGCGAGATTCGCGTCCTAAAAAGATCGATCATTTAAAAGCATATCTGACTGAAGCCAAAAACGGGCTTTTATCATTTTCGCCTGTTTCATTTCCCTTAGACCCCAGCGTTCGTGTGACCGGTTGTATGCCCGAAGAGTCAAATGTATTCAAGAGTAGCCTGTCGCCTATTAAGCTGGTCTTAAAGACGGAGGATGGAGGGACCTATCCAGTAATCTTAAAGTCTGGTGATGATTTACGGCAAGATCAGCTTGTGATTCAAGTGATTACACTGATGGATCAGCTACTCAGAAATGAAAACTTGGATCTTAAACTTACTCCTTACCGAATACTGGCAACGAACTCAAAGCAGGGTGCCGTACAATTCGTTCCAAATGCGACATTAGCTAATGTTCTGGCTGAATATCATGGTATCATCCCTTATCTTCGACATCATAACCCCGACCTGGCGTCAACCCGTTCGTCCCCGGACGATCCTCTTGGTGTTCGGCCAGACGTCATGGATACGTTTGTTCGCTCTTGCGCTGGATATTGCGTTATAACGTACATTTTGGGGGTCGGAGATAGACATTTGGATAATTTATTAATTTGTCCAGATGGTCATTTCTTCCATGCAGACTTCGGATACATTTTAGGTCGCGATCCAAAACCATTTCCACCAATGATGAAATTGCCTATTCAAATAGTTGATGGTATGGGAGGTGCTTCTTCGGCGAACTACGAAAAATTTAAGAACTATTGTTTTACAGCATATATCACATTACGCAAGAGTGCGAATCTGATTCTAAATTTGTTTTCACTAATGACCGAATCTTCAGTACCGGACATTTTGTTTGAAAAGGATAAAGCGGTAGACAAAGTTAAGGAAAAATTTTGTCTAGACATGTCAGAAGAAGATGCCATAATTCACTTCCAAAATCTCATTAATGATTCTGTTAATGCCTTTCTGCCCATGGTGATTGATCGACTGCACAATCTTGCTCAATATTGGAAAGCATAATTAGCTGACGTAAGCCTGGACACCTTTCAGGTTACATATACTGACAAACATAATAAAGCTGTAATTTACTCTATGTCACGACAATAATATCTCTTTTGTTTATATGGACAAAAATTTCTATTACATGTGGACAACAGCGCGAAGACAGTCGCCAGAGTGCATGTCATCAAACGCCTTATTGATTCCATCCAATTCGTGCGTATGAGTGATATACTCATCGACCTTAAGTTTTCCTCCGAGATAATCGTCTACCAAGCCAGGAAGTTGGGTTCTGCCTTTGACACCACCAAAAGCTGATCCTTTCCACACTCTGCCGGTAACCAATTGGAACGGACGAGTAGATATTTCCTTTCCAGCTGCAGCGACACCGATAATTACGGATTGACCCCATCCTTTATGGCATGCTTCAAGAGCAGATCTCATAACTTCGACGTTTCCAGTGCAGTCAAATGTATAATCTAACCCTCCGTCGGTGATTTCAACCAAATGGTCTTGAATCTTTTTACCTTCCGGCAATTGTTTGGGATTAATGAAGTCTGTGGCACCGAATTGTTTGGCCCATTCTTTCTTCTTGTCGTCAATATCTACCACAATGATACGACCAGCCTTTCTAACGTGAGCACCTTGCACTACCGAGAGCCCGACACATCCGGCACCAAATACCGCAACGCTGTCACCCTCTTGAACGTTGGCAGTAATTGTTGCAGCACCGTATCCTGTAGTAATACCACAGCCCAACAAGCAAACGCGATCGAGTGGAGCCTTGGGATTAACGGCAACCACAGAAATGTCAGCTACTACGGTGTACTCAGAGAAAGTCGAGCATCCCATGAAATGGTAAATCTCTTTGCCCTTGCAAGTAAACCGAGTGGTGCCATCCGGCATGACACCTCGTCCTTGAGTGGCGCGAATCTTTTGGCAGAGATTTGTTTTTCCACTTTTGCAGAACTTGCATTCTTTGCACTCGGCAGTATAAAGAGGAATCACATGGTCTCCCACCTTCACATTGGTTACGCCTTCGCCAACACTCTCCACAATTCCACCTCCTTCGTGCCCGAGGATCGAAGGGAATGTTCCCTCAGGATCCGATCCTGACAAAGTGTAAGCATCCGTATGGCACACACCAGTGTAATTGATCTTAATTCGTACCTCATGAGCCTTCGGAGGTTGAACTTCAACCTCTTCGATACTCAATGGTTTCCCGGCCTCCCAAGCCACAGCAGCCCTACATTTAATAACTTTTCCAGTGGTAGACATTTTTGCTTGTTCTTTTGCTTATAGCTTTCTAGCAACCGTATATTTGATGCTTCCTTGTTTTGATAGTTTCACAATGCACACTACTTGCACTTCCGGGTAACCTTATCCTCGTCGATTATTAATGATATCGTAGATAGCAGTAGGCCTAATCCGGAATTTTGATCCGAATAACTATCAATGTTAATTGTTGGATTGACAGGAGGAATTGCGACTGGCAAAAGCACCGTTTCGGCTCGCATCCGGGAGAAGCATCAAATTCCTATCATTGATGCTGACGTCATTGCGCGGCAAGTTGTAGAACCAGGCACTACTTCATATAAAAGAATAGTTGAACATTTTACTCCTTTGGTTCCGCCAGAAGAGTCTTTGTTATTAGAAGATGGATCGCTCAATAGGCCGGTTTTAGGTCGGGCCATTTTTGGTAATGAGAGAGAACGCAAGGTCCTAAATTCGATTGTTCATCCAGCCGTACGTCTAGAAATGGCGAAACAAGTTCTTTGGGCTTGGTTTCAAGGTCATAAGATGGCAATATTAGATATTCCGTTATTATTTGAAAGCAAGCTCGATCAGTTCTGCGCCGTTTCTGTGGTCGTTGCATGTGATAACGATACACAATTGCAAAGATTGATCAAACGCGATGGGGCTGTATTGAGCCACGACGACGCTAAAAAGAGAATTGCAAGTCAAATGGCCATATCGGAAAAACGGGAAAGAGCAGATTACGTCATCGAAAATGATGGGTCGCTGGACCAGCTATATGAACGAGTGGATAGCCTTATTGATGACCGACTCCAGCCTAGCACACCATTGGCCTTGCTGGAATGGTTGATCCCTCCGTTTGGAATTATTATGGCTCTTATTGTGTATTTACGCAAACGACTACAGGTCCGGGCAAAACTCAGCTAGTTGCGTGTAACTTTTACTAAATTAACTAAATTAGAATAAATTATTTAGAGATTCATTTTTTTTAAAAAAAAAATCGCCCCAGTTGCGTCCCAGTTCCCGACGATAACTAAAGCATCCTCAAGATTCAATAGACCGGCTCGTTGGCGGATCTTTCATCGGATCGCAAATTCTTTCACATGTGGCTACAGCAAGAAGATCAGCCATCAAGAAGCTGCTCTGCTCATGAATGTTTATGACGGATTTCTTGTACGAAGAAGATCTTGAACCCATGAGCCCCGATAGTGATGACACGGCATTTCTTTCAATCAGGTCAAAACTGCAGAAGTAGCCTAGGTCTAGAATTGCCATTGAAGGGCTGCAGACCTTTCCATAGCAACGAGTTATTATGAAATGAGGAGTCTATGCCACATCATGGTACCAATTTTAAGTACTTCGGTTTTCTTTCGTTGTCATGACAAATCTCATGACATGAATAATGTCACCACAATATCTTAAATAGTCTAAATTTTGATCATGGACTACTTGAACTGATGATCGATAGAAGATCCATAACTGTTCTTGATTCCCATTGAATCACTATCACGATTTGAAATGTTCCAGTAACTTGTTTCAAGCCCAGCAGCTATATAGCCATCAAAGCGATGGGAAGAATCTAGGCTCACTCATTTTCTAATAAATTGAACAAAACTTGAAGGGGATTTTTGACGCTTGCGCAGACAATTATTGTTCTAAAAGCTTGCCAGAATTCGGCTTAGCTCATTTGTATTTCATTTTTTTTTATGAACTCGTGTTAGCTCTTATGGAGCTTAGAGTCGACGAGAAATATCGCTGGAACGGCCTCTTGTCGACATAAAGCCAATATCAGCTCCTCGAAAAGGGGCGGTCCTCAACCTCTTCTGAAGAGTCTCATGTAGTGTTGGCACCAGCTACTGTACAGCTCTGCCTAAAGTCCGTTTCATATTCATCAATTCCTCAACATATGTTCTCCATATTTTTAAAGCTGCGTGTGATCTGTGTCCTCGGTTTAAGTGTGTTTCATAAGCGAATGTAATCATGCGGAACGTTTCGTGATATTCGCTATACCATGTGGGTCTTTCTGGAACTTCATTAATAGGCAGGGAACCGCAGCGGACTCGTACTATGACGAATGCATTAAAATGCCGAGCAATCATGTCATCGACATTCGCAATATAGTCCTCGTCATGTGGGCATCAGTGTCTTCCTTAAAGCCGCTCTAACTTGAATACTAATCCAGCGCATCTGAGACCGGCATATTTCGAATGAAGGTCATTTTGGCATCCTATCTTCCTACATTTGGACGCATTCATTATGAGCCGCCGGGTGGAATCGTGTTCAGCAATGGGAAAAGAGGCCTATCTTCATAGCTGTATATATATGTACATTAAAAAAAAAAACACCACAATTTTCCGTCGCGTTCAAGCCACTCGCGCATTTGAAACGAAACTTCAGGGGAGACTAAGGGCTAGGGTTAGGCTAAATCCGGAATTATCGCGAAATTTCGCGGTCAACTCTACGCGTCATATAAGATACACGACAGGCGGCCGATTGATTACTGCCATTTATATGCCCGATTGGTACATTTATCAAAAGATACTTATCTCAAGTGTGCAAACAGTGGTTTAATTTGAACCACTGCCGCATACAATATTTTGCGGCCGCGAGAATGGTGAAGCAGAGCCAATCGAGATTATGGACGAAGATGGACCGTTTCCCTGGCGTCCTATCTCGGCAAGGAACCGACAATCGAAATAGCCCTTGAAAATCCGACACTTGAGAAAAAGAAGTAGGAATTGTCACCTGTGCTGAGGTTTTATTTTGAAGACACGGCTCCTGAAAGAACTGCGTCATGTAGGTTTCAATCACCACATAATGAACAAACATCAAGCCTGACCAAATCATTGGACCAGGAGACTTACGACATCGTTCCAAATTTGGCCGGCGACAGCTCTGACTTCGGCACTTCGATGGAGATACACTCCAAAGTCCTTCCAGGGTCGACAGTGTTAACCCGTCAAACCACAACACAGCACGGGTATCCCAAAATTCGACAGACCAAGAAGATAATAAGCTTGCTATGGGATTTTCAAAGGAACCTGTAAATCAAACATGAGTTCGAACAAAACGAAGGCCCTTCGCGCACGGAAGCCCAGGGCTATCACGCGTATTTTTCCCGAGCTTGTTAATGGACGGCCTGCTAGTCACCTGAATGATCCCGCAAAAACGTCATACTCTTTATTTCATGATCCAGACCTCAAACCGGAATGCCCCTTTCTTAATAAGACGGATTTAAAATTTAGAATTTCGAATGTGGCCTGCCGTCTGACGAAACAACAAAGGTATCCCTGTGCCTACGATGAGAGAACAAATCGCTGTGGAACCAAATGTTACCACTTCTCCTTTAGAATTATTGCGTCAGTAGATCAGGAATTAAGTTTAAGGTGCCTATCTGGCGGATGGCCAAGATAGTCCTGCATTTGGCGAACTGTAAACGCGTCCTATGGCCACAACTTAAAAAGGAAGGTTGTATGCTGTCCAAAGTTCAAGAAGGCAATCGAGTAGGAGAAACGAGTGAACAAATAAATTTTCCCGTCCGTAATGGAACAAGGAAAGTTTCGCCAATTAAAAAACATGCTGCTCTAGAAGCGAACAGCGAGGCTAAAAACAACCTAGAAATATCCGCGATTAGCACATGGCCATCTTCGAATATTTCTCGCGAAGATCCCCTTTCCATAGTATCCAATTGTTTTGAAGTATGCACATTTGGCCTAATCGCGAGTTTATTGATGAGGTTCCCACTGTAATACGAGTGTATAGTATAGAATCCCCAATTCCCTATCAAATACGTTCGATTAAGGCCCATGCTTCTCAAGCAAGATGCATTCCAAGATCAAAGAATTTCAGGGTGATAGACCCGAAAACGAAGGCGTAATTCACAGTATGCACGTCTTGACAGTCAAGTTGATGAGACAGGTGAAGTTTTGTATCAATATACAGTTAGAAGTATCAAGACGCGACGAGAGTTGCGATGGAACTGTGTCTGAAAATGCTTTGGATGAACGTACAGGCGGTGATGAGGATAGCGCCTGTGATGCGGAAGAAGTTTTTGACAGCGTTTCATCAACCCCAACAGAAACCACGAAAAAATGCACCATTCAAAGTTCAATGAAAAGCGCTCAGTCTGGATATAACACAATGGGTCCAGAACTAAAACTCGCCGAGCTCCGTGGAGACCTGTACAAGGTTATACATCCACAATTGGGATTAGCCCAAGGCCTGGACACTGAGGAGTTAATTCGATCGCCGATCACGAGAATGGATCAGCGATAATAGCTAAACTGTTTCGACAAAGACATGGTACTAAATATGACAAATTAATTGAGGGAATGGATGCCTTCTCCGATGTGCCAAAATCACAATTTCACATGCGTTAGGTGGCCACTGAAGAAATGAAGCTTTTAGCAAAACTTTGCTATCCGATGCTCTTTATAGGCATCATCTCTTTTCTGACAGTGGACCTGAATTTGCACTTCTGATCCGCATGGCTTCGACGGGAGATCACACGGCTGTGCCCTTGGCTTTAGCGATTGCCCTTTTCGAAAATTTAGTTTCATGGACATTATTTCTCAATTTTGCTAAGTATACGTATCGGGGGGCTTTTTTTGCGAATGCAGTCGGACTGCTATTGTGTCTGCCGGTGAGAATGGTATTTCCGAAGCCCTTCTGGATGTCCTGTCAGCGCACTCCCATTTGACCTGCGCATTTCACATGATGCAAAACTTAAAGAATTGTCAAAGCAAAGATGCTGAGTTCCAATTTTGGAATATGATTATTGATAATTCTATAGAGGAAGACCGCCAGAAGTCGGCAGCGGCACACTCGAGGGCATGCCCTGTACGAAGCCATCACTGATGTACTCACATGCGAAAATTCCTTACGGCGCTGACGCGAGAACTCACTGAAATTCCCACATTCGGCAATGTGACAAATGACTTTGCAAAAACTTTCAATTAGAAGCTTATCTTGGCTAGGAAAAAGTGCATCTCCCAAGCGATCTTTTTCTTGATCAGAAGGAGAACTAAAGTTCTCAGAACAACAAAGAACCGCCTAACCTGATCAGTAAAAAGTGACTGTATTCTCTTCAAAGGCGACGTGAAGACTTTTTATCGGAACCTTCCATTTCTAACTACCAAGAAGTTAGCAGAAAACCTCTATCATAGTACGATGATAAACTTCGACCAAATTCTGAGCAAAGCTTTTTTTGATGTTGAGGTGTTAGCTATAGGATCGACATATTCAGGTACATGCTCAATGACGTGCGAGCTTCGAGGGAGAATTTGGTCGGAAATATGAGAACTATCTAGTTGATTTGAATGCAAAGAGATCCACGTGCAACATTTAACAGCTATGAAGTTCTCATGTCCTCATGCCTTGCAAGTCAAAACTGAGCTGAAGATTAACCCATCCGTGTATGCTGCGCCCTATTACACTAACGAATTTCAGGCATTTGCTCTTAAAGATTTTGAATTCAAGTCATTCGAAAAGTGTTACTCTGCGTATATAATTCAGATCGCGGCAAGAGAAATGCTTGACAGGATGGAAGTTTTATCTCAGGGGAATCTGAAGAAAAGACGACCAGGGCGTCCAGTAAAAGAAGGCGACAAATCAAGGCGCAACAGCGCAGCGCGCCCCTCCGGCGACAAAGGCTACCAAATGACATGTGAATGATGCAGATGCTCAGCCTTCCATAGACCCCACACGAGCTAGGAAACTGAACCAAGATGTATTTAGATTCCTTCGTGGCTTGCCTCCGGCATCAACGTCTCCTGCAACAGAAGAATCTAAAGACTCAGCAAAAGATAACAGTCTTAGTAAACCAAAGAAAAAGCGCAGCAGGCTACCAAAGAACAAATTAGCTAGCGAAAGAGATACTTACTGAAGCCAATATGCCGATCAATGAGCAAAAGATTCAGCCATAAACAATTCATAAAAAAATTAAATTAAATTAAATACAAGCATGTCATGTCAGCTTGTTAAATAAAGCGAATTCATATTCATTCTTTGAAGCCTCAATTTGCGTACAAGTCACCGTCGCTCAATAATATTTTTTTTCCTAGCAGGCAATTTGTGCTGTGAAGAATATCGCGATTTGTGCTGCCTAGTGCTGGTCCGGAAAAGCCGCGTGTTTGACCTTGTACGCGTCGGCTTAAACTTTGGAGGACGCAGGGGATAACACCCGTACTATAATCTCTTCATACCCATAGCCCAAATGGACACGGACTACGAACTGATAGTAAATGAACTACGAAAAGCTGAGAAGAAAATAGCTGAACGTCAAGAAAATATAAATGAACTCGACGCGATAGAAGAGGTTCTGCAAAGACGTCTTTCAAATTTTAAGAAAAAGCACAGAGGGATATGGGATGATATTTTCGAGGACCGGCCCGATTATTTTGATAATTCGGATGACGGCTGTTCCGACGGCGAATGCTCTGATGGCGAGTATTCTGACGGCGAATGTTCTAATCACGAGCACGCCGAAGATGAGTGCTCTAATGGCGAGTGCTCTAATAATGAATCCTCTGATGATGATTCTTCTGATGATGAAGACGATCAAGATGAAGATGACATATATTTCATACTTGACAGTTTAGATGCGATAGCCAAATATCGACAGAAAAACAGAGAAAGTATAAAGCGTTTCCAAAATCAGATAGATGCGGCTCTGATTTCGTCTCTACGTTAATAGAATTTGATTATAGCCGTCTCATGATTGTATGTGTCAAGGATCGCCGAGATGTCAAACTAATAAAACAGCAACTAGAAGATTTGAAAGTGCTAGATAAATCGCACAAGATCATTTACGATGGATATGCTGGGGTTTTCAGGATTCCTGTTCTGAATGTAGACAAGGGACAGATAACGGACCTATTTACGCATAAGGATATAACAATCGAATTGAATAATCTGGATAATGAACGAGAGCCAAATGCGGGCAACTGTGCGCCAATTCCTAAAAACATTTCTGAAGCCGCCAGAATGTTTTCTCTGGATGAGGAGACCACCAGGGTTTTAAAACGTTGGTGTGCATATCCCCCAATGGTCCTGTTTTCCTATTCGAAGGAGGCAGACCTGCAGCGAAATATTCCCGAGGAATTTTGGAATTATATCACAGCTCATGGAGAAAAAATATTCCAACTAAAAGCTGACGAAATAACTCATATTGCGCAAAACTGTCCAATTCCAGACAAAAATGACATCGTAAGAGTTCCGTCAAACATTACACCTCTTTTCGGCGATTTCGGCCCTGAGCCGACAGCGGGAATGAGAACAGATCCGACAGAAGATGATTTTGCCAGTGCTTTTTGGTGTAGCAATGTGCAGAACGGATTGCACCAAATTTGGGCCCCGCGGTATACGATGTTCAGTCGCGGGAATATAAAGGAAAAAGCTAGAATTTTAGAGCTAAGCAAAAGGGATGCTTGCAATTCCACGATTATAGACTTGTATGCTGGAATTGGCTATTTCGTATTTTCATATGCACGCCATAAGCCCCATCGGATATACTGTTGGGAGATCAATCCTTGGAGTATTGAAGGACTTTTACGTGGAGCTAGATCAAATAAATTTAACGTCCGTCTGGTCCGGCATTCTGAGGAGTATATTCCAAACCACGAAGATTTCATTGTCATTTTCTTTGAGGACAATAAGCATGCCCTAGAACGATTAAAGGGTTTCAACTCTATGCACCCCATTTCTCACATTAATATGGGCTTGTTGCCCGACTGTCGACTGGCATGGAAAGACAGCATTCAAATTGCCTCCCTGACACCTGGAGCCACGATTTTGCATATCCACGAGAATGTAGCCAAGGATGACATTGACGGATGGAAGTCGGAAGTTCAGCGGGTACTTCCTGTTGAGGAAGTGCATATTGAACAGATTAAATCGTATGCTCCAGGCGTCATTCACGTGTGTGGCGACTTCAAGACTATAAATTAAAGACTCCTATGTCTTTTTTGTTTTTTTTTGGGGGGGGACATCATTTTTGCTGCATACGATTCTAAGTCATCAATTATACACATAGCCATTGCAAAAGATAATTCGGGGCCGTTTCTTCCGTATAAGTTTGTCGGTGGGGAAAAGGAATAAGCTATACCTCTCAAGGCGAAACCTCTTCAAGTGTTGGTCCGTTCTTCCCGAATTTGCTCGGAATTCCACACTTGGCTGCAGAAATCGACTGCCTCATTTTCTTTTGGCCACCATTGCGCTACGGTGGAATTACACTTTGCTCACAAGAGCGTGAACTTAAATTATTTCAGCTATCGGGCTTCGTAAGATTTATTTTTTCAGACTTTCTTGCAAACCTGTTTTGAAACATAGTTCTCTTCATCAGCGTTCGTCTTATTTTCAACATCTATATGTTCTGCGACTTTAAAACGGCGCTCGAACACTCTCGACCTGGCGTGAACTGACTTTAGAGTAAACAATCAGGTAGTTATTATACAATACACAAAATGGCTAGCAGTTCAAATGTTTCCATATGGAATTTGTGTTTAGTATTATTGAGAAAAAGTTTGTTATTCGTCAATGTGCTATGGATTTTTTTTGGTTATGTAAAAAGTCTTCTGTAAACGGTAAACGACGCTGTAAGATAGTCCTAAGAAAGTTCCAACTAGTTCTTTGTCTGCACGTTGCATCCATTTTAGAATTTCGTCCTTGTTCCCAATTTTCTTTTTTTTTCTTCTTGCTTTGAACTCGCATGAAATTGAGCCCATTTCAAAGTTCATGCGCATTGGATCGTTGGATAGCCGCCGCCGCCCTTTTGCTTATTTGTTTGTTCCTCGGCATGTACTGCACGTACTCTTCGCAGTTTTGGTTTTGATTTGATTACTCGTGATGATCAATTTTAATCAAGAAATTCTCGAATGGGACCGCATACGTCAAGCCTCAAGTTCCGAGAATATCCCACAAACCTATGAAGCTGTTATCAACAGCATCGTAGCCCAGTCAAAGCAATATTCCAGTCCCTCTCAATGTGCATTCCTTATTAATGGATATCCGCGGCTGGGAAACTCTCAGTTGTTATATTACATATTTTTTATACGAATGGATGCGAAACTGCCAACTTTTATACAATTGGATTCCCTTGGCGCATTTGCGTTCTATTGCTCAGAGTTGGGCTTAGCCACAGACATGTCAAAGCTTCTTCAGTGCTCCATTCATCATCGCTCTAACTCTGATGTTTGGTTTCTGCACATCAATCCGCTAGATGAAGATCTGGCTCGATTGTTTCCGCTAAGTCTTAAGATCGGAGTTCAAGTTGATAAAGGCAACCTACATTATGGACATGGAGACGATTATACCCAGCACATTATGACACATCGAAAGATGGACAGAACAGACTTGGGCCGTACAAGCCAAGGATATGATGATGAACCCATTCTTCTGTCAGGCTCTTGCACTCAAGAATTATTGCATTCTGCTATGCTAGTAAACGATCGATTTAATGGTTGGGCTAAAATGCGCGCTGAAGAACGCTATATTTTTGACAAGTATGCCCACAGTCCGCGATTTATTCTTAACTACGGCCCACTGGTTGATGACATTGAGCGCGATGTCTATTCTTCCTATGTTCATGATTTTCTGATGCTATTTAGGATGCTGCTACATTTCGTTTCGATAGGCCATCCAGCTCCTGCTCTTAGTTGACGTAATAGGAACATATAACCATGATAGAAAGACCACCGATTGACAAGATTAGAAATTAAATAAACAGACAGAACATCGATTGCTAAACTCGGTTTGGTAGCCAAAATAAAAGTAAATTATATATAACAATAATAATGCGCATTAAAAATTATATAACATAAGCATTTACTCGTCCTCCCATAGATCTTCACCTCCTGATGACGAAGAAGACGACGATGATGAATCAGTTTGTGAATGCTTGCGCTGAAACTCAAGGTCCATAGGCGAACTCTTGAGACCCACCTGGTCCTCATCTTGAACTTTCCGTTGTTGTGGTTGTTGCTGCTCTTGTTGCCTCTGCCGCTGCTGCTCTTGCATTTGCTGTTGATAGCCATGATTTATCAGGTTCAAATATGCATACATGAAATTCGACAGCAACACCTGTTGCATTAAAGGCCGGCGAGGATTTGCCAGCTTCATATGCGACAACCGATAAATGGCCCGTTCAACGTGGATGGGGAAACGATGATACTGCATAATCAGACTACGATCTGATATTTGATGGGCAGGAATATGATATGGCAGCCCTTCACTCTGAGCTTGGTGCTGTTCTGCCTTTGTTAATCCAGCAGCACCTGCATCTCCACTCCCGCTAGATGAGTTACTGACAGGGGCAGTTCCAGCTGGCGCCAATGATGAGTCTGAAGAACTCTTCTTGGTATTACCGAGCCCCATCTTCTTTCCTCTGTACCGACCCTTGCGCTCGTCCGCCGCTGCCATACTAGTGGCTATCGTGACGGGCACATGTCCGTGATCTTCGTTGTCCTTCTTCTTCTTCTTGAACAATGACGCAAATCCCTTCTTGTCAGTAGGAGACGGCGATGACGGTGTCGAAGTTCCTCGGCCCACTGTCACATATGTTGTCGTGATATTGGAGTTGTTTTCTTTTTCATTATTATTGCTGTGTGCGTTAGTAGTGTCATGTGTCTGGTCCCCTTGATGATTGCTGTCACTGCTATCTCCACCTCCCAGTAACCACTTCCAAGTATTCTTTTTCTTCTCCTTTGCCGGCGCTGGTGCTGGCTTCTCATTTCGAATACTTGATAACATCTCAGATGGAGTCAATTGCTGCTCTTGCTTTGACTCTTTGTTGGATCGATAATATGCAGGCAAGGACGGTCTTCGACCTGATGGCTGGTTCGACGGTGAAGGCGACGCCGTCGGATTAGCCTTCGCCACCGCTGTAGTGACACTTCCTGATTTACGATGTTTTTCATACTCAGCCATGGATTCCAGACTGATATCACTCGAATGCCGAGATCGATTGTGTCGTCCATGGTGATATCGATGCGGTTCTTGCGGCTGGGAATCTGCATTCTCCACTTCTTCTTTCGGCGGCTCCGGGTGTGATTCCAAGGCCATTGGTGAAGCCACGATTTCTGGCGCAGGTTGTGGCTCAGCACTTATAGGCTCGACTGGATCATCATGCAAATGATCTCGTTGGGGTAGTTCCTTGTTTTGCACATCAATGTCATCCTCCGGGATAGGGCTCTCCACTTCAGACGGTGCAAGTACTTGGTTCGCTGCGTTCACATCTATGGCCTGTAGACTAGGTCGGGTTCCTCGCCGCCGCGCACTCATGGTCTTACCATGTCTCGTCCGGGTTGACCGTTTCAGCGACGGACTTGGCGCTGAAAAAATTGGCTGGTCGCTGTCCGCTGCCATCTCCATCGAATCCGATATGGAATCCGTAGGTGAGGAAGGGTCCACGGATTCTGTCGGTGATGAAGGTGGCCCTCCCTCGCCAGCTGATAAATGCGCAGTAGATATGGGCGGCGGCCTTCTACTATCTTTCGATCCTGCCATTACCGATGTCGCCTCCTCTGTCACGCTGTCCATTCGTGGCGACGACTGCTGGTACAATCCTCCCGGTACAGACAATGATCTCGCTAATTCGAACGGATTCATTGCCAAGCTCTCCAATTCCCCCAAGCTCTTGAGCTGCGCAGAAATTCGCTTCAACGAAGGTGGCTCTTGTTGACTGCCTGATGATCGCCGTCTTTCAGCCAGCACATCACTACCGTCTTTATAGTCTCCTTCCACATCGATCTGGCGGCTAAGTTTAGAGTTCTTCCGTGTAAGTGCCACTCCGCTCCCTGGAGATGATGACCCTGAATTCCGAGTGGCTCTCGTAGCGGATCCTGTTCCAGAGGATGCCGCTCCATTGCCATCTTCAACATTCTTGGCGTCGTTCTCTACATTCATTCGAATTTCGGCTACCTTTCGCTGCACAAATGACTGCCATTCCTGTGGCGCTAGCTCTGGATGCACATTGGCTGGCACCCACAATAGCTGTGACGACAAGGTCGAGTCTAATGGTGACGACGGCCCGGGACTAGTGGATCGAGACTGTGAAGGTGATCGAGACGGTGACCTCGATGATGCAGGCGAATGAGAAGGTGAGCCGGACAGGCCTTCTGATCCACTATCGTTCAACTGCCTGTTATAAGTTGACTCCGATAGGCTGGCAGAGCGGCTCACGCTGGGGCTAGTCGATGGACTGCCTGATGGCGAAGTTGATGGAGACTTGGAAGCCAGATTTTCATGCAGACTCGATGTTGGTCCATACTGAGAAAATGTCGGAAGATCCGGATCCATGGTCGGCACCGTGCCCAAAGACAGCCGTTTGAATGCTTGAATATTATTCATCTCTTGGGCCACCATCGCCTGGGCTGCCGCAGCGGCAGCCCGCGCCGACTCGTCATTGTCGTCACCATGAGCTGAAGCAACAAGACTGCTATCCTCCTCTTTCTCGCTCAGCTCGCTGTCTTCGTCTTCTCCTTGTCCCAGGCTGGCTTCATTTTCTTTGTGTTCGCCTTCATTTCTATGCGTCGCAGTTTCATCACTGTCGCTGCTCGAACTTTCGCTGTCTACGTCCACGTTTTTCTTGTCTTGTTCTTGTTCAAGTTCGCCGATTCTAGATGTTGTGGATTTGTCTATCTCGTCGTGACTGGTGTTGGTGTCGCTGTTGCTGGCAGGGCCGTCTTTCCCCTGTTGGCTCTCGATAAATTTTGGCGGAACATGCGCGACCGCGCCTTGTTGCATCCTCAGCTCTTTTTGCCCATACTTCATCCTGTTTTCTCTTCTTTTATTGATTTCTTTTTCATAACTCGTTGGTGTCTCCGAGATGCCCAGCTTTGCTATCATATCTCTATCGTCTCTTTCTATATTATTAGCATTAGTGTACACGCGCTCACGAGGGTACGTAGCATGCCGTTCTATTTTCTCTTTGCTGTCCTTGTCACCTTTACTTGACAGCTGTCCGTCCTCTCTATACTGATATGTCTTAGGGTGATATCTCTTACGGCCCGCTTCTAAATTCACCTCATATAAACTGCTGGTATTCATCGACATTCCATACATTTGATTATTACTGTTCGTGTTGTTATTGTTGTTAACAGCAGTAAATGAAGACCCTCCATGAGGCTCATATCCTCCATTCCCTAAATGAGCAGCTGTCGAATAATAGTGACTTCTTCCTTTTCTCTTGTTCATTTCTTGCATATCTCCATATATTGTCCGGGTATCTTTCAACCCTCCAACATATATGTCGCTATTCTTCTCCATACCGCCACTAAGCTTTCTTTGTCCTTTACTATCTCCATGATGTTCTCGTTCATTAATGTCCATTTGTTATTTCTCTTTTGTCATGGACTCATTGACTGTTCTATATAGGTCCTGTCTGTTTGGTTTTCTAGGGGTACACCTTAGGACGCGCGCGGCGGTCCCTTAATCGCCCGCTGACTAAGCGGGCTAACCAAGATCTAACTAACATTCGAAATAGATTCTATCTTCAATGTTACTATTATTATTCACCATTATCATCTTTTCGCGAATTAATTCAAATTTGTATCATTTTATTTTTCTTCTGGTCCTGCTTCTGGTTCTCGTTCTTTTTGTTTTTCTTCGTCTTCTTCTTCTTTTTCTTCTTCTTGTTGTTCTTGCTGTTCTTCTGTTTCTTCTCTTTCTTCATCATCCTTTTCACTTTCCTCACCCTCTCCCTCTCGCTCTCCCTCTTCTCTATCTTCTTTACTGTTGGTTTGTTCCTGCTCCTTAAATTTCCGAGCAGGCAGTACCGCCTCAAATGCTGCCTTCCAATCCCTCACTTCCAACCATTTCAATAATATCTCAAACACATGGTTGGTAGTCAGCACTCGTCTTCCGCTGATCTTTATATAGTCGTCTATCGGCAGCCTCGCCGTCCGCATATTTAGTTTCTCCGCTTTATCATGACACAAGTTCTTGTACCGTCCTTTGTCAACAATCCCTCCAATTATATACGTGTGTCCATCTTCTAACTTATCTAGTACTTCTGACGAGTCTGACGACAGGTATATCACATCATCCTTGCTTGGCCTTCCCTCTTCTTCTTTGCCTTGCTCGGATATTTGTTGTTCTTTTTGTGCTTCCTTTTCTCCCTCTTCTCGCTCCGTCTGTTTTCCCTGTCCTACTATGTCCATTTCTTCAAACTCAATCCATTCCTTCTTCCATTGCAAATGCTGACCCTTCATCGGGCCTTCATACCTTTCTTTCAGTTTCTTATTGAATGAACTTACTACCAAGTTCACACTCTTACTGGCTTTTCTGTTTTCTGAATATGACCGATTGATCTGGATCGCCAGACTCGTCCGCTCACGTTCCTTCATATACTCATCGAATCCGCAATCAATAATGACCCTGATTGGCACTTTTTCTTGTGGTGTCTGCCTTGTTTTCTTGGCGACAGCTTTGTCTCTGTCCTGGTCTTCCTTCGTCGACTCTATGTTCTTTTTCTGCCGCTTTTCTGCCTTTTTTTCCCGTCTCCTTTGTGCAAACTCTTCTCGACTTTCCTCTATTCGCTTCCTCTTAAGCTCTCTTTTCCATGCTCGTTTCGACATGCCTTCAGGCACTGGCGGTGTAGCCTCGCTTCGAATTTGTGGTTTCTCCATTATGTTGCCTTTATCTTGATCTAAATCAGTGTGCTCGTGTTGCTATCTACACCTCCTTGTTCCCCTTCTTCTATCTGAAGTGCTTGATCTCTCTCTTTTTATTTAATTTTTTTTTTTTCTGCCTTGATCCCTGTTTGTTTTGTTTCCTCTGCTTCCTTCCTCTCTGCCGGTTAGCCGTGCCCTTGCCCTGAAAAATCTTATGTAATCACCATCGCCTTCCTCTTTTTTTCTCTTTTATTTGCCTTCGCAACTTTGCTCTTACTATCAAACACTCACAATGCTATCTGCCAGACTCGCTACTCGCGCCATTTCTCGAGCCATCTCTCGCTCCGCCTTTGCCGTGCCAACTGCCAATGCCTCTCGCGTTGTCCTTCCCCGCATGGCTGTCGCTCAATTCCACATGAGCCGATCTGTCTTTGCCTCTTTGCCAGCTGCTGACGCCGAATTGGTCGCTGCCCTCCAAAGCGAAATTCGCATTGAAAAAGAGGCTGACTTATCAACTCCTCCCGTTGTTGACAAGTTCTTGAAGTCAACTGGCTTCTCCCTTGAGACCAAGGACGGCAACGATGAGGTTCACTTGATCCGCAAAGACGGCAACGAGACCGTTCACGTCTATTTCTCTGTATCTGACATTGCCAACACTGAAGACTTCCTTGACGAAGAAGCAATGGCCGCCGAAGAGTCTGCCATGAACAATTCATCGTCTGAACACGCTGAAAATGAGACCGGCGCCGAATTCGACGAAGAATTCTCTGCTCCAATTAGACTTAACATCGTCATTGAGAAGCCCACCGGTGCTTTGGGAATTGAAGCCATTGCTGATTCTGGCATGGTCATGGTCGAGAGCATTATTCCCTACCCATCTGCTCAACTCGCCGTCACCGATACCGCCGATGCCGACTACACCCGCCGCACCTTGTATCAAGGTCCTCCTTTCAATGTCTTGGATGAGAACGTTCAATCGGCTGTTGAGCAGTTCCTTGAGGCGAGACAGATTGGCTCTGACCTTGCTCAATTCGTCGTGGAATACGGCTCCTTCAGAGAGAACATCGAGTATATTAATTGGTTATCCAAGGTCAAGTCAATTATTGAAGCTTAATTGATTTTACCGTTTTATGTATTCAAATGTAAATAGATTGAAAGTGGTTCTTATTCTGTTCTTTCTTCTCTTTTTTTTTTTTTTTTTTTTTTTTTGGTCTGTTTATTAAAATTATTTATTTGGTTGTTTGTCTTTTGCTGTCATTCAGTCTACCTCCTACTCATTTAGGTGTTCTCTCTCTCTAGTCTTTTCTTTTCCTCCACGAGTCTTTCTAGATCTCAAATGATGCTCAGGAATCCACGACTCATCATATGACGATCCCTCAGATTCTGGAGTCGGCGACTTCTGCTTAACCTTGCGGTCCGCTGCTGCTCCTCCGTTTCTCTCACTGGTCTCTTTCTTGTCAAGTCCAAGCTTGGTCTCCAAAAATGGAATGGCCACTCTCTTTGAGAAGAAGTATCCAGCGACCGCAAATGTTCCTCCAAGGACTATCTGCACGATAATAAGTCGAATGTCAAATGCACTAATGGGCTCGTCGTTCACAGTAACCTTATCTGTGGACAATTGAACAGTGTAGATCTGGTCGTTGAACTGAACGTACACCGTCAGTCCCATACCGTAGTTGTTGGGTGGCAGAGCAACTCTAATGTTATGCTCAATTTGCTGCGTCTCACCTGGCTTGATAACCACTGGATCAACTTGCGCAATTGTCATATTAGTGTACACCTTAGACGTGGGCTGTCCAGTCTTTTTGTCTACTTCGTAGAATGCTCCACCAATAGCTCCAACTGTCATTGATTTGTCTCGGGTTTCTTGTTCTGCATCTCCTGCCCACTTGTTGGTTACGTACAGTGTAACGAGCGTCTCTTTGTCGTTGACCAGATCTAGTGTCTTGGTCTCGCTGTTGTATGCATCTGGTGAATACTGAATTCTAGCACTGAAAATGTCGTTAAGCAACGTGGCAGACCCTGCTGATCCCGCCAAAGGTTCTGTGGCAGCTGCGGCTACGGCTCCTGTTGCCGTCAAAGCAAGCAAAAATAGTTTCTTTAAATTTTTCATGTTTTTTCGCTTCAGGAGAAGACTGATTGATTTGGTGACAACACACACAAACCTAAAGTCAATTTAAATGGCTCTTGGCGCGGCGCGAGCCCAGATCCATACAAAAAGGAGGAGGTGAGCCGTGCCTATGCCTGTAACTTTATTTCCTATGTGGGCATCCAGCACCCAGCCTTCTTGCTTTTTGCTGCTTCAGCCTGCAATTTTATTAGAGTTATTTTCCGTCATCTCTTCCAACAATGGTGAAAGTTGAATTTTCCGGAGGTCTCGAAATCCTCTTTGGAAAAAAAGAAGTGGATATCCCACTGGAGTCTTCGTCTTCTCCTCATACCATCAATTGGCTGCTGCAGACTCTGCGTAAACATATGGTAGATCCTAGAGAAGACATGTTTCTGCTAGACGGAACAGTGTAAGTGCCTAGACAGCGAACGAAACAAGGAAAAAGAAAAGAAAGAAAAAGAAAAAAAAAAATTTAACGCTGATTATACTAACTAACTAGTCGTCCTGGAATCCTGGTGTTGATCAATGACACCGACTGGGAGCTTTTGGGCGAGGAAGATTACCACTTGCAGCCTTCAGACTCTGTGCTATTCGCTTCCACTTTGCATGGTGGCTAAGCGGTCTACTGTCGGTCTTCTTGGGTGAAAGTATTTGGTGTCACTTTGCTTTCTAGCCTATAGCGGGACAATATGACATCCTAGCGATCCACGTCCTCCCCATTGATTATTGGGTGTCAATTCTAGTTTAACTTGCTCTCCGGCCCGTTCAACTGTAATAGGAATTATGGCCTTGTTAGTATTGTTATGTACATATACTGAATAGAATAACGAAACAAAATGAAAAAAAAAAAAAGCAATACTTACATGTGTAGCAACCACAGTAGCCAGTCGGCTCAGATTCTGATGGTTCGTAGCATCCACTAATCCAAACTCACAGATGTGGTCATCCGTTTGCAACCCTGCCAATTCTGCCGGACTGTTGGACTCTACTGATGCCACCCTTGCAAATGCTGGCAATCGAGGTGTGACAGCAGTAGCTGCCGGACCAATGGCGGTGGCTGCGCCGGGTGCTGTACTGCTGACGCTAACGCCTGGCCCCGCTGACTGGCCTTCGGCACCACCAGGTACCACACCGTTCTTCGAATTGGCATCCCTAAAGTACTCCTCTAGTCCAGACTCGATCCTTTTCATCAGGTCCCGATAGTCGTTTTTCAGCCGATTTATTCTAGCCCGCGTAGTTCTAACTTGCGCCACATCAATATCCGACCGCGGGAATCCGTCAGGCGTCACTAACGGCGTGTCCATAGTCACATTGTGCGACTCAAGCACTGATACCAGCGCATCTAGCTCGCACTGCATGTTGTCTCTTTGTTGAATCAGCCGCTGTACTGTGGCGGCAACGCTGTCGTCTGATGCGCCGCCGGAGGCAGTTTCGTCCTTTTTGGATGGAATTGATGGTGCGTGGATGTCGAGTCCCATTTTTGTAAGTCGTAATTGATGAGTGTGTGAGATGATAAATAATTACTATGTGCGTGCGTGCGCCGGTGCTTTTTTTGTAAGTAGCTTGTGCTGCTGCGTAGCTTCGTGATTGGGGTTGGGGAAGATATGCTGCCTAATTAGTTCACAAATAAGCATAACTGCATTGGTAAACAAACCACAAATAAAGTGCCAGCATGGAAAGTGGCGATACTAGTGACTGTGTGGCCGACACAAAAGAGGTCGGCGTCGAGATTAATCTCGAAGCCAATTGGCCTACCGTGCCGTTTGTATTACAGGTAATGTAAGTATGTCTGTATATATTTTCGCTTTCAGACTCGCTAATCAGCGAGTCAATTGCCCATGAGAATCCGTCCGCTTATTTCCCATTACTTGCTCTCATAACTGACCCGCCGACGCGGGCCACATTCGAGTCCAGCGAAAATGAAAGCTTATACAAGATGTTTATAGAATACTCCTTGGAGTTGGGATTTTTGTCAGAGTCTCAACGAGCCTATGTCGACGCGTCTTTAGCCATGCATCGATATTCCGCATTGATTCAAGCTCATTTTCAATACTATGAGTCTTGGTTATCGGCTGATGGCTTCTCGGATTGCGGCACTGTTCTAGTATACAGTGACGGGCCGACATCACGTGACATAGATACAGTGTTGTCTTCCGTCAACACTGCCAAGAAGAAGACCTCAGGGGAACCGCGGTTGTTCCCGTTTGATAGAGTACTGGGGCCAAACAGCGTCGCACCGTTAGTAATATTGTATGGCGACCTGATTTCAGCAGAACAGTTTTCCGCGGTTCACGGGCCTCTCAGTTCGTCGGCCTTGGAGGGCAAAATTCGCTATGTCGTGAGATATAAGCCGCCTAATGCCTCTTGTTCTTTGAGTACCACCAATGAACCGCTGACTGGGTATGGCGTGGCCTTGAGCCTCAAAACCGGCGCTTTTCCTGTTATTGTCCTTCTTGGACCGCTTTATAATACGAGAAGCCCAGACCGATATGACGAGGTGGTGCAGCAAGTGCAGCTGAGTGAAGCTACAAAAAAAAAGTGGGGCGAGCTAACAACGGGGTTCAATACGGGCCAGGCGGCCGATAAGGCTATACGATGGTTGGGCTTCAGAACCTCTGGTCATATCATGAACAGCGAAGACCGGTTTGGTTGCCTGGTGGATGTATGTCTGAATTTGCCTAGACATTCAAGAGCGTTACTGGGCTACAAGAAGTGGCTTCCACAGATAAGAAACGCCCACGATAATGTACAGTGCGGGTCGCTGAAGCCTGGGCAAAATTTAATGCTGGTCAATGGTGCGCCGGCATTTTCCATGGAAGAGAACGTTTTTGAGTTGCTCGATACTATCGACACGGAGCGGCGGCTAGTCCATAGGCTGGCGAGCCTTGGCTTCCAAAGCGTCGCATCGGCACGAGCGTTTATTGAGAGCAACGTATTTGATTCCGTCAGTTTATCCACAACAAATTTCGATTATAGCGGTCCAAGTGATAGCGATCAAGGAGAAGACAAAGAAGGAGGAGAAGAAGAAAAAGTAGTTGAATCCATTTCGCCGATTGTATGGGTCAATGATGTCGCTTTTGGTGACCGCTGTAAACAGATGTCTTCTGACTTGCCACTCCACGAGCCTATTGATGGCGTATTTGGGGGCATCTCCACAACCAGGCACAATGCTTATTCAATGGTGTTCGCACTTGATATGACCGACACTCAAGCACTTCGCGATTTTCAGCTTCACGATGTTTTAGAACGTGTGATGTACGGCGTGCCCATGCAGGTGGGTATAATTCCTCTGGGGTGGACTCCAGAGGGAGTTAAAGCGGCCAGTCATATCTATGCGTTGGCTGCACTGGATGGTGATCGATCTGAACTATCTATTGAGTATTTGTCCTTATATATGACGGATCAGCAACCAGAGCTTGTGTTTGATCAAATTGCCGGTGCTCAGGGAGAAGCTGCACTAAAAAGTCCACACGTCAAAGATATGCTCGTTAAATCAAAGGAATGGGCCAAGAAGGTTGGTTTGTCGTCTGAACCCGATAAGGATCGTAGTCTCTGGCTTGTAAACGGACAGGTTATACAACTGGGTAAGGTCATTCGGCG
Organism: Crinitomyces ghanaensis; assembly: GCA_030581755.1. Lineage (NCBI taxonomy): Eukaryota > Fungi > Ascomycota > Dipodascomycetes > Dipodascales > Trichomonascaceae > Crinitomyces > Crinitomyces ghanaensis. Next base: position 285,534 of record JAKTVX010000003.1, read on the forward strand.
AGAAAAAACACAGATCCTGGAGACTGACACGGATATTATGCTGAGATATATCAAGCCCAGGAATTTCGACGCTTCGAGCTGCTTGCAAGATTGGCTGAATGGAGGCGATTCACTCGAAACGCCTTGTGATATGTCGTGTATGCAGTATATCGACACCTCAGACATGTGGACGCAGCTCGACCACGACGTAGAAGAATGGTTGCCCGTATTGAGCACTACCGCAGTACCTGAAGACGTTGGGGAGCGGAACAACTATTACTACACATTGTGGCTGTTCGCCGACATGGGCAGAGAAGGAAGTATCGATCAAGTTGCTGAATTGCTGCGGTTTGTCGAATATCAGAACGGCTGCCATAACGTCCGGGTCAACATAATTCCGACCGGCGGGCCCAAGGAGGGCGCTCCGGCCGAACATCGCAAGTGTGACATTGTTATCATGCACTTCAACCGGATGTCATTTGCGGAAAAGAAATTGGCTTTGAAAGCGCTATCTGGCGACAGAGATGCTAGTATTGAGGCTCATGAGCTGTATGAACGTTTAGGCTTGGACTTTAATTTGAGTTCATCCGAACTGACCGCGACAGTATCCGATGCTCTTCTATCAACTTTGAATCCTGACCTTATGCAGAAGAGCAATGTCATTGTGGCGTCCGGTCGGGTGAACACAATAGAAAAATCGTTTTTGAGTTTATCCGATTTGTCGTCTTTGTTCAATTTTGAACGTCGCCGTGTTGACGCAATCCTAGCAGCTTCTCCCATACCTGTTGATAGTTACCAGATTGCGGATCGCCTGGTGTCACTATATACAACGTCTTTTTCTCGCGCCACTGGTGCTCCTCTCGTGAGCCAATCTTGTCCTCGTAGAGTAGCTGTCGACTGGACGGGCCCGAATTCAAGTTTCACCGTCGGGGATCCATCTGTAACGGATATTCATATCACAGCGGTCATTGACCCCGTCAGCGAGCGCGGACAGGAATATGTGGCATTGCTAGAATCGCTGAGCAGACTGCCTGTGTCTATCACCATATTTTTGAACCCGAGCAGAGTGAATCCTGACGCATTTACATTTCCTTGGTATCGGTTTTACCGGGGAAACTTTCCAGTTAGGCCAGCATTCGGCAAGAGCAATTCGCGGCAAGTCGACCGCTTCGACTCACTGCCTCAGTTTGAATTGCTTTCTGCGGCGCTCATTACACCCTCGTCTTGGATGGTCGTGCCATCGGAAAGTGGATATGACCTGGACAATATTGCTTTAGAGTCAGTAGACGGAGCAGAGCTGAAAGCTACATACCGGCTTGAGCACATTTTGGTTGAGGGATATGCCACCGGACACATTGATTTGACTAGTAGCCACTTTGATTCGACTAGGAATTTATATCCCGGAGGACCAGAATTAGCAGTAGACCTTTGCCAAGGAGCAGATTCGAGGCCAGTAACTGATACGCTTGTGACCGCTAACATGGGATACTTGCAGCTGAAGGCTAATCCGGGGTTCTGGACTTTGCGCCCGAAACCCGTCAAGTCCAGCCAGGCATACAGCTTGGCAGGGTCTGATCAAGTATGGGTCACAAATATGAGTGGCGTGACGCTGTACCCAGTGTTTGAGCGGAACCAGGCAACGGAGACTGTCGACGTTTCGCGCGATTTTCTGTCTTCCTCAGTGCCATTATCTTTGTCATCAGAAGATGTCAAACACGCAGATATTAATATTTTCAGCGTAGCCAAAGGAGATATATATGAACGGTTTTTAGGCATCATGACTTCATCCGTCATGAAGCATACGAATCATACTGTTAAGTTTTGGTTTATCGAACATCTGTTATCCCCATCATTCAAACGATTTCTACCTGAGTTGGCTGCACACAACGGGTTTGATTATCAACTGGTGAGTTATAAGTGGCCGAACTGGCTTCAGACTCAACGCAAAAACGTACAAGAAGTTTCGGGATACGAAATTTTGTTCTTGGACGTGTTGTTTCCGCTCTCCCTTGATAAAGTGATCTTTGTGGATGCCTGTCAGATAGTTCGCACAGATCTCAAAAAGCTAGTTGATGAAGATCTTCACGGGGCACCTTATGGGTATGTGCCAATGGATGATATGTCATTAAAAATGGAAGGGTACAAATTTTGGTTTCATGGCTATTGGGGAAAACAGCTCAATGGACTTGATTACCACATGAGGGGTTTGTATGTGGTTGATTTGAATCGATTTCGGCAAGTGTTTGCTGGCGACATACTGCGTCATCAGTGTAAACAGCTGTGTGGTGAACTTGGTAACATGCTGGATCTAAACTATCAAGGAATATCTGATGATGGAAAAAATCTGACCAGTTTAGACCAGGACTTGCCCAACCACGTGCAACACCTTGTTCCAATCCATTCGTTATCCCAAGATTGGTTGTGGAATGAGGTTTGGTCTGAGGAAGAATATCCTGAACGCGCTAAAACAATCGATCTTGGGAACATTTATTTTAAATCGTTTCCTGACATACAAGAAGCCAGGTGTTTGGCTCCTGAGTGGACGGACTATGACAATGAAATTTCCGAATTGCGAAGACAGTTTGAGTCCCGCAATAAGGCTGAAACGGGAGATGTCCCAGAGGAGATAGGAGACAGCGCACAAGAACGATGAGAATTAAATTACATGGATGATGAGTATGAGGATCATGGCCATCGCGAAGCTCTCTAAATAGTAATAAAGTAATAAATGAATATTCAATTTCGTTTTTTATTACACGACTATGATGACGTGCGTAATTCAAATATCTTTCCGCGCATGTTGGATAATGGCTCTTCCAGTGATTACCATCTCTTTGGTCAAGCGATCGCTCGATGGCTGAGTATTGGATATCGTGCGGAGGCTCAGTTTCACGGCCATTTCTGCTTGGTTTTCGCCGACCTTAATTACAACTAATATTATCTTAGCACGGTAACATATTTAACGGCCTGGCCTTGGCGTGGATCGTCATCTAGAAAGGGACGGTAATGACAGTATCCTGGCGCCTCGCCCTGTGTCACATACAAATTCAGACAGCTTTTGTTCAATTTTTTTTTCCGCCATCGGCGATTTTTAGTTTGAAAGCCATGTTGAAAAATGTCAGACCCTCATTCTCAGATTAGCTCAATTAACGTCTCGAAACTTTTGATAACCTGAGTGAAAATCTAACACATCCGCATTGCTGAGCACAAAATCTCACTTTGCACCTATCGGAGCATAGCATTGAATAATACGCAGTCCTTTTCCCCGAGCGATTTGTTGAATGTAGGCGGGCGGATCGAACACTGGACCAAAAACGCAGAGCAAGTCGCTTGGGATAATTAGCTATCCGCCGAAGCGAAAACCAAATTGGACATTGAAAGAAGCTTTGGCCCCTCTGAGCGGGCGCTGAGCAAGAGCGATGATACATATGCTTGCAAATCAGATATCAGTTCTTCGGAGTGCGCTCCGTACGTTTGGCTAGCCTTGCATAAGTTCAGGAATCAGACAATAAAGCAGCGAAATCCTACATTCTTGTTTACTCAAGTTCTCCTCACCTAATGCATTAACACGAAGGTTATTCATTTGGACTAAGAAAAGGTATCTTTCCACTGGTTGTTTGAAAGCCATATATTGAGCTGAGTAACACATTTGTTCTATAGCACCTTCAAGAGCGGCCATCAAAAAATGTTTTCCAATCACTTACATCTATTGAGCACTACTAAAGATCTAAGGGATCTTTTTCCAAGTATTCTTCGAAAGCTGTCGGTTTGCCCCTGGCATTTTCCACAGACCATTCAACAAGCTTCTGTGAATCGGGTCCATAGTAACCGAAGTCTTGGAAAAACAGAAACATGTCAGTGAGGGAGTCGGCACTTGCGGGCGGTAAAAATGAACGGAATGTATCAGCCGGAACCTGTTTGTATATGACAGTTTTGCCAGTGGCCCTGGAAATTATTTGGGCAATCTGTTCATAGGTGTAAAATTTGGTAGCGCCTGCAATTGTTTTGCCTTCAAATTTATCAGGATCAGCCAGGATGGCGCCCACAAACTTCCCAGAGTCGGTTACGTCAAAAAGCGGAAGAAGAGTTTCAGCGCTTGCAGGGCTAGCTGTCGTGTAACTGCCATCACCGTTGGGATGAGGGGCGGTGATATTATGATAGTTTTGCATGAAGGATCCGGGAGCAAAAAAAGCCGATTTGATAGGAAGAGACCGGATGTGTTCCTCAACTGCCTTTTTGTAGTCGAAAGCAAAGCAGTGAGAATATTTGCCCTTGGAGACAGCACTAATGTCAACATTGGTACTGAAGATAATATACTCGAGGCCACACTGGACAGCTGCGTCAGCGACTGCCTTGCCTTGCAGAATCTCGATATCTTCACGTTCTAGTGCATACACAGTTTCAGTCATGTAAAAAACGAAATTTGCGCCGTCAAGGGCGGCTTTGATAGAATCAACGTCATTCAAGTCGCCACGCACGACCTCAGCACCGTTCTCACGCAAAGCTTGGGCAGCAGGTTTATCGACGTTGCGCGTCACAGCGCGGACACGATACTGCTTGGAAAGCTCAGGATCACTGAGCACGGCGTTGGCTACTGAGCCGCCCTGATTGCCAGTAGCACCAAAGATTACGAGTAACTTAGATAGTTTAGACATTGCGTTAGTGTAGTTATAGTCTGTGCTTAATCATGGAGGCATTTGCTGTGGATTATATGTTTTCGAAACACACTTTTCTTCTTAGATGATGCATCTACGGAAATAACAAGGTTAACTCCGGAATGTTCCAAAAAGGGCAACGATTAAACGTAGAAGTCGGGAACCCGGTCCGGGGTGCGAGGCTGCTGTTTCTGTTTAACGGCCAGACCCAGTAATTCGGGTCGGAAGCGGATCGAAGGACTTTTGTCGCGAACCGAGCCACTGTTAAGCTTGGCAGTAACCATTAGAGCGCGGATTGTTTGTTTTTTCTTTGCTGTAGCTGCTGTATTGCCCGGCCAATTGCTCAGTTAGTCAATATGAATGATATAAACTCTTAAATAAACTAACTTTCAAAAGTTAATTGATAGTTATACGTGGCCGTATAAATAAAAGTAAAGACGAACGCGGTGAGTTCTTTTGGCTTAGAGTTTTAATACTGAACGATATTGGACAGTGACTAAAAATGTGTGCGATTTGAAAACGCGGGCTAAGAAAAGGCTAAACACAAGAGACTCAACAGAAAGAGGGCGCTATCACAAAAGCATGCCAAAAATGCTCTTCTGTTGACTGGAATTTATCGCGATTCATTTCGGACGAAATATGACAGAGTGGCTTCTTTGACAGGGTTGATCTCGCTATCGTCGGCTGAACAGTGTTCTCAGCTAATTGATTGATGGCTTTATCACGAATGAATGACTGAAATGTGTTGTGATTAGATGGCAGGACCACCCGAGCGATATGCCACAGCAACCCGGAGCAATTGACAAACCAAAGATAAACAAAAGAAAAAACACAATCAATTCTACTAGTTAATAGACGACGATGACGACGACGACGACAGCGACAATAAACCCATATACTATTCAAAAGAAACAACGAAAAAAGAAGTCAGATTGGCAGCTATCCAAATCATTTTGCGGCCTCTAAAACATCACCAACACTCTCAGGCTTAACACCAATGCTAACCAGGGAAAATTTGGAATCCTTAATTATCCAATGAGAACGAGTGATTCCACCTTTTGCAGTCTTCTTAGCACCCAGAGGTCCCAACAGCTTGAATTCAGGATCACACAACAAAGAATAGGGCAAGTTTTGCTTTGTCTTGAACGAGGTCTGAGCCTTGGGAGAGTCAGCAGAAAGTCCATAAACAGCGGCACCAGCCTTTTGGAATTCCTCATACTTATCTCTAAAGTTACAGGCTTGACGGGTGCAGCCAGGGGTGGAAGCCTTAGGATAGGCAAACAGAACAACAGTTTTGTTAGATGAGGCAATTGAAGCGATATCAACATTGTTGCCATCTTGGTCAATTAAAGTGACATTGGGGACGGCATCGCCGACTTTAACAGGGCCAGAAGCAATGTTCTCCTTGTTCTCCTCAGATGATTGGTCAGCACCGTTTACCTCTTCTTTCTTCTTTTCCTCCTCATCTTTCTTTGCTTCCACTTTCTTCTCGTCAGCCTTCTTCTGCTCCTCCTCCTTAGGCTTCTCGTTCTTCACCGCTTTGTCTTCCTTTTCGTCCTTCTTGGCCACTTGCTTCTCTTTTTTAGCGGGCTTTTTAACCTTCGCGTCAGATACGATCGCATTGGGCTTTTTAGTCGATTTACCTTTAGCAGGTTGTTTTGTTACCTTTGCTTTAGCTGTGGCAGCAGCAGTGGCAACAGGGCGACTAGCGATACGAGCAGAACGTCTGAGCTGAGGCTCTTTAGAAGACATTGACTGAATGGTTGGGTGGTGATAGTGGTGGTGCGGATGTGGAAATTGAGACGCGTATGTGGGCACACAGGATAAAGTGTGGGCACAAAGGGGGTATATATAAGCCGAAAAAAGCAAAACTTCCGAGGAACGCATAATTGACAAAAACAAAAAAAAAAAAAAAAAAAAAAAGGCAAGAATGAAAAATAGGCAAAAATAGAAAACAAAAACGAACGGGAAAAAGGAAAAAAGATACTTGGGACATGAAAAAAATACGAATACAAAAAATTTAGCTCATGAAAGAACAATTTTTTGTTGTTTTAAATTTTTTGCCGTCGAGGAGAAACCTGTCCGTAACTTATAGTAATGCATTTAAACAGTAATAACAATTAGCAGATTCGCCCTTCTCCTCATTCTTCTTCTTCTCCTCCAGTGTAGATTATCATCATGGTCATCATCCACCTCGCATATAGTCAGCCACAAATAGAGCAGCCTTCTTGAACTTTCTGTCGCAATATTTGTCAAATATTGCCTTGTGATGATCCAAAGGGTTATTACAGCATTCAATAATGGCACTGACCGGTAACATCAATTGTTCTTCGGTATAGCCAGAATAATATACATGAGCAGTTTCCCAATTTCCGCGGTTCAGCATTTTCTTCGCCAAATAGTACGCACTAGCTGCTGTCCATGACGGCAAGGCAGAAATAAATCTTTCATCCATTAGAGTGACCTCCAAAAGATATTTGGCCAGTGTGCGGATCTCTAAGTCGTAGTCGTCAGCCTTTGACGTTCTTCGTAGAAAAGACATCGGACCTGGCCAGTTCAGATTGAAGTCCAGCAGCTTGACCATGTACTTTTCAGCCTTGAGAATGTCGTCATTAGAGTAGCCGTGGTCGACCATGTATGCGATTTCGTGAATGGACGGGCAGTTGATTTCCTCGTATTTCGCCGCCAAGAACAGGGCGACGGCTCCCACCAATTGCAGTTTTGATAGTGATACAGTTTTTAGTGACAGGAATCTATCAATGTAGTTGATAGTCAAAAACAGGGTCTCAGGCAGAAGACGGAATCGCTCGTGCACTTGCACTAGCCAGTCAACCAGTATGGCCCGCATGGACCAGTCAAGGTCCGGCTGTTGTTGCATGTAGCAGGGGTCTGGCACCATCGACACTTCTAGCCGCAGCATGTGCTTAAACACGTCCTCTGCGTATTCTGATACCATGTTAACGTCAAATTCGTCCTCGTCTTCTTCGTCGTAGTCCTCATCGTCGTCACTCTCCTGTTCTTCCTGTTCCGCGTCAGATTCCTGGTCAACGTCAATGTCATGGTCATCGTCGCCATGAGAGCCGCTGCGACGACCAGTGCCAAGATCACGCTTAAGCTCCGTCTTGTATCTCTGGAAATCTTCAGGCGACAACACTTGCTTGAGCACTCTGAGTCTGCGACGGACCCTCATAATGTTGGCGGCCTGGGTGATCTTTTTTCGATCGGGCGAGTCGACAGTAGGAAATAGAACAGGAAATGGCGGGGTAGATGTGATTAGAGGAGTTGGTAGCACTGCATCGACATGGTTGAGTCTGTCGAAGGGTGACACTGTGTAAAGATCGTAGAGAGTTGGGTCATTATTAGCAATGTTGTTATTAGGATTATTAGTATTAGTAGTCGTCGTAGAAATAGAAGGAATGTCAGCCTCCTCATCAGCTTCTTCGTCATCATCCGTCAACTCAGGGTCAGATGGACCTCGACGATGACGATGGTGAGCTAACTTGTTCTCATCGTGGTAGGCGTGGGAATGGTCAGCAGACACAAACGCATTGAATGGGCCGCCAGTTCTGCTAGTCAGTCTTGTAGAGGCTGCAGCTGCTACAGACAGACTTTTAGAACCGAGCCTATTTGAGTTATTGCTACTGTTGTTGTTAAGCCTGCTGAGAGCAGGTCTGCCACTGTCAGTACTACCACCGCCAATAATACTACTACTACTACTAGGCCTATCGTCCTTATTATCCAAATGAGTGTCGCTTCTATCGCTGTTGCCGGCAGTAGTTGAGCCAGGTCGGTCAAATCGAGACGAATTGACTATGGGCTGCAGAGCCTGCCGTTTTATCTTTCCAGCTATTTTCTGTTGAGACTCAGAGAAATGAGCGTTTTCATGAGATATGTGAACCTGGTTAGTATTGTTAAGTAAACAAACATGTAAAACATTAGTCAGTGGTGGCCACTACCGCCCACCCACCACCACTAACCATAATGACCCTACAGTGAAACTGACCATGCCTCCATCAATCCAGTCCATAGATACCATCTCTAAAGAAAAAAAACCCACAGATGTGTTGCTATATTGTTCTGTTGTTGTTATCCATCCAATGTTTACTTAGTGGCCAGCAACAACCCTATGGTTGAAGTCAGGCCAGTCAGCCAGTCAAGTGGTCTGCCAAGCAAATAAGCGTCAACTATATGGGTTGTGATGCCAGCAATCGATCAATCAGAGACTTAGTCCAGCTGTTTTTAGTGAAATCGTAAGAATATTCTGTTGTACACACCATCAGAGCCAGTCAGGTCAATATGAGACTGCCCACAAAAAAGCGCCGAAAAAAAAAGAAAAAAAAGCAGAAAGAAAAAAAGAGCCAACAAACCAGAAAAAAAGAAGAAGAAGAGCAGGAGAATCGCATGGTCAAGACCAAGACAAAGTAAAAACAATCAGACAAACATACCTTGTACATAATTATTGCATCTATGCAGAAAAGAGTTTGACAAGGCTAAGGATAAGAGCCGATGGATAGGGACGAATAAATAATCAATGTGGATGGCTCGATTGGGCAAGTGGAAAACAAAAACATCAAAATTGATCAAATGGGCAGGGGAGGGAGGGTAACGGGGTAAATTAGGATGGCAAGGGGAGGACAGGAATACACAACAACATACGAAATGGGGAGGAAAAAACAAGGCCCAAACTAAATTGACGTAATGGCATACTCACAAATATAATAGAGAGTGGAATATGCCGACCAGAAACATTCAAAACAAACAAACGATAAATATAGACACAAACAAGAAGACCAAGAGGAACTAACGAGCAAACGAGAATGATGGTTAGAAGGACAAGAAAAAAAATAAAAGCAGCGATTGTGTGTTCAATAAAATAAAAAAAAAATAAGATAAAATAAAAACTAAGCATGATGATGGAAATATTATTTTATTTTGTTTTCCTTCTTTCTTGTCTTCTTTGTCTATTCTAGTCGTTTTTTCGTGCCATGTTTCAAAGCATATCTTGACTGGGACATAGATCAACAGTGGAGGAGGAGTTAGGGTAACATACATGGAGAAATATGATGGACAAATGACGGACGGCGGGCGATACGCAGGCAATGATAACAATTAGAGGCAACGAGTTATTTACGACCACTAACCCGCAACCATGGGTGGTATACTGTAATTGGTTGTAAACGGCTCAACGTTTTTAATGACCCCAAAATAGGGGTACGAGATGGAACATAGGAATGTACAGTACAGGGAGAACAGCGGGCGGACCAATAGTTTAAGTATATACAAGGAATGTACAAGTACATGCAGAATACCGATGACATGTGTGTGTGGCATGGCACGATTAACTGTATTGGTTGTTGTCTAGTTAAGGTTGGCAAAATAGGTGGCGCGGTGAAGGAGGAGGATGGGATGCAAACGAACGAGCGCCCCTTCGTAAGTTCGCGCGCGTTAGCTGCCCCTCAACTAGAAAGAACGCGCCACAGCAATGATTACGTAATAATCAAATTGATCTGATCTGATTTTTCCTTTAGAGCCTCGGCAAGATAACTTTAAGCGCTATAGTTAGTGAGGTGAGAGAATACGAGAGGAAGTGCGTAGCGAGAGATCAGACCATGTCTCATCGACGGCGGACAGGGACATGGCATGGATTGCTATAGCGCAAGCGGAAACTAAACAAGTATCAAACAAGTATAGTAATAATAATAATAATAAAAGAAGAATTAGAGGAATGGCATTGAAATTATTTACTTAATGAGAATGCAGTGACAGATGATCAAAGGTGCATTTTCTTTGAAGCAAATGCAACAGCAGATGACCAGGATGCATTTTTTTCACAGAAAATGCGATGGCAGATGACCGAAATGCAAGTATCCTTTCACATGATGTAAGGTCATAAGTACGATAATAGTTAAGCTAAGACATTGATGCGTCTATAGACTGATATCGCTCATTCATTATCGACTGACCCCCTGGGTAAGATTTGCATGTAGGCTAAGCCAAGCTAAGAATTCAGAGCCGCATACGATGACGTCGGGGGACCGTTGAGATTTGCAGCAAGCAAAAGCTACAGAGGACCAAAAGAAAAAAAATCTAAACGGACAAGCAAACTAGCAAATTGAGTAATCCTCGGTAAAATGACAGAGAAATAGACCGAGCAACATAGAAATACCAGAAAATAAAAAAACGGAACAATTTGTGCCAAAAAGTTATATATCTATACATATGCAATAAAAAGTCTGACCGTTCTATCGATACATACACATGTAATATCAGGCTAGCAAGATAGCCGTGGGCCCGATCCGAGGATTTTAAAGTTTGTGGGGATAACATGTGAGTAAAGAGCGGTTAAGCTAAAATGGGCTTACATTTTTTTCTGTGAGCTGGAGGGGCCCCACCCTGAAGTGGGGGCCGAGGGGTACCTTAACTGGACTGATGGTGGGTGGGAGGTGGGTGAGGGTAAGGCGGGCATTAAAGGTTAACGGTGGGAAAGAGGGAGAAAGTCGGAACGGAACTAAGGCATGCGGTAAGCCCGAGGGCGGCCGAGCGAAAGTAAACTGTTAAGGCCGTCAATAAAGCCGTATGTAAGAGAAAAAAAAAAAAAAAAAAAAAGAAAAACGAAGGAAAGAAAAAGAAAAAAAGCCGAGAGGAAAGAGAGAATGGAAGGAAAAAGAAACGATCAAACGAGAGGGATGCGGCATTAGACAGGTTGCTCTATATGGAACAACATGGCTCTACATGTACATATTGTATGATTGTCTGGGGTCATAATCAGTCGGTGTCCGGGCACACAGATTATCCGATCAGAAGTAAAGGAGGTCTAGATAGATATGATTAGATGCAGCAAGTAAAAACAAATCTATTCCAAGTACAACATTTTCGAAATTAGTGAGTAGATAACAGGAAGCTAATCCTCAAATAAAATATTTGTCTGGGCGTCCGACATTTATTAATAATAAGTTTAGAGATAAGACCTAATATTAATCAGCTGGGATCCGAAAACATTTTAGTCTTGGGTGACTCAGCATGGCGTACCTTAGTGAGTAATTATTATTATGAACTTACTAACCACGCCAGCCGTACGGCAGAGTTACTTTTTTTCTTTTTGGATGGTGCCGGATTTAAGAAGAAAAAAAAGTAATTTTTTACATTTTGTTCTTTCATTTCTTTTTATTTGCTTTTTTTGCTTTTACTTGTTGAACTCATGGGAAAGAAAAACCGGCATGCCGACATGCGTGGGACCCCGATCACCGATTGTCAAGGCAGAAAGATATAAATTAAAAGCAAGGTACGGCAGATTAGATACAAATCTTCGAACAGAAGAAAAAAAAAAAGCGAGAAAAAAAATCGACAACGAACAACCAAACAAATAAAAAAACAATTGGGACACAAGCAGCCAACAACTGAACAGTTCGCGACCAGTATTTTTTTATTTCTTATTAATCATTTTCCATTTCGGTAATAAGTGCATTTCTTCGGAGTTAAGGTGTGAGTGATTAGAAATATTTGATCAAGGTTAGTCAGCGGAGTTAATCACCAAACACCGAAAAAATATATTTATAAATATAGATAGACACACGGTGAAGCAAGGACAATAAGTCAGTTACACAAGATTAAATCTAATTGATCAATTTCAAAACGAAAGATCATCAAATCACAACGTTTGCATTAACCAACAACAACAACAACACAGGACGAGCATACCACCCGCCTTAACTGTTATCATACATATTATCAACAATGAGTGTATCAGTTGCTACTCGAATGATTCGACCAGTGTCAGAAATGACAGACACAGATATTTACTTCTTGGCAGCCAGAGCCAGAGGTAAGCTTACCCGAGAGGCGTCACGGGGAGATCACAACTTGAGAATGTTAGTGTCTCACGCAAACATGTTAGACTCGCTAATGGATCGGTTATCCAAGAACAGAGATGAGAGACAAAGAAAAAGACAAGAGCAAGCACGCGAGCAAAGGAGGCTAGCAGAGGAGCATCATCCTATGCAGCAAGCAAAGCCAATACCCACGAGACTCAACATTCAAGCAACCGTGGAGGAGGACGAGGAGGAAGTGAGCCAGCAAGGAGGAGTGCAGGCTTCACAAGAATTGCATGTGACATTCAACTTGCCAACAACTACACCTAGCAGGACTAGTGATGACAGCAACAGTCGGAATCAACAACATCTGACATTTGTTGAAAGCATTGTTGAAGAAGATGAGGAAGATGCAGGATCAGATTCATCATCGCTATCGTCTTCATCGAGTGATTATTCTGACAGTGACTCAGACTCAGACGAAGAAGAAGACGAGGACTATACAGTTTACGAGACGTCTAGTGGGTCTTACGAATTCCTTTCGGGGACCCAAGTCACGGACCGCATGCCAGTGATTCGAGAAGAAGAGGAACTGGAACAGCAAGAAGAGATGCAATTAAGCAATGAAATAGAGAAGGACGAAGAGGATGGATTCGAATTGAAACGACAAGAGGAACTTAACGATGAGCATGAGCAACCATCACTATGTTATTCATCTTCGGACAGCGAGGAAGAAGAAGAAGAAGTAGAAGAAGCATACAACTACGTGGATATGAATGCATTTACAATTGAGAAGCTGGAGGCTGAGGATGTGGGGCTGGGAATGCAATTTACAAAAGCCCCCAGATTGATTGGAGTTTAGACGATAGCGATCACGACCATCGTGAATCGCCGATGACCTGCATGATTTTTTCTGTTTCTTTTCTTTTTTTACATTACTAGACTATTTATTGTGATGAGCTGATGATTGATGAATGATGTATATACAATAATGAATTAATGAGCATTTGATATCTTTTTTTTTTCTTTTTTTTTACATTTTGAACATGGGCTGATACATAGATAATAATGACATGATAGATTCACCAGTCTGACATGATAGCTATCGGTTTTTGACATGTAGGGTGATCTCGGATCAAACTTCGGAACGCTCCCGAGGAATCAGTTGGTCCAAGATAAATCATGTGACATTCACGGGACGGCATTAGCTGAATCGAGGGTTGAGCAAGTTCGGCGCCGGAAAGTGTGACGGACCGAACCGTTTCGCCATTATGTTTCCTTTTTCTCTGTTGTTGCTTTTTTCTGGTGTTCTCTTTCCTTTTTTTTGCTTTTTAAAAGTTGCGGGGTGGCCGTGAGCCCTGCATCTTGCGCTGAAGTTAAAAAGCGCAATTGACCGGAACCGGAATTAGGAAGTTCCGAATGGAGTATGTAAGATATGTAACAGGCAGGTGGGAAAAAGCAAAGTTACCGGCACGGGTACCGTATCGGTTGACGGATGTGTTTGCATCGAGTTGATTTGAGAAAAAATAAAACAGACACGAAACCGAGGTGGTCTGCGTGCAGAACAAATTTTTAGGATAGAAGGTTGAATAAGGGACGATTAATGTAGGATTTTTTTTTTTAAAAAAGTAAGAGCTTGCAGTGTTTTGAATAGTTTCGCATAATATTCAATTTTCAAAGAAAACATATATAGTTGATGTATCGACACACACTCGAGCATGATAATAAAGTGGGTGTGTCACATGCACGTGGTGGAGGCGGTACCTGCATGCGACTTTACAGAGGTGGCGGGAGGGGCGATCTGGGGAATAGTTTAGAAAGCGAGGGTGCCTATTTCTCCTATTCGACCAGGACCTCTGGCAGTTGGCACACAATAGTCCCATGTAAAGAGCGCTGCGAAAGAATTAACAGGAGTGCGAAGTACGGATGGACTAGGACGGATCTCGCATGTGGGGTGGTGGGATGGGAGTATTAGCAGCACAGCGATTGGTGGCTGATCAGCGGACAGGGCTGCGAAACCGAGAACGGCAGGCAAGAGCAGCAGACATTTCACTCGCTCAGCCTGTTGGCGTCAAAACGAAGCTATGGGTGTTTCCTTTATTTTTTTTTTTTTTTTTTTTTTTTTTTTTAGCCTGCTGTTCCTGGATCTCAGCACTCTGCCCTTAGGAGGCATGGATCAACAAACTACCAAAGCGTTGGCTAGGGTTATTTACAGTTTCCCTTTCTTAACAGTTACTGCGCCCCTAGGACTTGCCCCCTATTTAATCAGTCGATGCGGCGGTTTCATATAGTTAACTGTTAATACCCGCTGCTCGACCGACCGACAGCAGCCACTTGTCCTTTACTTACAGTAAAGTAAACAAAAAACATAACGAAAAGGACGTGACGAGCAAAAAACAGAAAACAAAAAGGACAAAAAGAAAAGTAAAACAAAACAGACAAAAGGAGAAAATATAACTGTGGGAACCATGGAGGACACGAGAGCGCGAATAGATCAAGTGACTAGTAAAATCACGTACTATCAACGATTATACCAGACATATTTGGACAAGAGTGTACCATTCACAGTTCACAGATGGACAGGATTACTATGTTTATTTGTGCTGTTCATGCTCAGAATTATTGTGGCTCAAGGATGGTACATTGTTTGCTACACGTTGGGCATCTATCTGTTAAATCTATTCTTGGCGTTCTTGCAGCCCAAGTTTGATCCATCATTGGAACAGGAGATGAGAGATCAGGACATGGAAGAAGGCAGTCAGTTGCCTACGACGAATACCGCAAGTACTAGCAGCAATAACATTAACGGCGGCACAGAGGAAGAATTTCGGCCATTTATTAGACGGTTACCAGAGTTCAAGTTTTGGTATAACGCGGCGAGAGCTACGAGCATAGCATTTGTCTGCGCGTTTATTCCAGCTTTTGATATTCCAGTACTGTGGCAGATCTTGGTGATGTATTTTATTATATTATTTGCTTTAACTATGCGACGACAAATCCAACACATGATTAAGTATCGATATTTGCCATTTGACTTGGGCAAGATGAGGTACAACCGCGGCAATCGGAATTAAATAAAAAAAATAATTGAATGATGAATGTTACGTAAATACAATAAAGTGAAGTAAATGGAATGGGTGGTGGGCAGCGGGGGCGATGGCGGGGATGCGGTGCTGAGCTGTGGCGGACCACTAATTGTAGTAGTAGGAGTAGTGGCAATATTAAATGCACTGACCGCGGTGATGATATTGAGACTGCGATGCTGAACTCACGCGACACAGTGGATGTCACTCTTCGCGTCAGTGTCCTCAACTTCCCTTCAACGTCTTCGTCGTATTCTCTAATCCATGAATCTGTTCCTTAATTTTTTGGACCTGCTGATACACGGTTTCTAATGCGGAGCTCAGTCTGTCTAGCTCCTCGTTCTCGGTCTGTTGGCTATATGGGACCTTGTCGATTCGGCGAGTTTGAAGTAAGTTTCCCGGCCGACTGATAAGCAACTCGAACATCTGCTCTGTTGGCTCATTAAATACTAGTTCGTCGTATAAGACGCTTTCAACGACCTCGCTGCCAGTGGGTGTTGCCGTTCCTGGTGTAGCGGCGCCAGGCGTCGCCCCTGGTGTTGCACCAGTTGCACCAGAGGTTGCTGAGCTTCCGGCTGTGTTGTTAGTATTCTGTTGTCCGCCACCTGGAGTCGGTAGGCCCTGCTTCAACGTACTCGTGGACGGTACATATGGGTGTAGCCGCAGGTGATGGTACAGCTGCAACGCCTTCTCGTTACTGACAGGCGCAAAAAAGATCTTGATTACAATCTCGAACTCTCCCCAGCCGGTTTCTGTCACTTCAAATGGTGGCTGTTCAATAGTTCTCGATGGGTTATTATAAGTGTCATGCAGCTTAAATACCACTTTTTTAATGAAGTACGATAAATCGCCAGGCTCTGTTGGATCTCTGACAAAAATAGTCCATTTATGTGTGTGATCAGAAGGGGTATCTTTTGTGCGCTCGGAGTCTTTTAGTGGGACTGCAACATTTCCATAAATAATTGGTCTAGTTATAGCAATATTTTTGACTCGCTTTGCCGTTTGTTGGACCATTGTATGGGAGAAGAATGGAAGAATTGGGCTGTTTGTTTTTTTTAAAAAAATAGTTTGAGTTGGTGAACCAGACGATTAGTAAGCGGCTACAGCAGGGAGGACCGTGTTGTGTAGGAGAATTACAGACAAAAAAAAAAATAAAAAAATAAAATAAAATAAAGCAAATAATAACATTTATTGTTAGCTGTATCTCTTCATTGAAAGATGCAATAAAGGAGACATTTGGGTGTAGCCGTAATACAGTGCAAGAAATGGATGAGCCAGAGCACAGTAGTGTAAGCTGCATGTACACGCGAGGCACACACTCCACAGACATATGGAACATGGGTCGCCATCCGAAAGCATCATTCCTCGGTGCAGTCATAAGTACCTGTCATTCTATGTCCTTTCTCACCTCTTTCTCCTCCTTCTATCAGGAGATGCAGAATCAACTCTCAGAAAGTACTTCTTTTGGGCCAGATCCAGATCACGAACCAGATCAGCCGGCGGCTCTCTAGCGTGGACATAGTTACATTGACCTCCACGATTGCAATCGTTCGTTTCGTGCTGTCTGCAACAGGCTTCTCTCAAGTCGACTACGGGACACAGTTCTGCCTGAACCGGTCTGCTATCGTACCAGCGGTCATTAAAGGACTCCTGAGCCCTTGTTGCGTCGTCTTCATGCCTGTATTTGATGTAAACGTTACCCATGAGATGGTCGCATGAATTATCACAAACAGTTATTTGGTCAACCGGGCCGAATTTCACTGCTTCGCAATATATGTCTTCGTAGAACTCTTGGAACTTTTGGTCAATTTCCTTCTTGGATAGTCGGTTTCCAACATACAGTGCAGGATTCTGCCACAGATTTATAAGCATGAGTGTAATAGCATGCCTAGGCTTTACGTGGGCTCTTGAACATTTGTCACCGTGCCTGCAGGAGCCGATTTTGGTGTAAAACATGCATTTTTCCATGGTGGAAATAATAGTAGGCGGGGAAAGTAGGAGAAAAGTAAGATGCTGATAAAAGAAGACAGGTAGGCGAATCGGTCGTCGCTAGTTAGTCAGTGCTTAGACGGAATTACTCTCGGTGCTGGTGGTGGCGTGTGATGGATGTTGTTGATGTTTAACTCTGAATCTGATTTCCACACTAGTTAATTTATTTTCACCTGCAACTTTAAAGTTATCTATCTTCCTCATGATGGAGGAGGAGCAGCAGTATGTTCGACCAGGGCCACCAGTGCCCAGCCATATTCAGTATATTCGAGACAAACGACTAGGCAGAAACAAAGGATCGGAAAATAAGTTAACAGTAATTCATTCCCGAGATGATTGGCTAGAGGCTGCATTGAGTACCGAGGGGAAGGAGAGAGGAAACGGAAGAACGACAACAAAAACAAGTGAGCAGGACAGAGTGAGCAAGACAAGGGGCGACGAACACACTCACAGAGAAGAACAGGCTTCTTTATTAGAGCAGCATATGAAGACGAAACAGCCCAAGAAGCAGGCGAGGCAGTCGGACTGGGATCGAAACGTTCGCGGTATAGGATTTTCTAATGACAAAGTGAACCAGCTCATTCGCGAAGCGCAGAATATGAATAGCAGGTTTACCAAGGGGAATAAGTGAAGGTAGTCTCCAGGTATTGGCATCTCATAAATCATATTTATATATACGCACGCGCGCACGCAAGCAAGCATGCCCTCCTCTCCTGCATCTCGTCTAGACTCTCTCGGCAGTCCAGATAGCAGCCCGGCAGCCGGCTTTTATAGTTTCTGTTAGTAACCAGTAAGGCACTGCTTGTTTGGCCCCATGGTCTACAGCAGTATCTAAGTGTTCTAGTTCGTCGTCTCTAAATTGTTTAATTAAGTTCTTTAAAGCTTCATTGTCTTCCTCGCTCTCGTTCTCCAGTGCTTTTAAGTTAGTATGCAGCCACCTTAGCTGGTGGTTATAGTGGCCGCCAATGACTGTTTCAACTGCCTCGGTGCATGCCATTGCAGCTTCTTTGCCCAGGAGCGCAGTTGCAATGCCCAAACCCAAGGCGGCAGATTTCCAGACCGGGGTCAGCAGTGAGGGTCGCACTCGCGAGTTAATCTGTATCTCATCAAAGCTCTTGTGGTGATGGATCTCTTGGTCCCACATATGTTTAATCAGTGGAGCTAGCTTTGGGTTTGTCTGTTGAAATACTAGATGTTGTCCCATATAAATATAGTCAGCGCCTAATTCGCCGGCTTGGTCGACTCTAACCAGTTTGTGAAGGAATTCCTTATGAGCAGGACTTGACTTCGAGGCAGTCTTGACGGACTGAATTGCTTGTCGAAGCATCTTCGGAGGCTGTTAGTTGCAATGAATCAGTGGTGTGACGACGATTGGGAAGAGAGGAAGTCTACAAGCGATTCGCTAAGTAAGCACATGCAATATATCAACTTTAAATTACAAGTTTAAAGTTAAGGTAAGCATTTATCTACATTAGGTAATCAGATTACCATTCATTTCTACTTTCTTTCCTCGTTACTGAACGGTCGTGTGCGAGCGTGTGACGGGGAGGAACAGCTTGAATGAGGCTAGATATTTTTTCAATTTAAGTCATGACTGATGACATTTTTTTCCTTCAGTTTTTGTAAATTGCTCTCGCCCATCTTTATTATACTTTTAGTTCTTTATTTTATTTTATTTTATTTTACTTGTTCTATTTTTTCATTGCCGCGTTCTTTCTTCCTTCTGCCTTTCGATGAACTTCCAAGCCTTTGACGCGGAAGACTTGGACGAACACACATTTAGACAATGCTTTCAATTAATCACGAAACTACGCCCTCTATATAGAAGGTCAGGATTAGGATGGAATGGTACAGATAAACTGTCAGAAATGAGACAGCCAGGAATGCGGTACCTCATATACTACACTGGCCAACATGAAGTAGGGGCATTTGCGAGCTTCGTGTTCGAAGAGGAGGAGGAGGTGCAAGAAGACGAGGAAGAGGAGGTGCAGAAGGAGGAACAAGAAGAAGACAAAAATGAACACAAAGACGAGCACTACAAAGAAAACAGGAGCAAGAATGGACACAACACATCTAGCAGTGAGTCGTCCTTCAGCAACAAGCCCAAAGATCCATTGACGACCACAGCCACGACCAATGGCAAACACCATCGCGAGGATGAAAATGACGGCGGAAATAACAACGCATCCTCATCTAGTTTCATTACGTATATCTACGAGGTTCATGTCGACAAAAAACTGCAAGGGCAAAAAATAGCGACTAATTTGGTTAGACGGATAATGCAAGTGAGTGAGGAGAAATTCCAAAACAACAAGTACAAGATACAGCTAACAGTGTTCGATGAAAACAAGCCAGCTAGAAAGTTATATCAAAGCTTAGGATTTAGACAAGTTAAGGAAGAGCAATCGCCATCTGCTGAGTTGGCCACCGCTCGCAGAACTAGGAGTGGCAAACAGCCAGCTTTCACAGGCTATCATGAGTTAGAGTGGACCAGCAACTGTCCAGGTCAAAGTAATAGCAAATAAAGAAAGATCAAAGAAAAAAAACAAATAAAAAAAGGAAAACGTTCAAACCTCCACTAATAACATTGCTACATGACTCGTGAAATTTTTGGCGTTGTGTAAATGTTGAATTATGCGTGTAAAATTAGAATTTTTTCGAGTAGATTTTTGGTGTGCTCTCTAAAAAACAACAAGACGACGCATCAAATTTACTTTCGGCGGAAAGAGCAGCCCTCGGTCAAACGGGCCTTACCACCAGTTGGTTGACACAAAACAGTAGCACAAGATCCACAAGTGACGACGGTCTGGGCGTGGGAGAACACAGTGGTGATGTTAAGGCATCCGGGGCACTTAACGTCCATGAAAAAAGATCTAGGAGCTGAAACAAGGGTCTTGAGCTTGTGCTTCTTGAGCTCAGCTTGAGGTGTTGGGTGAAGAAGATCTTGTGCCAAAACCATGGTTGTTGTTGTTGTTAGTGTTAGACAGGGCTCCTTGGTCGTCTGAGCTTGTTCACTCAAAATTCTGGGCAACAAGTTTTTTCAGGTTTATTGCCTAATTGGGAAGTTTGTGACTGTTCCTTTTCTTTGCCCCCGGATTCGAGTCATGTGACCGGCTATGCCGTTTAGGGTTAGAGGTATACATAACTATTTGAAGATTGGATGCGACTATGATATGGCGAGCTAGCGGGTGATCCAACGTGCGGGGTATATGCTCTATTACTCCGCGGTTGTTTAGATACGCCAGTATGGCTGCCATAGCTTGAATACTCAAATAAATATCAATTAATCTACATACATAACGTCATCCTTTTTTTCTTTCTATAACATCATCATCATCATCCATTAGTAATTATATTTTCATCTATAATCCATTTTTAATTAAATTGATCGTCATATGATGCAAATTCCCCATCGAATTGCAATCCCATATCCAGTCCACCTCCATTAAGCTCTTGTGGCTGCTCTTGATCAACACCGGATGCCGGGCCATCCACTTGCATTTCGTCAGTAGTATCATTTGCGTGGTTGTTAGCTGCTGCTGCTGCTGCTGCTGCTGCGTCTATGGAACTCAGCGAAACTGGTACATTGTGAGTAACTGATGTCGTCGATGTGTGCTGCTCTACTGCACCCTGCTCCGCGGTGGCATCTGATGCCATTGCCGTCGCCGATCCAATTTCCGTGATGCTGTTCGGTGCAGCTGTACCCTCAAGACTTCTGTTTGCGGTCTTAGGCATATGTTCGCCAAAGATCTCCTCACATGTTCGATCAAACGCTTCCTCTAAAGAACAGGCATCCTGATATACCTGCGATCCTTCCTCATTATACGTTCTTGCATTATCAAACATCTGCCGGAAATCATTCTGGAACTGCTCAAAACTCTGATACACATTATTGTGCATTCGTTTCGAAATAATATCACATGCCACAGGATTCTTAATCAGCAAGTAATAATCTTGAAATTTCCTTCGCGGCGGCAACGTCAAAAAGATCGCGATAATCTCTCGCCCAGTATCTGGCTCTCGTGTACCAACAACCTTGTTATACACCTGGTCCATCTGTGCATTAAGTAGCGCTCGGTGCTGTGGACTGAGAGTTTCCTTAACTTTTGGAGGTCTTCCTTTCGCCCGCTTTCTTGGAAGAATCGAACTTGGAACTCCGACTGACGTAACTGGGGGTCCGGTAATGGGCGTCGTGCTTACATCCGTCGAATTCGCAGAGTTGATAGTCGACCCATTGGTTGCAAGTATGGGCGTATTACTACCCGTGGTAGCAGCAGTAGAGCTAGTAGTCGTTGCCGCTGCTACCGCACCGTTCTTACGACGTCTCTTTTTCTTCGGAATACCAATATCACTGTCAAGGAGATCATCCTCGTCACTGTCATCGATTCTTCTTGATCCTGCTCGTTGCTGCTGGTGCTGTTTCTTCTTGACTTGCCTTGCGCGCTTTCTTGCAATTGCATCCTCAATTGTATCATTATCATTATCAACAGCTTCCAGCCATTGTTCTTCTGTTAGTCCATCATCATAGTGTGTAACCTTTCGCTCTCTCGCTCCCCGTCCAAGATTCTCAATTGGCTCCTTCTTGTTCAGCTGCTGAACGATATCCTGCTTATACACTTCCGGCAACTCCTCTTCAGTAATCAATCTCGGTTTACCGCCACTAGCAATTGTTTGTGCAACCCTTTGTTTGTCCAGTTCTTTGAAGATCAGCTTCTCATTGTCATCACGTGCCAACACATCGTTGAGCTCCTCGTCATCCATTTCATCATCATCGTCGTCATATTTGTGGCCTCTCTTGGCGTCTTCGGCTTCCAACAATGACCGCAAAAATGCTTCTTGCTCTTCTGCTGTGGACTTGTTGTCGAACTTTCCGGCCTGGATAACCTTACCATCAATGTCTAATTTGGCATGCGCCCGTTCTAAGATATTCTCTTCAACTGAGTTCTCGGTAATTAACCGTAGGATCCGAACTTCCTTGGTCTGTCCAATTCTATGCGCACGATCTTGAGCCTGTAAATCTTGATGGGGATTCCAATCAGTGTCGTAAATAATTACTGTATCTGCAGACTGCAAGTTCAATCCCAAGCCTCCGGCACGCGTCGACAACAGGAAACAGAAATATGGCGAGTTCTCTGCATTGAACAACTTCAAAAGCTCGCTACGATCTTCAGCCTTCGTGGCTCCATCTAATCGCAGGTATTGAATATCTCTGAACCGCAAGTAGTCTTCCATGATGTCCATAATTTGGGTCATTTGGAAGAACATAAGCACTCGATGTCCCGTTGCCCGGAACTTCGGCAGGATACGATCTAGAAGCTCAAACTTGCCCGCAACTCGGTACAGATTCTCATTGTTGGCCCGCTCAGGGTTAACCAAGTTCTCAACTTCTTCGAACACATACGGATGATTACATATCTTTCGAAGCTGCATGATCTGATTATTAAGTCCCTTGAGCCCCGCACTCGACGCACCTTGTACATTTTCTCCCAAAAACAGCACACGATAGTTCACCATCTGTTGGTACAGTTTCAGTTGCAGTGCACTCATCTTACACTTGATGACCTTCTCAACTTTATCCGGCAGATCTTTCTCGACATCCTTTTTCAATCTTCTCAACAAAAACGGTCTCAAGACCTTGTGAAGACGTCGAATAATCAGCAATGTCTCTTCTTCGCTGAGATCCATCTTATCCTGCGCTCCAGTATTGGCAAACGGAGTATTGAACCACTCGTCAAACGATTTGACCGAGTTGAAAATCTTGGGTAAAACGAAATTCAGCAACGCCCATAGCTCCGGCAAATTGTTCTGCAATGGAGTTCCTGTGAGAATCAGTCTGTACCGCGAGGAGTAGTATTGAGTTAAGGTTGCGCTCAGCTTACTCTGAGTGTTCTTCATCCGATGTCCTTCATCAATAATCATGTGAACCCACTTAATTCGGCTCAGTACCGGCCGGTCTCGGATAATATATTCGTATGTCGTCAACAGCACCTGGAAGTCATTCTGCCGAATTGCCGCTTGTTGCGCCTTTCTCGCCATGGGCGGACCCTTGTACACAATAGTCCGCACACTAGGTGCCCATTTCTCAAATTCCAGTGACCAGTTCGTCAACGTTGACAACGGCACAATAACTAGGTAGGGTCCCTGCAGATGCTTGTTCTCAATCAAATAGGTAATCAATGAGATAGACTGAATGGTTTTCCCTAACCCCATCTCGTCAGCCAGGATTCCGTTGAGATTGTTATTGTACAGCGATACCATCCATTGCAGTCCTTTAAGTTGATACTCTTTCAGACTACCGCCGACCAGAATTGAAGGCTGCTTTACCACTTCTTCTTTAACGCGATGAGCGACTTCATAGTAGTCTCTGTTCTCATCTGCTTCTTCATCCTCCTCCCCACCTTCAGTAGGAGCCGCGCCAGCATCTCTCCTGACGTCACTCTGTTGGCTCTTCACTGCACTAGTCAAGCTGTGCAAAAATGCGTTAGTTTGTTTCAGTAAATGTGTAATCCGCGTGTCCTTTGTCTGGTCCAATAACTTAATATATGCTTCTTCATCATTTGCTCGCAATGCCTGCAATCTCTGCTTGGCAGTCCTCTCAATTCTCTTTTGTTCTTCTTTTTCAATAGCAGCATGCAATCCAGCCACATTCCGTCCTAGCTTCAGCTCCTTGTTTTTTCTGCTAGTAAACTCATTTCCCACTTGAACCGCATGGTTGCACACCCGAGTGAGATAATCCAGTCGTTTTTGATTTTCTCGTCTTTGTCGCTCAATTGTCTGTTGAATCGAGAAAGTCTCGGTTGCCCTTGCTTCTTCAAGCGTAAGTCGCTTCACTCTTGAAAACATTGCCTTGTTTCCCTCATTGAGCCCAACTGAATTGAAGTAGTAAATCTGAGCCAACAAGTCTCCGCGCAGTGCTTTCTGAAAATCAACGAGCTCCAGCTTTTTCAGCCATATCTCCTCTTCAATGGTCTTGTTTGGCTTGTCTTTCAACGCGTGCAGGTCTTTTAGGAGTCCCTGTCTAATGGCATGTTCCCGAGCTGCTTTTAATGACATCGTGTCTAATCCGTATGGCATTATGCTTGATATAAATAATGGCTGTTGTCGAATTGTATAGTCTGCAAATGCCAGTTCTTTTGGCAAATACGAGTACGGATCAATATAGGAAATTACTCCGAGTTTCTTCGCAGTGGCCGGGCCTTCCAACCCTGCGCTGATCACCATCCCTGGACTGGCCCTCGGCATAGTTTTCGGTGATACTTTTTGTAGTGCCGGCGAGACCGTCGTACTAATAGGAGGTTGTTGTCCCGCCAGTTGCTGTTGTAGCGGTTGCTGCACCTGTTGAATCGGTAGTTGCGGCCCTATCTGCTGAGTTGGCGGTTGGATCACCTGTTGCTGGCCCGGTTGCTGCTGCTGTACCAACCGCCCCTGCATACTACCCTGACGGCTAACATTCGGAGATGGTTGATTCTGCGGTGGAGTTCCTGACACAGGTGGATGAATAGGGGACCCTCGCTCAAACAGCATCTGATAAAGATCTTGTGGAAACGGAGTGTCTTTCTTTAGCTCCTTGAATGCCATAGCTTGAGCTTTCAGTAATCCCATCTGCTCAGGCGACAATATAGGTTCTTGTTAGTATGCACTGTAGATGACGAAAACATATAGATAAACGAATAAAAAAAAAGAATATACTCACCCCGCACACCATTTTGCATATACATCTGTTGTTGAGGCTGTTCATCAGGTTTGACGTCCTTTTTCGGTTCTTCTTGTTGATTATTGAACTGATACGTGCCGTTGTTCATTTGATTGTTCATTTGATTATTCATTTGATTATTCATTTGGTTATTCATCTGATTCGCAGCCGGTCCATTTTGTTGAGGCTGCGGTGGCTGCTGCTGCTGCTGTTGCTGCTGCTGCTGCGCTTGAAGCTGGGCCTGCTGGTTTGCCAACCGACTCTTTATTGCAGCTTGCTGTTGATGAAGCGTTTTTAAAATCTGACTTAATTGTAAAAATTCTTGGTTCTTAACTGCATCTTCGCCAAGTCGGTCTCTTAAATTTGTCCATCTATTATATATCCTTTGAATTTCTTCTCGAGTCGTTGGCATATTAACTGACGATGCCCCCGACCCAAAATACATTGGGCTAACCCCGTTCATACCCGATCAACTTGGCGCGTTATTAATTCCGACGCGTTTAACAAGGTTTTATGATAGCAAAGTCCGAATATTAGTTGGATTTAGTATATCGGCGGCGCCGCGGCGGCGGAGTAGGAGAAGGGTGGCTTCGAAGAGATCGGGCCTATTTTTTCTGTTTCTTTAAAATTGGGCTGACTCAGCCGAAACTAACACCAAGTCAGCCGGCCTGCCAGGGAGGGTGGGTGTGTGCGGCGTGTTTTTGATAAATGTTACTATCCAATTTGAGATTAAATGTGCTTCAAATAGACAAGATAGGTTGCAAAAATGGCCGCTTGGGTTAGGGCACAGACCCGCGACGGGACGTTAGGGTACGGGCTTTCCTGTTTTTCTGAGTTTTTTTAAAAAGTTGCAAATACATACAAAATTGCTTGAAAATAATTGAAGCATCCTGGAATTGAACTTGCGAAGCGGGTTGAATCAAATGTGGGCACCTGATGAAGTAGTGGAGCATATTTTAGATAATATCGCGTATAATGGAGATGAAGGTAATTTTTTTTCATTTTTTCCAGAAAAAAAAAAGAAAAAGCATACTAACCAGGCGCGTCACTTGAAGAGATATGGAACTTCGCCACGTTAAAAATACCGGTCGTCGATGATTTCATGAAAAATATCATTTGGCTCTGGCTTGTCAAAGGTGATGATGGTGATGGAAGGAACGGCAATAGCGATATAATCATGGGCGTTAGCGGCCAGCCAATTGATATTGGCCAAGAGACTTCAATTGAGCTGAAGGATTTAGTCGAAAAGTACGGCCAAGACAAACTGCGGTTGTATGCAATTGAAGATGTCCAGTGGATAAGATTAACAGGTAAGCTAAAGACCGATGACAACTCTCTTGGAGCCTATCCATTTCAGATCTTATGTGCAGTGTCTCGTTCAAGAGAAAGAGGCTTGACGTCTGTTGAAATCGCCCAGCAGACGGGCCAAGATTCACGATCCCTCCACGGTAGAATCCAAAGATTAGTCGAACTAGGCCTGGTGGAGCGGGAACCAGTTATTCACAATGGAATGAGAACAAATCTAATCACAAGCACCAGATTTAAGAGGAGTAGTGGGACGGGCGCTGGCGCGCCCGAGTCTGGCAGCGCGGATGCCGGGTCAGCCGCGGGCTCAGCATCGGCGTCAATCGGCATTAATACCAGACAGATGCGAAGGTCAATTGTTGACAAAGTCAAAGCCGGGGCAAACGGTATGCGCGGTTACGAGGACCTGAAGAACGAGCTCGGATTTATGAAGAAAGGAAGGTCTCACATTATATTTAGTAGCAACGTCCGTAAGCTCGAAGAACAAGGTTACATTCGGCGAATAAGTGTCGTTTCGAAGACGAACAAGAACATCAAACTCCGCTGCATTAAATTTTTGAAGGACTTGCCTGACGAATACGAGAATGACAACAGTGATAGCTCGGAGGAAGAGGAAGAGGAGGAAGAAGAAGAAGCTCTTGCCAACGCCGGTGAAGACGATGAGATAAAAGGCGGCCCTAAGATTAAAGTCGAAGAGGGAGAAGAAGGAGCAGAGGAGGAGGACAGTGCTTTGCTTAGACAGGTAGAATCTGGTGATTTGCTTGATACTACGATGATTGAGGAATCGAGTGCTGTTGATGGTACTCCTGCAGCCGGCGTCGCTGCAGCCACTGCAGCCGGCCAACTCCCTCCACTAAGTTCTGTTCTTTCTATGGCAACAAAGCGTGCTCCAACTTTTAATTTGGTTTATCCATTGGAGTCCCAGATATATGATGCTATCCATTCATGTGGAAGTTCCGGCATCTCTGCTATGGAGATAACGCGACGTACAGTTGGTGGGTCCTACCATAGGCCGTTTTCACGGCTTTTAGACATGCTTGTTGAACGTGAAACGAAAAAGAAGAAAGACAAGGATTGGTCAAAGTTGCATCCTCAGTTCGGCCATCTGTGCATTATTCGCGGTATCGATTTTAGTGCCCGTCTTAAGTTCTATAGATATTTCTCTCAACCTTGCTATACTATCTACACTGGCTCGCCGACAGTTGACCCGCAGTGGGGAGAGTTTGAGTCTATCAAACTGGGCAAAGGCAAGGCGTATGTTGCGCCTAGTCAGGGCCAGCTTCGACAAATTGAGAAGAAGACCACAAAGCCACTAGGTGGTTTGTGTGACATTATACAACATCCTGATGGTTCATTATCTGTTATGTTTCATGGTGAAAGGATTAAGTTCCAAGGCGGTGTTAATTTGACTGTAGACAAGCCGAGATCAGTACCAGGCGCCACTAAAGCTAAGGCCGCTGATGAGAATGGCGCTCCGCCCAAGAAGAGAGGAAGGCCACGTAAAGGAGAAGAAAGGCCTAAAGAGCAGCCTGCGGCGAAAAAATCTAAACGCGGAAGAAAGAAGAAAGAGGAGAAGCAGGCAGAGGCAGTGGAAGAGCAAGTTCAAATGGACGAACAGGCCGAAGTACCTGAGGAGCAGCAGCCACAACAGGAACCCAAAGGCACAGACGTCCAGATGACTGGCGCATTTCCCAATAATATGGATTACCACATGGAATTCAACTATGAGCCTTTAACTGACAGTAATGCCAGCTATGTCTTGAACACCGTGGATCCCCAGATTATGGCTGCTGAGAACGGTAAGGAGCCTCAGCATGAACCGCCCGCTCCTCAGTCGAGTGAACCAGCGGCCTCACTACAGCCTCTGTCGGAAGAGGGAACACAGCCTGCAGTATCAGTAGAGCCCATAGAGCCAGAGGCGGAGATGATTGCGCCTACACAGCCAGTTGTTCCTGCCTCTCCTGCAGCAGCTCCGCAAGTTGCGTCTCCTGCTCGGCAGCCAGCTGCGACTCCTGTGAAGCGAACGCCTCAACCAAAGCCAGCCAAACAGGAGTCATCGCAGCTCTCCTTTGCTCGACTAAAACGTGAGCAGCAGTTGTTGGAACTATTGAAGGAAAACAACGGCATACTTGAAGGAGGTGTCGCGCTTATTCGGAAGCACAACGAACGGTTCGGAAATGCTGAAGCGTCAACAATTGACCGTAAAACTGTGCAAAAGACAAGTGATAGTCTTATTGCCAAAGGCTTGATCAATAAAATATACGTTACGGTTCCTGCAGTCAAAGGAATCAATATTACCAAATATATCATATTGGATGCTAATATGGACCCTGACAGTTCTGCAGTGCTAGAGCTCAAAGATCGAATGACCCATGGATTGAGAAGCGCCAATGCTGCTGGTTCTGGTGCCAAAGGTCCCAAACCTGATAGATTGGCTTTGGCACTGGAAGACATAGACAATATTCTCCCAGGCCTGAGCAGTCGGCGCAGACTTGCACGTGAAGATAAGAAAGTCAAGAAGGAGACTGACTTGTTGGCGGAGACAGGAGTTTACAAGAAAGTACGAAGGCCAGAGGGTGCAGACGGCGCTCAAGTTGGTGAGCCAATGGAAGTTGAAGAGCAGGCGCTTGAGGAAACGGAAGAAAAGCCAAAGAAGCGTCGTCGACGACGACGTGGAAGAAAATCTGCTGCAGAAGAAGAGGCTGAAGGTGAGGAGAATGAACAAGGTAGACCATCTAGTGTGTTTGATATTTTGAATATTCAAGAAAATGTCCGGCGCAAACTGAAACGAAAACCGTACAAGAAGAAGAGCGACGCCATGTCTACAGCTATGGCCGACGCCAACCGCACTATTATTCGCCGAGAGCGTACCAGCCATTTGGCGCCTGTGCCTATGGAGCCCGAAGACTTTTATCGCACAATTGTTATATGTCGATCATTGTATTCTCGCGGCCCCGTGATCGTGTGGAATAAGATTGCCGAATTATTTCCTGGAATCGACTTGCGACGGATTAAGGCTTATTGGGTCCGAGTCCGTGTCAAGTATGGAGGAGAACGTCGATTCAACATAGCTTTGAGGAGGTGGGAAGATGTGTTTGAACGAGGATATCTAGCCGGAGAGTTGCCTTTAGTTACATCGGAGGCCGACTACGACATAGACTTATATCGCCAGTACTGGCAAGCATGTGATGGTGAATATGGATTGTTCGGCGGAGGTGGAAGCGGCGGCGGCGCAAGAGGAAGGCAACAGAGCAGGACTGCGGTCGTCGAAGATGAAGATGAAGAAGACGAAGAGTATGAAGAAGGCGACTTTGACTTTGATTATTCTGCGCTGCCCAATAGTGTTGAAGAAATCCATGATGAATGGGAAATTGCATTAGATGATGAGGAGTTTGACGAAAGCCGTCTCAGTGAAATGTTCCGACATCAGCCGTCCATGGTTCGAAAAGAAGACTTTTTAATCGCAACGCCATTTGGATGGTATGAAGGAAGGAAAGAAGAGGAGGCGAAGGAGGAGGCGGAGCTGCGAAAAGGAGGAAATGAACAAGAAGAGAAAGAGGCAGATAGCAAGGCGCTGGTCAAGCCTTCAATCGAGCCTGTTACTGTGGCTATCAAAGCACTAATCGCAACTGATGATGCATCCTACGACCCATCTAAGGCTAAAGCTATTTTGGATAAATATGGAGAAGAGGCGGTTAACGACGGAGTGATGGCGCTAGAACAAGAACGCGCCATCGTTTATGTTCCACGAGATAGGGAGAAGACAATTCCTGGCCGTAACTTCGCATTTAGCGAAAAGTTTTTAAATGCGTTGCAACTGAAGATCGGATCTAACGTGCTTGATGAGGCCTGTGCATTTGAGCGAGTACTGCTGGGTGCCATATCTGATCCGAAGAAAGGAATGATGATGTCGCGAAATGCTAGCGACTACTCTCTGATACCCATATTAGAGCATGTGGCTCATCATACCATTGAGCTAAGCCGCAGCAGAGAGAACAGCGGGTCTCTGATATCTGGCTATAAGTCGAGAGATGTGGACCGAGAAATCCTGGATTGCGATCTAATATTCCGCGCTGTTTCCGGTCTAGACTATGGCGCCATGAGCAATATTCGTCCATATGTGCCCATTCCTGGGTCTCCATCCGATGATACGGCAAGCGAAAGCGCAAAGGCTGCCAAAGTATGCAAATATGTCTGGATTGGCGTTGACGGTCAAGTCAACAAACTTTGGAGACGTATTATTGCGCGGCTACTTTTTACCGTAGTCTTGTCACCAGGCATTACGATCAATGGACTTTTGGGGCGACTTGGTATTGTGCTGACCAAAAAGGAGATGCAAGTTATTCTTGAATGGCTAGTTGCCCGAGGCAATATTGCCGATAAGATGGGAGGATACCAAGTCAGGAACAGGTGGTATGTTGTATGATTGAATATATGTTAATATATGTAATATATACAGTAGGTTTGTTCTTTTTGCTAGTGTCATGGCCGCTCTTGCTGTTTGCCTTTTTTTTTTTTTTTTTTTTTTTTTGGTTCTTCATGTACTAGGCAATTTCCACATATGGCAAAAATCCTTGATAAGGATGGCGACTATGGAATAAATATAACCTTGTCCGCAGCCGCGTCTCTAATGAAACTAATATGCGAACAAAATTAAATCCTGCTGCTGTAGAAATATCGGATGAAGAAAGTGATGACAATTTCCTTGACGTGAATGTAGCTGCTCAAGATACCAGTGATGATGATGCTGATAATGACGACGATGATAACGACGACCAGTTTGTAAGCGCTCGTGAATTCACGAGTGGTGATGAGAGTAATAGGAGAGATCACAATGTGGAATTAGACAAGAAGATGATAGAGACGCCTAAGAAGGCGGCGCGGGAGAAGACACCCGAACAACAACGTGAAAGGACACCTGAAAAGGACCAACACCCCTCACAACCATTGCCTATCGAATGGGATTCTCCATCAAAACGATTAAAATCAAGAGTGCGCGAAATGGGAGGCAGTAAGACCACCGAATTTCCTCTTACCGGATCCGACACCTCTCTGCCTCTGGCTTTTACGGCTGCATCCACTCCCCCTCCTCCTACTCCTTCGCCTCCTATTGTAATGAAACATCATTCTCCGCCTGTGCATTTCCAACCATTTAAATTCCCGCTGGATTGGTACAGAAAAGAATGGAAGACCCCAATCAATTGGAATCCTGTTATCGGTTTGCAGCTGCCTCTGGGTGTAAATGGCTTAGGTCTGCCCATGATCTCGATATCTAGGAGTTGGCAGCCTCCACTATTGCTGCCATTTGCATATCAGCCACCTCTCGTAAGTAACAATGATCTCAGAGCTGCACTAAACTCTTGGAAACCACTTCCTGGGTGGGAGGGTCCTTTAGTGTGGGTAGTTCCACTCCAGCGCCGGACTGTTGCACAAGTGGAATGGGAGATTAATCAGCAAATGCAGATGGCACAATTAACATTCACAAATATGAGGAGGACGAGAAGCCAAGCAAATACCTATAATGGCTACGCCTCGACTAACAATAATACTGCGACAGCTATGGCTGGAATGCGCGGTAATGGTAATAATAACAACAATGACCTTAACAACTATAAAAAGAACAAGAATAATCACGATTACATTAATAAAAACAGCAGCATGAACCGTACTAATACCAACTATGATGATGATGATGACGACGACGACATTGAAGTCATTGAGATGGCACCGAAGAAGATCAAGCTAGACAATACCAATAGTGGTGATGGTGCCAGGGTGAACGGAAGCGCAAATGAGAACATTAGCGCCAGCACCAGCAACAACGAGCCGGAGGTCGACCTCTTAGAAGACATGGACGATGACATGGATCCCGAACTCGTGGCAAGACTGAGAGGTCTCCAGCAAAAGAGAAGGAAAGCCTTCAAAGTATACCTAACTATAAAGCCATCGCATATGGGCTTCATTGAGAATCTGGCCAAGACGTCCATGCAGGAACGCTCTTTTGAAGTCGAGAGCGGCGACGACATGAAGCGGATATACGACATGTATACGGACTGGTTCTTAACGCAAGCCACTTCGGTCGACGAATCATTCAAGACGACGATTAGACAGATAATGAGCACTGCCGGGTCGCTTGTTTATGGCGGCTCCATTGTAAAGCCAGACGTAGAGCTGTCTGTAATCACTGACGAGAAGAAGCCTAGATTAATACTGGAGCTGATGCCTTCTGCTAACGCCATAGAGGCTGAACGACAGCGAGAACGTGCACAAAAGAAGAGAGAGCAAGAAGGAGGAGGCGAGGAGACTGGAGAGGCTGCTGACGGATACAATAGTAGTAGCGACGAGGATGACGGCGATGAAGCGGGCAATCGGCAGGCTAGTGTCGTGGAAGGCGAAGAAGAGCGGTTCCAGATTAATCTCCGAGGCAAAGACAATAAGCCTATTAGTGTGAGTATTAGGAACGAGACCAAGATTAGCGACATGATTAACTACTATAGGCAGAAGGCTAATTTGCCTGCTGATGCTGAAATTTCTTTAGAGTTTGATACCGAAGAAATGGAGCCTGATGATTGCGCCAAAGATTATGATTTGGAAGACGGTTATACTATAGATGTACATATTAACTGAATATATGATTGTTTTCTTGTTGTTTCTGTTTTGGTTGCCGGTTGCCGTCAGTCTCCGCTTTCTTTTTTTTTTTGTATCAACATTAGTTAATAGTCATAGGCGGGGAGAAACAGGCCGGCCGAAAACATTCGGGTTCAATATAACGACACGATACTGTGAATTGGTTCACAATCAGCTCTCGTCTAGCCAGGCGCGCGGATGCAATGCAGGAACAAACGGAGGTCCGATTGTGTCGAGTCTACGAAACGGCCAGAGGTGATCCCATTTTACGGGGTTACTCGCAAGGCACATCACCTGACATGATTGCCTTTCTGCATGCCTCTGGCGTCATTCCGAAGAAAATCCCTGGGGGCAGCGGTTTTGCGTAGCAAAAAGTCTTTGAAGAACGGCAACTCAGGCCGCTACTGACTAAAAGACTCGGGATAAAAATTCACCATGGCGCTGTAGCGTTATAGATGTCTATCTAAGACCGGAAGCTCAAGAAGGTAGCGTCTCGGCCGGCAGACGTGCCGAATCAGCCTAGCCTGAATGCCACTCTGAATGCCAGGTCGTGGGCAGCCTTTTTTGCCTGCGAGGATGACGTTCCGGAGCTTTAGGACACGCGGGAGGGTTGTGAGTCCATTCATGACAATAACAGCAGAAGATGCCGCCAACAAAGGGAATTCGCGTTATGAGTCCCATCTTCTTTTTTGGGAGGGCCAGTATACGGATGGTCCTTATCGTGAAGTAGAACATAAATGACGAAAGCTGGATAGGGGTCAATGGGAATAAACATCTTCAGGTTCTCGAAGTAGTGCACGACAGGCTTACTACGGGGACGAACGTGAACAATAATGCCAACATCGCAAAAAGAGTCTATCACTTCCTGGCATGGAAATGGCGAGAAAAATTGATCCGTGTCGGTCAGCAAGAAGCGAACAAGCTCATGCAACAAGTAACGTTCAAACGGTATGGGATCCATGTAGCGAGCTTACCCTTATCCTTCCAGAGAGAATAGGGCCCAGACCGCGCAATCAGATCTCGCAGCTGGGAATTACTGGTCTCATACCATCAACCGCCCAAACGGGTCAATGCAGACCCGGAGTGGAGGCGCGACGGACTGCAGAGCACTCGGCACCGGTTCCGCGAGCGAGGAGAGGATCTGCTTTTCCAAGCGGCGAAACTCGGCACCAGGTTTGCCGATGAGGTACACATCACAAGGTGGCACGAGAATCACGACTCGGTCCTTGTCTAGGACGGGAAAGCTCGGCTTGCATTCTTTTACCCCGTGGCAACTGCCCGAGTGGCCACCATCGCGGAAGAAGATTCAACAGTCTTAAAAGCTTAAAGACTTGGTCGTTTAGAAGTACCGACACTAGAGATTCAACAACGTTCTAGTTCAAGTTTGACCCCGCCACGTGGAGAAAAATAAAGTGCAACCACGAAAAATAGAGCGCATTAGAAAAATAAAGTGGAGTATAATCTCGGATTAACTTTTTGCGTTTCTGCGGATTAACTTTTTATCTTTCTATAAATATCCGAAATGCAGCGCACCACCGCACTAACGTTATAGAGAAGAAGCACATTACTAACACACACACACAGACATATTTACATATATATGATATGAAGCCGACTTGGTGGACATATTTATTGGCCACCTGGCTACTGATTCAGGGAATTACCTGCCAGACTAATGAAAAAAAACAGCCAAAAAAATCCTATCCACTAATATTTGCTTCCTACCAGGAGGTTGGATCTGTGCATCGAGACATCGATCAACTACGAAAGTTAAGAGATGGCGGATACACAAACTCAACACAGGTGCAAAAAATTATGCAAAAATGGCTGGCGAGCTGTCCGGCCGACGAATATCTTATAATTGAGCAGCCTGGATTGAGACTAGAGGATTTTCAGGATTTGCGCGGAGCAGCCGTGATGCCAGGTGACGACGGCAGCTATGGCTACACTAAGTCTAACGCTCTGATTAGTCTGTGGGACCAAACCAGGACTTTTTTCGAGCGATCTGGAACTATCGGTTCATTTCCAAGGCTCGACAATCCTGTCGACCTTGAATGGCTGGAGACCACACTCAAGAAGCAGTGTCACACGGAGACCATAGTCGCTGATGTCAACGCTGACGTTGACGACGGCGACCATCCTCTGCGGGAGTACCTTGACACGCGGAAGCGAGTCATCCGCATGAAATTCGACCGGCTGCCGTTTTCGCAGCCTGAACGGTCAATTGCTCTGCAGAAGAATGACGAGATGCTGCTAAAAGTGCTGCAGCGCACGCCGTCGCCGTTCTTTGCCATTATTTATACCTCGAGGTCAGGCGAGCGATTTGATCCTGAAAACGACAAATACAAGAAGCAGCGGTACTGGGACATCTTTGCCGACCTGGTGC
The DNA here is from genome assembly GCA_030581755.1 of Crinitomyces ghanaensis. Classification (NCBI taxonomy): domain Eukaryota; kingdom Fungi; phylum Ascomycota; class Dipodascomycetes; order Dipodascales; family Trichomonascaceae; genus Crinitomyces; species Crinitomyces ghanaensis. Next base: position 321,059 of record JAKTVX010000003.1, read on the forward strand.
GCTTGAAGCGTGATCCACGGAACAGAAAGGAGTGGGAGAAACATAAAGAGCGGGCTAAGAAGCCGCTGGCTACTGAGGCCGTCGAGCCTGTGCCTCCGCTGGCGGAGATGCAAAGAAAAAAGGAGAAAGAAAAAAAAGAAAAAGAAAGGCAGCTGCAGAGGGAGAAAGAAGACACGAAGATTACTACTACATTGGAGAAATATTTCACCGACGAAATGTTGACTAGTGTTATTGGCGTTAATGTTGCACTGTTGGGCATCTATAGTAGCGTAAAGATGCTGAGGCGGATATTCAAATGATTAGCAGCAGATAGAGCAGAGTAGTGATAGAATTATCTAATAGGGCATCTAGTGAAAATAAGCATCGAAATGCCGTATGGACTTGAACTGCGAACTTTTTAAAATCAACGTCTTTTTTTAAAAAAAAACAAGAAAACAAAATACAAACCTTAAAAAAAGTCAAGTCTTCCAGCCCGGCCCTCTCAACTCTAACTTTTCATGACCAAAAAACCAAGACAACTGAGAGCTCAACGAACTACTCCATATAGTCGGCCCCTACTCAAGCCAACGTCTTCTAATGGCCCATTAGGATTGTTCGGACGTGTTAAGCAATTCCTGTTTGGAAGATCCGACGACCAGTTCACGGAAAGGGCCGACGAGGAACATTATTCAGATGAAGAGGTGGAATCCGACGAGGACGAAGAGATAGTAGAAGGACAAGTCGAGGCACGAGGGCGAAGCGACTATGCAAGAGATCGCCCGTCTGAGGAGTACAAGGAGCATAATACCACTACTAATAAAAACTACGGAGACTATGAATGGTCTCAGCGACAAGTTTTCAAATATCCTGCTCCTGAAATCCCCGCCCAGCCATTCACCCCCCGACCTGGCGCCGGCGCCGGCGCCCAGCCATCACTGAACGGAAAAACTCCAAAAGACAAGATTGTCGAGTATCTGAAAAGAAAAGGTGATGCCGAGCTAGACGAAGTAGAAATGAGAGGCCTAGTCTCTCTATTGGAAGAATGGAGAAAGCCAACGACTGCCACTCCGGCAAGGCCCGATCACGACCGGTCCCTCATGACCGTTACCGCCAATGGCGACAGCATCTCTGCTAACACCACTACGCTGTCTCAGTACGGCACCCCCTATAACACTAGTACTGCCGCTGCACAGTCATTAAACAAGTATGTCAACGTTACGCCGTTGAGAAATGTCCCAAACATCTTTTCCAATAATAACAATTCATTTACTATGAGTCCGCAATCTATGACAACCATGACACCGGGTCGATCTCCAGGTATAACCTTCCGGGATATTCCCTCGCCATATGCGGCAACTCGTACGAAAAGAAAGGCTAGTGAGGAGAAGCTCGGAGGAGCGGCCAAGAAGACGACGGCCGCTTCCACTGCTGCCGGCCGTACTGGTACTGCTGCGACTTCTGCGAGAGCTCCACCGGTTGCTGCTAGTTCACGTACTAATGGCGCTGCTGTATCGACTACTTCAACGCCGGCTAAACCATCTCAGCGCTTGCCTTCAAAATCGCCCGAAGTTTCTCCTAGGTCTCGCAGTCAGACTGCTAATGCCATGTTATCTATTCTCGGGCCCGAGCCTCCTAAAAAAGACACTGCCCTCTTCACTCGGTCTGCGTCTTCTTCTCCTCTAAAATCCTCTGCATCTTCTTCTCCAGCGAAATCACCTTCGGTCTCACCATATTCTCGACAATCTACTAGGCGAGCTCCCCCAGCTTCTGTCTCAGTAGCAACTAGTCCAACTACTCCGAAAACAACGCAGACAAGCAGTACTTTAGAGCAGTTATCTCGGACTGCTCCCGTGGACAAGTACAAGCCTGTCAAGTCTTCTAGTCTTCGGAACGCGACTACAGTAGCCAGCCCAGAGAATAAGTCACCCAAGACACTGTTCAAGGTTGAGGACGTTAAACCATTTCAGCTGTTGCCTTCTAAGCAGAAGGAGGAGCCTGCAACGGCAAAGCCTGCGGCAGAGCCTGTAGAAAGTGTTGCTGCACCTTCTGCAAAAATACCACTACCAGCATTGGCCAAGCCGAAGGAACAACAACCATTTGTGTTGCCTAAGTCTAAGGCTAAGCCCAAGGAGGAGAAAGCCTCTGCACCGGTGTTCAAGGCTACCGAGAAGTTTGCCGCGCCGCCGAAAGTCTCGGACAGAAAAGGGCAGGAGCCACAGCAACAAAACGAAGAGGATATTAGTAAACAAAATTACAAATCTTTGTTCTCCTTAGAGGACGGTGACTTAAAGCCCATTGAGTCGCCACAGCAACTTGACAGAACGCAAATTGAGCAGACAAAAAAGTTGTTTGAATTCTAACAATAGAAGTAAATAATAAATATAAATAAGTAAATAAATAAATAAATAATTTCTGCTTATTTTCTGGAACAATGCCGACGCTTAATTCTATCAGTACCGAATTATTTCGAAGTGCACGTCATATGCAGCAAGAAATCGCTGACGACAGGAGCAGATTGATTACCCCCGTCTGGTCTTATTACCTAGCCGTGGAACAGAACTCGACATTGCAAAGGGATAATTACCGTAAAGCTAAAAGATAGCGAAGAACCTAATCTGCGACACAATGTCTTACATGGCCCTACCTTCTTTAGAAGAGCAAAAATTCCTAACAGGTGTCTTGGATTTTTCAGAGTTTCGTTTTAATGGACTTGCATGGATAGACCACATACGCGAGTTCATTCTAGCCAAGCCCAAGTACAAGCATGTCTGGAATGACAGGCGGCCCCTTGCTATTGCCGAATTGAGGTTGCAACGCGACCACGACTATTCGACACTTTTCTGTCTACAGGATTGATATCTGCACTCTGCGTCCAGCTTTGCAGAGGAGTCTCAAAATGCAGGTAACAGCGATGAAGAGAAGGCGTTTAGTATGAGAGACGACAAAAACCAGAATTCGACCAGGTGTCGGAAACTATCGACCTGCTGTTTGGCCAATTCGTCCCTGAGTCGCTGATGTGCTTCAAATACGCAAAACTTTCGAGGAATTGAGCAGCGAAGTGAGGAAGATCTACACTAGTGCCCATGTGGGATCAACTGAATAGTGACCGTGGATTGGTGTTCAGGTGTTTCAGGACTGAGAGCAACGAGCTTTTTATTGACTCGCTCTGGTTACGATATCTTGATTTGCGCAATTGCTATAGGATAATTTCAAATGACGGGCTTGATGAACATGAACAACTGAGAAAGTTCGAGCAGTTGTCTATGCCACTATATTTTGAATTGTTGCGGTATAAACATATGTGTTCTAATTTCGGAATACTCTACGGCCAATTGCTTGACAAATTGGAATATTCCAATGATAATGTCTATTCTCTCACGGACCTGTCCTCCAGAGTGTTAGATATATGGGCCAGTTTAAGAGCTGAGATGAAATCTGACGCACGAGACGCATCCGAAACGTTAGAGCCAAGTCCGGCCGCTGAGTCTAGTGTTACTGAGGCATCTATCAAGGTGGACGACCAAAAACAACCGGTGACAAGAGAGAAGAGACTGCGTCTTGAATAATGGAGTAAACAAAATGTAAAAATAAGAACAGAACTGACATTTCTCCATTTGGCGACAGTTCAACCATTGTTTGAAATCGTTACACTGAGTAAATGCAAAAACCTGTTGCGATTAATGTTGGTGCTGGGTGTGGGAACTATGGCTCGCTTCTTTTGTGGCACAATTAAGCGTTCGACTGAACTTTCTTTTCCAACGGACGTTGTGCATAGAATATAATCCTTATATGTATGTAAGAACTATGGCCTCAGCAAAAAATCTCACTCTTGCTATTGTGCATGCAAACAACCAGCCACTGTTCCATAGGCCGAGTGTGCCATATGAACTTGTCCAGCCAATTTGCATGGTATGTGCAAAGTTCCTTATTTGGTTCCGATCTACAGAGCTTTTTTTTTTTTTTTTTTACAATTTAGGCAGGGCCCTGATCTGCCGTCCTCTCTCCCGTTTCTCCGCCAGCTGGTCTTTCTTGCTCGTAGTTTTTGAAATGTATCCTGCCAGCCATTGACACGGCTTCTAATAAATGTGTCCATATCTTGGCGCTATGGCCGCTTTTGAATCGCATCTAGGCGTTTCAATTCGTGGCTATTCTTTCTCCTTGTACAAATACTATGCGAGCTATATTGTTTACATACCTGTGTCGTCGACCCAAACACAGAACTATATTCAGTTACCGTAAACGTCGCTTGGAGCCGTCATTAATCCACAAGACGGACGCAGATATTGATTTCGGCTGAATTCTACAGCCGCCGTCCAGGTGGTCTAATATCGCGGGGAGCCGCGTCAAGAGAGAGGGAAACCACAATGCCGGCCGCAGAGGCCTATCACTGATGAGGCCTCCACACAGAACTAATATGTGGGCACTGTCAAGCGCCGCGACGGGCGAATGGCTGTGATCATTCTCATTATGAGAAATATTTTGCGCGTGCAAGTTCGAATTGAAGAGCGGATGTGCCGCCATGTCCTCCAAGACGCTGAGGGCGGCAGTGAAGCGATGCCACGGCTCGGTGCATGAGACAATACGGCTGGGAACTCGTAGGGTCAGTGTAAGAACACATGGCGACCGCGCGTGCCAAACATGGGATCAGTGGGTAGTAGCGATTAGTTTAGTGTGGACCAGGTTCAAAAGAGATAGATGAAAAAAAGCGAGACGTTCAATCGAGGATTTAACGGAACAAGCATAGAAAACAAGATGTGGGACAAATATTATACGACTTACATGAAGAAACAGAGTACCATTAACATGGTTATTGTGTATCATGTGAGACAGCTACAACTAACTGCGAAAAGCTGCTATATGTCTGTTGTCCCGTATAGGCTTACCTAAGTATATACATCAGACTGACGGCGCAGCTGGCACAGACAAAAAAAATAGCTGAACGCGCTTGCAGTATCGTTTATGGTATTTGTACTTTTTTTTCCTATTTATCTGGTGAAATGCCATGTTCTGCCCGTGGTCATTGTGGCCCGACCTGTCAACATCAGCTCGGCCTTAACAAGTCATGTAGCAAGGAGACTCATTCATTGAACAAGTCTTGCAGGTCAGAAGTGCTTAACGCCTTCGCTTTCTTCTCTTCATTGACTTATTACCTCCAGGAGTAGATGGCTTGGTCCCTTCCGAAGACTGAAAGATGCTGGCAAGGACGGCATGCACATATGAGTCAGGGCTCACTTCTTTACATAGATCCCTAATAACGTCCTCCGCCCAATCGTTTAGATGGCGCAATGAGTAATCGGCTCCCTCGGAATACCTGATTTTATCAAGGAACTGGTCGTAGATCTTATCAAAAATGGTGTTGATCTTTTCAAAATAGATCATCGAAAAGGAGGACTCAATTAGCAGGCGTGCCGTCTTGTCCAGCTTCTCGTCTACATCTGTGTTACCTGAAGACGGGGCCATGAAAAAGCATATAAAGTTCATATACCTGGCTTGAAATGACAGAATAAACTGCTCTTTATCATCAGTGCTCACAAAACTCAATTCAGGTTGAAATTCTATCAGGCTCTCAACCTCTTTACATCTGGCAGGCTTCTGATTTCCGAAACAAGCGCGAATAGGGTGACTCCAGGTAGAGTGTAGTCAGCACGCAAGTCTTCAGGCAGTTTGAACAGCAGCAATCTTCCATACTGGATTTGGCCGTAACAACCAATGTAAATTCTACTTAGTCGCGACGTGATTACGTCCCATGTTTCTGCCTTCATTCTCTCTTTCATCTGAGGTCTGAAGTCGCTAAACAGCAAGTCTACAGCTTCGGCGACTTGCTCAGACTCTGTCTTACCATACAGCATGTCGAATTCAAGTTTTACAGATGACCAGGTTTTAAAATCGACAGGATCAGCTTTGTTGAAATTCATTCCAAGCGCTGCAGAGTAAAGATACCAATCCTTCAGGTTGCAGATCTTGGAGTATTCATGTTGTAGCAGCTTATATTGGTCTTGCGCAACGCCAGGGAAATGCCAAGATTCCGCATACGGACCACTGAGAATGAAATTTCTCACCAATGTTAGCCATTCGCTAAAGCTGCCGTCATACGTGCCCAAGTTGGGAATGTCCCGGTGGAACTAGTCTTCGTTCAAAGGGGGTAAATTTTTTGTATACAGAGCTAATTGTGCCAAAGCATCGCCCTCCGGCAAAGCGCTATAGATGTCAGCCATTTAACAGTTGGGGTTTTTTCTTTCTTCGGCCATAGCGAAACAAAAATTCGCGTCACAGTCCGGATGAGCTGAACTGCGGGGAAGCGGTGTTTAGTAGCAAAAACCAAAAAACCAAAAAAGAAAAAAAAAAGAAAAAGCAAAGAAGACAAAACTAAGGACTCCAATGACGAGAAGATAAGATATTGACTCATCTCATCGAGGTCTGGTGGTGCAATCCTCGGGCCACCTATTTTAAGTCATCATAATGACATACAATGTACGGGCTCAAGCAATTCGTATTTCAATAGCTAAAGCGCGACAGTTTTTCGTGCAAACTCTGGGTTAATTTATCATTTAATATTTGATCGGCATCAGAATATTCAATGTGAGACGGCAGTTTCGGTTAAGATCCAGGAAAAAACGGAGCACTGAAACAAGGCATGAATGAAATATCAGCAAAGTTCAAGACAGTTGACATACCGTAGTTTATGTAAAGTAAATCAAAATAAATAATAATAAATAAATTAAATCATTTCCAGATGGCACAATTCAGGCTGCCGCCCGCACACCATTCTGCTTCAATAAGCTCAATTTTCCCACAAACATAAATTCCTTAGGTTTTGCGGAGCGAGTTTCATAGCAGTCTTCCCAAACATCCGGTAATGGGCAGCCAAAATGTTGTCCAGGAAATATATTCATGCAACTATCATTGTACGCCGTCAGCCTGTATGCAATGTGATTTTTTCTAGATAAAATAGAATCTAGTCCCCTTCGCGATAAATCCACAATTACGTAGGTTTTCTGGGCCGGGCCCTTATTGCCATGGAATAGGATGTATGGCTTTTTATATACAAAGTAACAGTGGTGGCGCCAGTCGCAGCGGCGCAAGTGTTCAGGCAATGAATCACCCAGGGCCGATGAATTAACTATCCGCACCTTAGACGGCAATGACATTCGAACAACTCGGGCAGAACTGCGGTGGTCAGGAGCATTGATGGCAGAAGAACCAGACGAAAAAGCATGCTGCAGATAATAGTCATTAAATGACAGGCCAGGGACTTTGTCGACTTTAAGAATTTTTCGGCCATCATACAAAAACATCTGCGGAGTGTCAAGAGGACAGAGACAGGACGTCTTGTCTGGCATCAGTCTCCAAACTAGCCCATTTTCAATGGCATACTGCCAATAGCTCACTAACCAGTAGCCGTCGAGGTCTTTAAAGTTGAATATGCGTGACGGAGTTCCTACTCCATAATGAACCTCGCGGCTCTCCCAAGCTAGCCATCCGTGCCGTTGGTGTACGCATAGATAGAACCTCTCGTCAGAACTCTGAAACGTCAAAACCTTCCTTACGCCCACGTCAAATAGAATATACATAGTCTTTAAAGAACCCAATGTGACAGAAAGCACAACCGTATGAAGCCCGTAGTCCATGCCGCAGATGGCGGCAGATGCACAGGGTTGGCTACCTAGGGGGACTTTGGCCTGCTTTACGATGGGCCAGTTAGTAAGAATGTTCAATCCATCTTCAAGAGGGCCCCGCTCAAATAAGATGATAAATAAGGCATCCCCGGGTGGCATGATTCCAACTAGCAGTACCCGTTTCGCGTTTTCCAAACTTGTCTCACAATCAAGAACTGCCCATCCGAAATTCTTACAATACTCGTACGGCTGTGGGTTCTCTGCGCCGTGCACCAAACGGACGCGCCCAGACTTATCGTAGTCGATGGTAAAATAGGTCCTTGTCGCGCCTTGCGGAGACGCGGTAGGCTCTATATACGGGAATCTCAGCAGAATTGAATAATCTTGCAATATGCGTTGAAAGTCAGCCTGACCATCCTTTTCCAAATGATTAGAAGACGTTATGCTCAAAACTTTCTTCGTCAGTGTCTCCTCACAGAGGGACTTCCAGGCGCGGCACACTCTGCGAGCATTAAGTAAGTCACGTGGACTTAGGTTGGTAAAGATGCTTGTCCAGATCTCGCAGGGAGAACGTGACATTGTCGTCGGCGCTCAAGGTAAAAACCTCATATAGCTCGGAGGAACCCCAAATATACTCCTAATCGAATATTCCAATGTGCGCTACGCAAATTGGACCTGACTGTTGGACGAGAACTTGCGGGGATATAGATGTCTTAAATGCCCACAATTAAAGGAACAGCTGTCTTACTGTACGCGGTAATTCCCCACCAAGGGTTCACTATTGCTAGGGTTGGATGGTAACTTGTACAAGTTGCAGTAATTGAACAAAACATGGGCCAGTCCAAAACAAAGTCAAATCACGAGCCCAGTGCACAGGCGTTGACAAGCTTTTGCACGAGAGGGAAACGAAATGCAGTGTTAAAAATCAAAGTGGAAGCCCCGCGTGGGGGACACCTCTTGGCGTTTCCCAGCCTAAACAATGTTCTGTCCTAGGAGAATGTTGCACGGCTAAATGTAATCGGCTAATCGCCAACGATCGACTAGCGCTAAGATGGTTAGATTAAAACTAATCATGTGGCTGGTAATCTAGAGTAATGCGGCGCTGAGGCTCCGTGGACTGGCTAATATGTGCGACGGTATCAACTCTCTGATGCCATGCTATCAATTCTGATAGAAAATGATTTAAATGCTTTTTAAACTCTAGCTGAATATAATCAGTCGTTGATCCTGCCAGTAGGCCGCGAAATCGAAGTATTCGCGGAGAAAAAAAGGCAGGAGAATATGTACAATTGCCATTTATTGATTTATTCGCAATTTGTCAAAAAAACATGCCATCGCGCACCTCACTGGTCTTGATTATTCTTGTTGTTTTCTCTTCTTCACTTGGTTACTATCTCCAAGCATATGAGGAATGATTTGTTTAGAAGACTGAATAAGGTCGGCGACCGCGGCATGAGCAGATGTCTGAGCGTCCAACTGTTTATGCAGATCCCTAAGGACTTCATGAGTCCAAATGTTCAGTCGCTCCAACGAGTAATCATTTTCTTCGGAGTATTTGATCTTGACAAGGAATTCGTCGTAAATCTTGGCAAACCCATCTCTGAACTCTTCAAAATAGATCATAGCAAAATAGGATTCAATTAGCAAGCAAGCAGTCTTATCCAAATTTTCATTGGTGTTTGTGTTTCCAGCTGACAATGCCATGAAGACGTCAATAGAATTTTTGTACCTGGCGCAAAATGACTCACTGAAACGCTCCATGTCCTCAGTTCCTAGGAAGGCCAAGGAATGTCCAAAATTTTCAAATTTGCCAAATTTTTTTATGTCTGGACTAGTCCTAATTTCTGTAACGATCTGAAACAGTGTAGTTCGAGGGAAAGCAAAGTCACCACGTAGAAATTCAGGGAGCTTCGAGACAAGCAATCTTCCATAGCGGAGTTGTCCGGAGCAAGCAACATAAATTTCTAGTTAGTCGCGAAATAAGCGTTTCCCATGTTCCGCCATCCTCATTTTCTCTTTTGTCTCAGGAGAAAAATCGCTAAGCAGCAAGTCTACGGCATCGCTGGCTTGCTCAGACTCAGGTTTCGTGAGCAACGTATCAACCTCGCTTTCTGTGGCAGTCTGATTTTCGAAGTTGAATGGGTCGTCGTTTTTGAAATTCATTCTATGCAGTACAGAGTCCAGGTACCAATTCTTTATATCACGAATCTTGGAATATTCGCATTGTGGCAGTTTCCGTTCATCGCATTCAATCCCACGAAAATGCCAAGTCTCTGCGTAAGGGCCGCCTAAAGTGAATTTTTTTTTACCAATGTTAGCCATTCGCTATAACTGCCCTCAAATGTGTCTAGGTCAGATACATCGCGGTGGAATTGGTTTTCATTCAGAGGGTCAACCTCTTGTACTTACGGCTAGTATTGCCAAGGCATCATCCCTGCTCAAATAATTATATGTTCTAGGCATTCTGTGCTTGTGCTTGTGAATCACGTGACATACAAGTGACGGCTCAGACTATTTGCCTTTCAATATGTGAAGCGTAACGTTTATTTTCCGAAAACCTTGCCTCTACTACTTAAAGAACGAAACGTCGGCAAGTTTTGCCACAGTTAAGGAATTATTACCTGTGGAAAATCAGAGTAAACTAAATAAAATCAAATCAATAATTAAATTGTTTCTAGGTGGGAAAGCTCGGGCCTTACGAAGAAAGATCAGAAGGACGATCTTCCGCACACCGTTCCAAGAACGATCGAAGAACCGCTCAATGCATGCAATCATTTCCCACTGCCATAAACTCTCGAATTCTTGGAAAACATGTCTCATAGCAGTCATCCCAAAGATCTGGTAATGGGCAGTCAATATGTCGTCCAGGGTATATATCCATGTACCTATCGTTGTAGGTCGCGAGATTGTATAAAATATAAATACCTTTAGATAAAAAGGACTCTAGTCCCTTTTGCGATAAATCCACAATTACGTAACTATTCTTGGTCCGGGTTTCTCGATGGTAGTACAGGGCGTATGGCTTTTTATATAAAAAGTAGCGGCGGCCCCACCAATTCGTATTGCGCAAGTGTCTCGGCAATGAATGCGCAGCAACAGAGAAAACGAGTCTCGGCACTTCCTCCCATGGTGGTAGTGCCATTGTTACAATTTGAACAGAGTCCTGGTTAGGAGGATTAGAACGAGACGAACATGATGAAGACGCGTATTTTGAATAATAAGCATCAAATGACAGACCAGGGATATGAGGAAGTCTGAGGATTGAATTCTTATCATCCAAAAACATTTGTGGTGTGTCAAGAGGATAGAGAAACGAAAAGTTGCGGTGTAGGGTCCAAATGAAGGCATTTTCAATGGCATACTGCCAGTAGCTCACCATCCAGTAACCGTCGAGGTTTTTAAAGTCTGATATGCGCGATGGATTTCCGAGTCCATAATAGATAGCACGGCGTTGCCACACTAGCCATCCATACTGTTGATGCAGACAGATGTAAAGTCTCGAGTTAGGATCCTGAAAAGACAAAAGCTTTCTCAATAATAGATCAGACAGGATATACATGGTCTTTGGCCCGTCAAGGCAAATGGAAAGCACAAAAGCATGAAGGCCACAGTGAATGTCCCAGATGGCAGCAGGCGTGCTGGACGGGGGACCTAGAGGGATTTCGACTTGTTTTAAGATGGGCCAGTTCGTGAAAACGTTCAAGCCGTCTTCAAGAGGGCCTCGCTCAAACAGGCTAATAAGAATAGACAAGACATTGTCGGACGGCATTATTCTAACCACCAATACGCGTTTCGCATTTTCCAAACTTGTCTCACAGCCGAGAACAGCCCATCCGAAATTCTCACAGTGCTCATAAGGTTGTGGTGCATCTAATCCATTTGCTAAATGTGCATTGCCAGACTCGTCACACTTAATAGTGAAGTACTTGTGATCTTCTTGTTGAGAGGCGGCACGTTCTATAAATGGAAATTTCAATAGAATTGAATAATTTTGTAGTATGCATTGAAAGTCAGCTTTGACGTCTAAGTGGTTAGAGCCCGTTACGGTTAAAACCTTTTTAATTAGTATCTTCTCGCAAAGTGGCTTCCAGATAGCGCAGACTCGGCGAGCAAAAAGTAAATCATGTGGGGGAAGGAGCGTGAAAATAATCATCCAGATCTCGCTGGGCAAACGGGACATTGTCGTCGGTGCGTGAAACAATATGCCTTCATATAGATCGGAGGATTTCAGCTGTGTCTTTCAGGTTGATGTCTCCTCCCGATGCGCCTGTCGAATCTGACGGTTTGGGCCCGCTGGCTGTATTTCTCAGAAAAATTAAGGTGGATGTATATGTCTTACCGTATACGGTAAGCTGTGGTCAGGGTTTATTGCCAGTTAGGGTTGTATGATATCACCTTGTATGACGAGTTGTGGCTATTGAACGAGACATGAACAGATTAGTTCGTCTGGACAGTCGAGTTTTTCCTAACAAATTCTGGATATACTAAATACTCATTCTATTCATTCTAGATCCGGCGAGCGGTTGAATCATTTCTTTCGCCGTTCAAGAGACGTTGTTTGATAATTGAATAAAGCGATTCTGATTAAAAGCCTATCCGTAGCCGGGACGTAGATTGCGCTAGCCCAAAAACTAAACAATTTTTTTTAAATTCTTTTTATATTTGTCCGACATATGCTTCTCCTCGTAAATATCTCCGATTCTGGACCCTAGAGTTCATTTTTATGAATCGGGATTTTTTCAGGGACATGATTCTGATTATAGCAATAGATTCCTTTGGAGCATTATCCCAATACAAAGCCTCATTAATCAAGCGGTGGTTTAGCTTAATCCTGCTGGTTTTTGGACCGTTCCCTTTAATAGCCACTGAGATGATTGAGGCTGCTCTTGTCATTTCACTGGCAGCGGATATGACGGTGGCACATTGGATTCCATAAATGCCACAAATTGCTGGATCCGATTTTGGTAGAGTAGCCAAGAAGACAATCCAGCTTCTGTATTAACTCAGTATTGGTTCGCCTTAGCTTTAATTTAGTATCACCCGGTTTCAATTTGGCAGCGCCACCGCTTCAATGTTTTTAGCATCAGTGGTGCAAAAGGAGTCAATCTCCCGGCCTGCCTTAGTAACTTCCGGATAACGTAACACGTGGTTTTTATTACCACGGGCGGAAGGACTCAATTTTCATTCAAGATCATCACTTTCACCATGAAATCGCCTGTTCGTCGTCTCCATCATATCTGCAAATTTGCATCACTTCTGGCTGCCTCGGTTTTTCAGACTCCTTATATTCCTCATGGGCGACGTCGTTAACGGCCATTGAAGGAGATCTCAAGTAGATGGTCACGTGGGCAAAAGAACCTCCGACTAAGGATAGCGTTGCTACTACTGCTGCAGAGTGCGGAGCTTCTACCAATCTTTACAGTTCCACCGTTAGTTTTGCCAGTCAGCTATTGATGACGTTCGATTTGCTTATCATTCCTGGCTTCTTCTGGATGGAGAGACTAGTCAAAACCATATTATATGTGGACAAGTGATACTCGAGTTAATTTTACAATCTCTGCTCATGTTTGTGAGACAGGAATTAAAAAAACCGTTACCTCCGATTCATACGGCGACGCATATCTTGCGCATGAAAGAAATATTTCTGGTGATATCGACAAGGCAATTAAGTCTAGTTTGCCAGGACAAATCTTGTTTGCGTCGTGACGGGCTTTCGCGTAAAATCTCGAAAGGGCTGCATTATTTAGCTCTCAACATTAAGGAAAAAAAAAGAAGAGAGAGAAAAAGATCAAAGAAAAAACGACTCCCGGTAACCAGTCTAGAGAGACTACTATTCGAAAGACCTAAAAAGGCTGCGCTTATGCTTGAGACGACAGTTGACGGATTCCGCGTCAATACTCCCGCGAATTTTAGCCAAGAAAACAGACGTCCCGCGTGGATTGTTTCCGCCTGGCATGAAGCATTGGAAAATGCACAGAAACAGAATCTATTTATTTATTTGCCTTTTCAGTTCCATACCGTGCAGCTTTTTAACGAAAATCCTAGCCTTGCAAATTCAAATCCATCGAATTCCGGCTCCCAACATCGTCTATGTCTTAAATATTATTTATTTTTAACCTCCATTCATGTCTGATCAAATGTCAACTCAGAACTTCGCGTATTATTCGGAGCGCGGCAAACCCTACAATATTTACCCGGCGTGCGGCCTCCACTGACTGGATCCTCATGATGCTTGGGGTGGACGGATTAACTAGGTACAGGTAACGTTATTAGTTCCCCTGACAAAATCAATCCACAATGTCCTGTAAATCCGTATTGCTGGTTGGAGGAAGTGGATTCCTGGGATTGCATATTGTTGAGCAATTCTGGAGACTTGAGCCTCGGCCAGAAATCCATGTGTTTGATATTAGACCACTTCCTCCACTTCCTTCTGTAGCAAAAGCTAAAGACATCTACACGTTTGACCCAGCCCAAATAACCCAGCATCAAGGAGATATCACCAGCGAAGACGACATTTTGAAGGCAATCAAGGCCTCGAATCCTTCGGTCATTGTCCATTCAGCATCGCCTGTCCACGGAATGGACTCTAGCATATACTATAAGGTGAACGTTGACGGAACCAAGAACCTGCTCAAATGTGCGCAAGCGTCTGACATTAAAGCATTTGTATATACATCGTCAGCTGGAGTAATCTTTAATGGAGAGGATCTGTACAACGCTGACGAGTCGTATCCATTTCCAAAATCACATATGGATGCGTACAACCAGACAAAACAGATTGCCGAGCAACTAGTGCTCCGCGCTAACAACAGTAATGGCAGCGGCGACGAAAAGAAACAGCAGCAGTTCCTCACGTGCGCGGTGCGACCGGCAGGAATTTTTGGACCTGGAGACCGGCAGATGATCCCAGCACTACGCAAGATGGGACGAGAGGGACAGAACAGGTTCCAACTGGGAGACAATTTGAACTTGTTCGACGTGACATATGTGGGGAACGTGGCCTACGCGCACGTGCTAGCTACAAAAGCGTTGTTGGAGGACAGACCGAACGTGGCGGGAGAAGCATTTCTGATCACAAATGACAGCCCAATTTATTTCTGGTCGTTAGGAAAAGAGATCTGGAAACAAGACAAAACATCGCCAACCAGAACAGTGGTAATTCCTAAGCAGGTGGGAGTGTGGATGGGATATGCATCGGAGATTGTCTGCAAGATCTTAGGAAAGGAGCCTACGTTGACGGCGTTCCGAGTGAAGACTTCGTGTGCTACAAGATACTATGACATTACAAAGGCAAAGACGATATTAGGATATCAGCCTCAGTGGACGCTTGAGGAGGCCATTAATATCACGTTGAAGTCCATGGAGTAAATCCACGCAGCAAACAGTAAATACTATATATATATAAACAAATAATAATGTAATGTAATAAAATAATAATCAAAATAATAATATCAATTAAATAAGACTCAAGTTTAATTTCATTCCCGTCAGCTCGTTAATACGCAAACACCAAGGCTGCAGCGAGTGCTGACAAAAGTCCGCGCATACTCATGTTGCTGCCTCGGGCATCTGAAGCACTTTCCAATTCAAATTCAACTGTCGCATTTCCATTAAGAGCAGCAGCGCCCTTGCTATTAGACATTGATTTATCTTGCTTGCGGTTTCCTGCAATTCCCTCGTGAGTCTGCCGTCTAGCTTCAGCCTGTCGAAGGGCTTTTTCAGCCTCTCGCGCCTTTTCACGACGTTGAGCAGACAGCCGAGCCTTAGCACGATCACGCTCCTCCCTGTTCTTCTGACGGATTCTTCGTTCTTCTTCGCTAACAGGCGGCTCGTCAGCCGTGGGTGTGGGCGCAGGAGACGAAATGTTCACAAAGCCACCAGATTCAGTAGCTGATGGCGAACGACCAATCACAGTCTCATTGGACGGAGTAGTAGTCACGTTACTGTCCACAAGCGGTCCCTTCATGCTATTATCAGCTGGGCTGTCGGAAACAGCAATGCCGTCCTTGCTATCGCCGGACCTCGTGTCATTATCGGCTCCCTCTTTCTTAGCACTCTCACTAGGAGGGTCGTCATAAGTGTCGACCTCGGCTAATTGGTTGTCGCCGCTTAAGAAAGCGTCATCTTCTGGAAGAGCATCTGCCTCCACCCATAACGGTGAAGCAAAATTGTCGTTGTCGTTGTCGCTGCTTGCCGAGGCAACGTGAGCATGACCCATGTCTTGATTATCCAAAGAACTAATAGAACTAAACCATCCAAGCCTATCTTTAAGTCTTTGCATAAGACCTTGACGGCCCTGTGGCGATCCCTCGCTCCCATCTGCTGCTTCTTCATCACCTTCAAGCTCCAAGATTTCATCTTCATCTTCAATTCCTACATCGTAATCAATGTCTTCGTCACCATATGTAAGGTCCAGGTCTCTATCCCAATCTAAGTCGTCCTCAATGTCATAGACTGGCTCATGGTATCTTGAACCATATTGATCACGAGAACTTGGATGTCGATCTGGGGGCCTCGAATATGATGGAGGAGAATAGTCGAAGTCCAACAAGGATTCGTCAAAATCTTCAACTTCGTCGTCCACGATCACAGTTTCGTCAGCGCCGGGGAAATCGTATTCAGAGTCTGGATCTTCGACGGTTCCGAACTCATCATATCGAAGATATCGATTCGGTGGCGGCCAATGTGGTACAGGATTTGGGGGTTCTTCGGCAGAATTACGATAGGAACGATCTAAATAGGGTCTGCCGGGTGCAGCATCGTCGTCGTACTGTTCTCCTCCTTGATCACTGCCGGCTTCGTATTCATAAGTGTAGCGGCCTTCAGGCGGTCGATACGTTTCTTCGTTTTCAGAATCGACTACATGAGCATCGGTTTCCAAAGATAATTCCAAAGGTAACGGTTCATGTTTCTCCTCACTTGGCTGCGGAAACCAAGGCCAGGAGGCATCTTCGCCGGATTCAACATGTTGTCGCTGGTCCTGTTCGATTATGGCAGGGTCTTCGTAGAGAGGATCAGGCTCAAATGCCACGAAATTGTCAGCCGGAGGAGCAACAAAAGGTTGAGAAGAATACTCGGTCAGCTGGCCGACAGAGGGAGAAGCAGCAGCCGGTGCGCCAGGTGCCGTATAATATTGCGGGTCCCAGTCCTTGTTATTGCTAGACCATTCGTAGGACGGAGCAACAAAAGGATATCCTGGGGGCGGGCCAGGTCGACCAGGTGGGCCGGGAGGTGGGGGCGGTGGAGGACCGGGCGGAGGATGGGGTGGAGGACCTGGAGGAGGAGGATGGGGTGGAGGACCTGGAGGAGGGCCTGGCGGAGGACCATGCGGAGGACCAGGGCGGCCGGGCGGAGGATGGCCGGGCGGGCCTGGCGGACCTGGTGGTGGTAGAGGACCAGGAGGATGACCAGGAGGGCTATCAGACTGTCCTGGTAGTGGTGGTGGGGATGGATAATAAGAAGGTGGAACCAATAAATCCGAAGGGTTCTCTTGTTGAGGATACGCAGGAGGTTCATCGAAAATGCCCTTATGGAACGAAAGGGAAGGGCTGTCCCTTTGGAACTGGTTAAGAATTGGGGCACGAGCTAGGCGAAAGCTTCTTCCGGTTTGATCGGCCAGAAAGCCGCTGTTTCCAAAGGCAGGGGGGTCAAACGGTCGGTCGGGTTCGTCAATCGTGAAATCATAGAACCCACTGTCATCGAAGGAAAATGGCGAGCGAATAACGTCATCACGATGTTGGTAATCCGTGTCTCCTTCGAAGCGGACTGCGGCGGACATTACCATGTCTTTGGAATCGGAACCACTAGACTTTTCTGCGTCTTCATAGTCACGTTCAGCCTCGACATCACCATAGTCTTGGTCGTCACTATTACTCCTGGGATTACTACTAGCGAGTAAGACGCTAGCGCAGGCATCAGCGGCGTAAGTGTCAATATAGTGACTCAAAAAGTTTTCAGTGCAAGCAGAGCCTGCCATACACAAATCATTTGCCTTTTGCAAATTGGAGCACCTGCATAAAATGTCATCCTGTGGACACGCATTGTAGTCCGCGTTGACAGAGTCTACGCATGCGAGGATTTGAGGCATTTGCTGTTGGCATGCGTCCATTTCAGAAAAAGGGGACTCAACGTCTTGCGCCAGTACTGGCAAAATAAATGGTAAAACAGTGCATGTTCCAAATAATTTAAGTCGGTGCATTATTTCTCGTGGTGACGAAGCCAGTGACACGCCGATGTATCTGAGTTTTTAAGACCATGATACATTATGGCGGTGTATCCATAATCGATGCATGGGGGGTGAATAGTAATAATGTACAGTATATTTACAGGCGCTGCATTAGGTATAAGTTAAATTAAATATATTTTTTATAGACTATTTTCCGAGAAATATATAAACAAGTAAATCCGGTACATACGGCTGAAAAATTTCTATTTTTTAAAAACGCGTCGCAATTCTAAAATACAATCTTACACTTCTACCTACCGGGTAGCGCGGAGTGGGAAGTTACCTACCCCGCAAAAACCCCCACATGCCCCACCTCTTTGTCTCCGAGATAGAACCGAACCTGACTCGTAGATTACTCAGACCGTAGCATTATATAAAAGAAGAGTGACATCTCAGAAGTACTGACTGCGACGTGGCGTTTTTCATTTTCTTGTCCTCATTCTTGTCTTTTTTCAATGTTTCATCAATCGCGCTTAATTTTTAAACGGTCCTATTCAAGCACCGGTGGTATAAGCCAGGCAAGTCAACTGGCAAAAACCTTAATTGCGGAACGGTTAAGTCAATTGAATAAAGACGTGGACTGGATTCAGGACCTATTGAATAAAACCGAAGGCGGTGGATATATTGTTGGAACGGCCGGGATCTTGGGACAGGGCGTAGCATGGGGAGAGCATGATGAATTTGGACACGTCAATAATGGAGTCTACTTGAAATGGTTTGAAACCTGTAGAGTCAACCAGTTTGGCACGATGGCCAGACATGACAGTTCAGGACGATTTGCCGATTTCATGCGACCGTCAGGAATTGGGCCAATTATTCGTTCTGCGGATCTGGCCTGGAGATACCCGGTCCAGTTTCCTGATCGAGTCACAGTAGTGCACAAGTTACTACCGCTAGCCCAGCATGACAGATTTCAGCTTAAAGGGGTTGTGGTAAGCCATAAAGCCAAAAAGGTCGCAGCGCGTATTACAGAAACAATAGTTACTGTGAACTATGATGAAGGCGGGATTAAGGCCGCGATACCGGAGTATGCATTAAAGGTTTTTGAAGAGCAGCTTAGATTACAGGAGGCATTGGCACCATCGGAGCAGTAGATGGTGTATGAAGTGGGCTGGATGGATTGCATTATTATTATTATTATTATTATTATTATTATTATTATTATTATCATTATCATTATCACGTTGTTATATACTAAATAGATTATAATTGTCATGTCAAATAGATTGGTATGTTATATGCATGCGTGTAGCCAATACACGAATGCGATCCAACTGTACGGTATAGAGTTCAAAAATGGTCATTGGCAAGAAGTGGCATGCGCTCCTTTGTATAGGGATCATCAAAGCAAAAAGCTAATTCCTCATGATCATCCCAATTCCACAGAACGTCTTCCCAAGAACAGCCTGAGGCCGACGATTCAGACCCGGGGCTCCTGCTTGAGCTAACGTCAGAAATCGGGGGGAGACTAAGTGCTGATTGACACAAGGAAGAAATGAGGTCTGCACTTTTTTTGGCCGTATATCTCCAAGGACTCATTTGCTGCAACACATTCAGACTCTGCTCTACTAATCGGATCCACTCGCTGCGCAATTCAGGATCGTGTCGATCGGCGGAGAATAGACTCACTAGTGGAATCATGGCTGCCTGGAAAAGGTACCACACAGCGGGCCAGCACACCAACTTATGGGGCCGCCATTCCAATGATATCCCGGTGATACATTCAGCGGCAACTTCGCGGCATTTTTCTACTCCTTGCCTAATATTCGCATCCAGCTGCTCAGAGGGAACTTTTTTCAGCGTGGCACGTAGTAGAAAAGTTCTGTACAGTACCATCCTTGCGTTTCTGTATTGCCATCGGATGGGCACCAGAGCGAATGAGATTCCAAGATTTGCCGTCGCGTCCCTATCTTCGGTCTTAGGGCAGCTAGTACTGGAAATGTCAAAATGCAATGGCGCTGTTTTGGCATACCATTCGACGAGTTCATTGTCAATAGATAAGACTTCATCCAAATCAGGAGACGACGTGCGCAAATACATTTCCTCGATTTTTGCTAAAATATGGCATAGGCCTACGTCGATGATCATGGGCAGTATGGGCGTAAGCTGGGTTTCACGCCCGTCCCCCGCAGCGCCGGCCAACATAGCGTTATCAGACGCACCATCAAGAACATTGAGCGGCATCTCCACAGTTATGCCGGAGCCGCTGAACATTGACGGACGGCCAAGGGTAAACAGGCCAATGATCTCCATGCGATATAAAGCCCACCATATCCTGCGTCTGGCCTCTCGTTCCAGTGGCGATAAGTTTGCTTTACTGGGTAGTTCCCTGTGAAGTCCTAAACCACACGCAGTTTTGAATGCTGCACCAGTGTAAGCCATGGCAGTGTTAGGCATGTTGCGATAGTGACAATAATGGCATCCCATGAGGATCATGGCCTGGAGATGTTCAATATTGCCGGAAGAACCTAAGTTTTTCATATAGTGCAATGAAGCTTTGTAGTATGCAATGTCATCGACGGAGTCTCCTGAAGTCATCACTACGGATCCCCATGCTAGAACGGCATACAGAAGTGCTAACCAAGACGGACGCTTTGGCTGCTTGGAGGCGTATATTTGACGAAACGATGACTCGCAGACCACTGGAGCCGTGGGATGAGCGTACTGAAAATATGCGTCAATTAGACGGAGTCCTTCTTGGAACGTAAACGCGGGAGCTTGGAAGTTGGACGTTGATAGAACGTCAATGGATGGAGAGGGCGACAATAAAATCGCAGAAGAAGATGTATCTGCAGAGCTGTGAGAAGAAACGGATGCGGCAGCGTTAGACAGTATAACCAACGGCGTTTCTGCAGCACTGGGTGGGTCAGCCTGGCATGCACCGGGTTTCAGAGCATTATCCTTGCCATGCTTCAAGGATCCGCTACTTAGCTTAGATATAACATTAAGCACCACAGCAATTGACGGGGCGCCCAGATATGAAGATCTGGACCCTAGAGAGGCTGCTAGTCCATTGACATCGTCGGCTATCGGGTTGCTACCGTCAGTTTCGCCCAGATTCTCCTCCCATCCGTATTCTTCTACCCAGTCTAGGCAGTCTTCGGTTTCGCGCAAATCATGGTCATGGTGCCGAAGCTCGGGGTACCGACTGGGCGGGATTGGCCTCGAGCCCTGGGGTAGGCGGCAGCTGTCCTGATGACTATGAGATAATGAGTTTACCATAGATACCAATTCAGATCGGGACAGTCCGACTAATGAATTTGGGTCGACGTTTGGAAATAACTTTTTTACAATATCTAGAGTATTATGGTTATTATTTGGAGAGGGAGTGGAAGTCGAGGTCCGTAACGAGGATGGCGACGGGCGTTTTTGGCGGGATTTTTGATGACTGGGAAGGGCTCGCGAGTCGATACATCGGTCTTCGCATTTGAATCTAATGCATGAGCCACATGGACGTTTTTCGCTACAGGCGACTTTTCTGCGCCTGCACTCCAAACACGCGCTTCCTTTGGATACACATTTCGATGCTCTCCGACGTCTTGTTCGTTGGTCACTAGTTTCTGGAGTAATTACGTGGAACATGTCAATTGACACAAAAAAGGAAAGAAAAGAAAAGGCGAGAGAGAGCGAGAAGAAGAAAAAAATTGCAGCCAATAAATGTGGGGAACTCCGGATGTACGATGCCGTACCCGGATTTGGAAAGAAGTCAGCCGCATGTAAACCAGAGAGCAGCGGATAGACTCTGGTCAAAGGAAACGTCGCCTAGCTAAATTGAGGCAAGTCATAACAACAAAAGTAGGAAAATAGAAATAGATCATCCAAGCCCCAAGGACACAAAAAAAACGGTATCAGAAGTGGTTCGTTTTGATATATCACTTGGATAAGCAGCAGATTTCTATAGCGTGTTGGGGCGTTGTAAGGCTGTAGCACGGCTGGCCCAATCTATCGTACGGTGGGTACAAAAATTTGGGGCATGGCCCATTTGCTTTGATAAGGCCAATCAAGTCGAGATACGCTTATTGGGTGAAATCAGTTTGGTTTTTTTGTCCCTTGAAGGATGCGGCGCGTTTTGAGAAAAAATCACTGTGCATTTATGCAATCGGGGGGAGCAATAGTTACTGCAGCGAGAAAGGATGAAAGCCCGAAAATGAAGAATGTAATAGCATCAGCAAATAGCAGCCAATAAATTGGCTAGTTAATGCATAGATCGGCAATGGCGATAGTTTTGACAGATGTGCATGTGAGCGGAAATTTGAAACATTGAAATGACTTCAGCTCTTCAAACATAACTGATGAACAAATAACCGAGTGGGTGCCCTGTGCGCATAGTCAAATCAATGGGTAGCTTATTCTTCACATGCAGATATTGCCCAATTTGGTGCCCCCTTGTTAGTAGGGCGAAAAAAAGAAATGTTTCGCGATCGACTTAAGCCAAGGAAAAAGAAATGGCAAGGCGGGAAACCAAGACAAAAAACACAAAAAAAAGCAAAAAAAAGAATTAAAAATAAAAATAAGAGACAGATAATCAGACCCTGAATGAGGGTCAGTATAATGTTGGCCGAATTGTAACCCTGACGTTCATTTGAGGATCTGATCGCCTTAACCGTTTGAGCATCGCAAAGTGTTTCAGATTCAGCTTTCACTATTTTGGCGCGCAATTGTTTGTGTAATTCGGCAGGTGATAAAAGCTAACTTGTGTTAAGACTGTCGAATAGATAGCAGCTAGCGCATCGAGGAAAATACAGAACGAACCAGTAAACAGGTTGGTTTCCGGTCAACAATTGAAGACAACATCAGTTCTAGAAAGGCTAAAAAAGGGGCTGCCAGACTTAATAGGCGTATCAAATCAACGATGATGTCTACAGCGTCAAATCCTTCGCCAACGACCTTGCTGCCTGTGCCAACTCGGCGGCTATCTTCATTTTCGCCATCATCAATACCGGCTGGAGCGTCGAGCATGTCCCCATCCCCGTCGCTTTCACCGCTGTTATCGTCACTCTCGTCACCCACATCGTTGTTATTTTCCACAATATCGCCGCAAGGGCCATTGTCACCGACGTCATTGTCATCATCGTCACCACCACCCTCTTCATCATACTTCTTACCAATTGCAACGCACTCGGCGTCTTTACCTCGACCAGACTTCTTGAATTCTCCCAGGCCTGTCAACAACAAACCTAGGACAGCCTCGGACCCTACACACTATTATATTCCTTCCAGCAACAGTACTTTCGGTACCGGTACGGCTACTTCTGTTATCCCTTCGGGTCCTGTGGCTACTTCAAGTGACTCAATGTCCTACAGGTCAGCTCCTCCTGCTCCACCGCCACCACCGCCAGGACATTATTCGTATTCCCGGTACCCGCTTCCTCCAATGTATCGACAGTCAAGCCATTATGCTTTGTCAAATGCGTCCGTCAACTATTCCCCGTCTCCTTCACATCCATCCCTAATTTCTGCTCATGCGAATGCCCACGCCAACCTCAGCCCGCAGCTTTTGATAGCCGCAACGAATGAAGCCTTAGCCCCAAAGCCAATGGCAGCACTAGTATCTGCGCAGGTGCAGAGGTACACATTGAGAAACCGTCTTGGCACAGCTGATCAAGGTTTACAGACGACGAGACAGTACTTTTCGGGATCGCCAGCAAGTGCTGCTGCAATGTCATCAGACGCGGAATCTAGGCCAAGATCTTCGTCAGATATACCGAGTCCAACGTCAGAATATCTGCCAGCAGCTAACCAATCAAAGAGAGCTCGAGGCGGGTCCAGAGGTTCTGGCGACGGGGGTGATAGTACGGAATACGAACCATCGTCCTCTCCTGAGGTAAGAAGAAGTCCACCTGTCCATTTATTGTCAACATTTGCGGCTAGACGACCGGTACGTTCATCTCGGAAGCATACGTGTCCAACGTGTGGTAAACGGTTTTCAAGGCCGTCATCTTTAGTTACACATACATACTCCCATACGGGAGAAAAGCCATTTGCGTGTGAGTATGCAGGATGCAATAGAAGATTTTCTGTTGTGTCAAATCTTCGAAGACATCGGAAAATTCACGAAGGCTGCGAGGAGGAAGAAGGAGGAGCAGAATGAGGAAAAAAGGAAACGGGTTTTTTTTTTTCTATTTACTAACAAAAACAGATATGAATGATTTATTGTGTTATATAGTGTATAAAGATGGGTTATCTATTGATGATTCCGGGAAAATGCCCGCGTTCTAAAAATCTATTTAAGGTCTTTATCCAGTAGAGATGTAATCAGAGCTGCTTTTTGTCAGACAGCTTCAAATTTCATTCGACATTCTTCTGAGCGGTCGCGGCAAAAAATGCGCGTATTAGCACAAAAATCTAGAAGCGGATCGCAAATTCTATTTCCAATCAGTTCGATGGCTCCAAGTAGAGCTGTAGTGACGATGATGCTTTCGCAGTAGCTGATGTCAAGCAGCAAAGTCAGCTGCCCTATCTTAGTAACTACCTTGTCTGTGATTACCGTACATACTGGTACAGACACTAGTCTTTGCAATTCTTGCCGCTAGCCGGATTTCTGTCAATCGATCAGATAGATCCTGTTGGAGACTTCCTTTACAGCCCAGTCAATACCCTCAGTGATATTCCATCCCGTTAGCGCACTGCACCCCATTATTCGACAATTATGATTCCCAATTATATCGTCTAATCCCAGCTTAGATTTTATCTGCTTCAGCAAGGTTTCTCGTTGATCAGCGTCGCTGATGGTGTCCATTTTGTTGACAAATATTAGCACACCACAACCAATTAGTCTATCTTCGTTCAGCACTTGATACAATTCCGATTTACAGTCATCTAAACGATCAAGCGCATTAACATCTATTGTCCAGATTAGGAAATCTGTTTTTTCAAAGTAATTTCTCCAAAATGGTCGCAGAGATTTCTGACCGCCGACGTCCCAAATATTAAGTTTGAACCCGCCAGTCCATTCTAGCATTTGGATTGAAAATCCAACAGTCGGACTAACTTCTTTAACATCTTGCTTTAATAACTGTTTAACAATAGTTGTTTTACCGGCATTATCTAATCCTAATAGCAAAATCCGAATTTCTTTTTCTTTGCGACGCTGTTTTCGAATTGTGGTTAGCAGACCCATGAGGAGTATAGTTAGCTGCAGATGCAGGCAGAAAAGAAAACAGACAGCCAACACGCAGTCACGTGAGTGTCACGTGAACTCTGACCTTTTGTCTCAAAATCTTGAAAATCATTTGGTCGCTTCTCAGTGGCTTATTCTTCTTTCAGATAAGATATAGGAGCTGTAGCAGATGAATGGCCTACCTATTTTGTTCTCTTTTTCCAGAACATCTATTTCATCAGCGATACTGGTGGTACGCGAATGTAGAGCAGGTCCTTTTTTTTTTTTTTTTTTCTTCTTTAAGAAAAGTAAATTGATGAACAGCAACTAAATAAGTCTGTCAGTGTCACGGAATGAATGAAGGGGTTGTGAACCTTGAGTTGAGCAGAGACGCAGAGACTTGCACGGCTAGACGTGACGTGACGTGTGACGCAACATCTTGCCGAGACAGTTAGCAATCTGGCAATCGACAGAGCAAATAAAACAGATCCGATGGCCTTGCCCGCTCGTTTTCAATAAGTGACAGCTAGAGTAATAATCTGATATAAAACAACAATATAGTTCCCGCATCATTCCTTTTAAACATTACATTTTCTTTTTTTCTATTTAGACTGTAGTCTTTACCTCAAAGAATCGTTTCAAATAATAAATCTGGAATAAACTGTTGACCACTACAACAATCAATTGGAAGATACTCCACCACTTGACTCGAGCATTGGTAGACTCTGCAGTATTTCGATGAGTCCGTTCTCGAATTACAATATATTCCTGTTCGTTTTTGATGTCCTGGACTAATAATCCTAATGTCTTTACCTGAGCATCTAAAGAATCAGGAGACACTGCCTGGTTGTCCAAGTAAACAACTCCATGGATGTGAAAGGTAATATCTTTAGTCGCAATACCTGAAAATTCATTAGAGAAGCAATATTCGTATCTACCACTTTCAACAATATCAACAGATGCATCACCGTCAGCTACTCGATAGGCAGAGTAAACCTTTTGCCTGTATGGGTCAGTAATAGTAAAATCCACTTCTAATTGTTCAGCAGATGCAGGATCTCGATTTCCCACTTGAAATGATACTGCTAGTTGATCACCTTTTTTCATGTCTTCAAAGAAACACGATTTTCCAAAGGCTGGTAATAATTCATTGTGGGCATAACACGCCGTTGCAAATAAAAGCGTAAGTAAGACTTGTAACATTGTCTTTTTTTTTGTTGACAGTTGTGATGATGAACGTTGATGTTAGCCTTTACACGTATACACACAAGGTTAAGACACCTAACCAGCTAACTTTAAAAGCAAGAAGATCTGGGAAAGAAAAAAAATATGGACGACACCGGAATCGAACCGGGGACCTCGCGCATGCTAAGCGCATGTGATAACCAACTACACCAGACGCCCATTTGATGTGAGGTTTGGGTTCCATTTTTTTGTAGTAAAATTTCTTTATACCGGTCAAACCCTAACCCATTATCATAAACGGATTGATGTAAATAGTATTAGGGTTCGTAGTTAGTTAGTATTAGGGTTCGGGGTACCCCCAAAAAAATAAGAATGCAACATCAAAATGGCAATCTTCCAGGCAAATGCTGAGGCAAAAATCGATATTAATTTTTTATTACTAATTTCCCAGTTTGTTCTTTTTTCGATGTCTCTAAAAAAAATCTTGTGCGCCATCGTGAAGAAGGAACGGCACAGCAATCGGGTTAAGAAAACAGTCTGCTTCCGGAAAATATCTGATCAGCATCAGTCTTTCTGTAAATGATTACAATAAAAATGTAATCCGCTTGACGCGACAGTGCAGATCCTAAAAAAAAGGTGTCCAGAACGGGAAATGGTGCAATTATTATTTCCTGAACCTCGTAAGCTGCACGATAATGAATTTTGGAGAGACAAGACAAAAATACTCCATAAATCTCCATACCTGCATTATGCACATTAATCATTCAGATCATATAATGTCCAAACACTCAAAAATAATCTTGTCTAAATTAACGGACACGTTTTTCGTTGCTGTCACTTGTGTCGATGATGCACTTGACTATTTATAGTTTCGACCTCAAGGCTGCACAGGCTTCCAAAATTTCAAAGGCGAGCTGCCATTGCGAGCAATTTGATCCTGAAACTTATCCACATTCTGGATGCATTTGCCAACAATGAAAGAGCCAATGTGGCCTGAAATTTTTCAGTCCACAGCGCATGATTGCATCTTAAACCTGACAAGAAATTGTTCATTTAATCTACAAGTGGTATTGTATTATTAACTATTACTACATTTATCCTATCATACAGACATTAACAGCTGGCGGAATAAAGCTAACTAAACCGGGACTTTGTCCTCAAGGTTGAAATGGGTGCGTTTCAACCAATCCACCTGCGATTTTACAGTTTCACAAAGGTATGTCACGTTGGTATTTTCCCAATCCTTAAACAGGGCAAGTTGAGGAAGTTCACAAACACTCCATTCACATTCTTGCCATACCTTGAGTTCTACGTCATCATAGTCAAGGAATGGCTCAATTGTCGGCATAGTACCACAATATCGTACTCTATTCTCGTCGCCAGTGGTCAGTCTTTCCTTTTCTCCGCCTTCAACTAGCTCTCGCATGTTGAGCTTGACCATATTATAGTGCATGAACAATTTACGCGGCCCGTCGGAGCGGAATTTCGTCACAAGGTGTTCATGTTCATCTACTGGATCAGCCTGCAGCATGCCAGTCCCGTGGAATTTGCCGTCCGGTTCTCTCCAGCCAAAGGCTTTGACCATCTGTTGGACCTGATATGGGAGCTCACCAAATGCCACAGCTCCGGCCATGAAAGTTTCCTTGTCGCCTTCGCCTGATGTACCCTGTGAAAACAGCTGGTAGTAAGCCTTGTAGCCATGGACATTGTAATATAGTGACAGCAGCAAGCTTTTGTAATAACGTCGCTTGGACACCAATATCTGGCCAGACTCCGTGGAGAAGTTTGGCATGGTATTGGCTAAATCATGGTAGGGCACGCTTGACAGATCCTTGGTATCAGACAAATTGCCTCGAACACGCTCTCCAACTGTAATGCCGGCAATATCATAATAATGCGGCGAAGTAGCACGGCGCCAAAAGTCTGGCCACAGGACATACTTGGTGGATGCAAATGGCTCCTTGTAAAACAGTTTGTCTATGTTTTGAATGGGGAAATTATCCGAGTCCAGCATTAATGCGTTGTCGAACGATGACG
The DNA here is from genome assembly GCA_030581755.1 of Crinitomyces ghanaensis. NCBI lineage: Eukaryota > Fungi > Ascomycota > Dipodascomycetes > Dipodascales > Trichomonascaceae > Crinitomyces > Crinitomyces ghanaensis. The sequence continues at coordinate 349,200 of JAKTVX010000003.1, forward strand.
CTAATAATGCCATGATTTTGAGTTGATATTGGCGGAGCTCAAACCGCTCGAAGAACTCGCTGGGGTAGTAGTCTGTCAGAACTCTACACTTCACGCCGAGATGCTTGTCGAACACATTTTCACACATGTCAGGCTCGTATTCGTCACGATTGGTCAAAAAGATCTCTATGGGAATAGTAGGCGCTACTCGTCGCAGCATGCGTATTGACACTACGGCCACCGGCAGCAATCGTCCGCCGGCGATAATGACTATACCATTGCCGTCAAACACGTCAGGAGATGGAGCTTCAGATGGCAGTGAGTCAACAAACTTGGCATGAGATGCGCGAAGAATCTCCTTCTCATTGTCGTTGACTTGCAGGCAGGCGGCAAGCCACTCCTTCGTCATGACCGGCTCAGGGTAGTCCCATCCCACGGTTCGACATTTTTGGCCGTCTTTATAGTTATCAAGTTTGTTCAAGTTGTCTAGCGTATCAGTAAAGGAGACGTCCAAAATGTTCTTCATATATCTTCTAATATTTTCCTGTCGCTCCGCATCAGTTAGTGACGATGGTGATTGGAATGAATGTGAGGATGACGTCGGCAAGCTGCCGGTTGGAAAAACACTATGTCGATCAAAAGCGTCCTTTTGTCGGCCAGAACCTAAAGCGGTATCATAAAAGTACTGTGGTTGTCTGTAATATAATGTATACAAAATGACACCTAGAGCAGCTGTCAAGTAGAACAGGCCCAGTACACGTCGAGGAAATCTAAGGTTGATCATGACGATGTAAAAGGAGATTGAAATGTCAGTTAAGATGAGAGATAATCAATTGGATCTTGTGCACAGATCAGACAAGAGCTTGATTGACGGATGCGATATTACCCTCTCCGTCTTTGTTTGCAATGATTCTGACAGCTAGCTCAACAGAGCTGGAACACTCTTGTTGTTTTTGTGTATATTTTAAAGGTCGGTCAGACTAGTCTATAATGGGTTAGCTATTGACAAAGATCATTTTAGGCTTGCGTCTCTGTGCATCCCAACCGTGCGGCTGTGGTGCTTGGTGGAAAAAAAAAAAAAGACAGCGTGCATTGTATTATAGATTCCCACAGCAATTTAACGTTTGTGGACAGCTAGAACGCGACCTGTTTGTGGAGACAACTCGACGAAAGCCGCGAGACTCGAACAGGTTCCACTTCTCATACCATTGTTTGATTCGCGAAAATACTTTGCGTTTTTGCTTAACAAAAAGGTCAAGTTGGCTTAATTTTTTTGTTTTTTGTTTTTTGTTTTTTGTTTTTTTGTTTTGCGGAATCTGACTGATTACGTGGTACATCTAGGAATTGTGATTATCGGAATCGGCATTGAGCATACCAATAATCGCCATGTAGCATGATAGCAGGCCAAGTTGGGTTGCTCTCATGTGCCAAAAAGCGATAGACAACTTAATCTTGAACATACCATATCTGGTTTCCATGTACATGCGTGGGGGCCAGTGTGGGGTATTACTGAGAACGTGGTAGTAGCGAAGGCATTCGCTGTTGTCCGTCTGGGGGGAAAGGCCAAGAAAGGACTATTTAAAATAGCTAAATTACTGGTTCATCCAAGGAAATTTTTTCGTTTTTCCCCTTTTTCTCTTGTATAATTTTTGTTCGCAGGCTGATACTCGATAAGATAAGGTTATGATAAAAAAAGAAAATATGAAACAATTAAATGAAAACAATTTAATGAAGTGGCTGGAGCTCGTGTAATCGGCAGGGGTACAATTTTTTTTTGGGGGCTGAAAAAAACGGTCAATTTTCTTTTTTTTGGAGGTGCGATTCTCGGAAATCCGCCCTGAGGTCAGCTGGCTGTAATTTATACATTCTAACAGCGACGAGATCGAGTTCGATCCTACCGAGTATGCAACTGAAAAGCTCAATAAAAATGACAGATAATGGGCCACTGGTTAACAGGAACTATGCACTTGCTCGACGCTTGTCTTATACATTTTTCTAGTAATAGCCCGCTGTGCTACGCTCTGACCAGGTCTCTCAGTAGGTCATGTGACCCCTGTTGCTTACTAATTTTTCAGTGTTAATTAATAAACTGTTGATAAACTTTTTTTAAAAAAAACAACACGGAACTCTGCGATGCAACGTCCTGCGAACGACGCGCCACCGTTGGAAGAAGATGAGGAATATCGGGAAAGCGAGGACGAGGATTTTAATCCAGATGAGGTAAAGGATCAGGAAGAGTCAGAAGATAGTGAACAAGAGGAGGACGAGCAAGAAAACGAGTTTCGACCAGAGAAAAATGAAATAGAAGGTCATGGCAGTTCGGAGATACAAGCCGAACGAATAAGAACAAGAAGTCAAAGAACTCGAGACATACGTGACGAACCCATTAAAATCGATACCAAGGTCACGGTCGATGTTGATGAGTTATGGAAGTCTATGAATGACACTTCAAAATTGAAAACGGCCACGACGACGACAGCACAAGATAGCGGCACGGATGCGGGAACGCTAACAGCTAGCGCTTCCGACAAGGCGTCAAAAAATCTAACAGAGGAATACATAACAATTAAGAGGACGTACAAGTTTGCGGGCAAAGTTACGCATGAAGAAAAGCGAGTTTTGGCGTCTTCAGCTGAAGGACAGGAATATCTGCGACAACAAAAGCATGAAAAAGAAGAGAGCGAAGTTAAGAAGCAAAGCATAGGCAAGAGACGGCCGCCTCCAAAGAAACGCAAATCGTCATTATTGGACGAACTAGAAGCAGGAAAAGCAAAGAAAATGAACACATTGGAAAAAAGTCGGATGGACTGGCTAGGATATGTAGATCAGCAAGGTATTCGAGAAGATTTGACGCGGCATAATAAGGGCGGATATCTTGAGAAACAGGATTTTTTGTCACGAGTTGAACACAAGATTCATAGTGATTTTACTGACGCAAAGAAAAAGAGTAAATAATGATAAATTGTATAGTGCATTGAATATGTTAATAGACTTGGCACAAAAAGAAACAACTTCCATCCAGTACGCACGTAGCGTAGGGCAGAAGCGGACTGACTGCAAAGGGGGGGCCTAAATGTCGGTCTTTCGAGAGCTTTAAACAGTTAGCTGGCTATTACACGGAGGCAAGAAAAGAGGCCCCCTCTCGCAGATTCAAGATTATCTTTTCATTATTACTTTCGAACTTCAACTGAAAAACAAAATCTAGTGTACATTCATAATGCATGTATATATAGTCGTTGCGTGTCTCATAAAATCCCTACAAATGCGGAATGTGTAAACTAGTCATTAGTAACGTCAAAATGCTAAAAACTCCCTCTCCTAACACCAACCCACTAGACAAAATAATCATAGTCACAGTGGAATCATGAGATGGCCATCGAGCTATCCAAAAATGAGCAATGCATCCACCAATAAATCTTGCCAGTGTGAAAGAAGGAATATTGTATATACCAATCCCTACAGCCACGCCCGAAGGAATGTACAGTGACCACGACTTGTTTTGATTTAGCGCCTTGATTAGCGATAGCGCTGCAAAGATCAAGCCGAATATTAAGGTAAACACGTCCACGTGAGGTGGCAATCCTTTACCTGTAACTAACCTTGAGCAATCTATCCAAATCACTGATGTAGGGATCCGAAACAAGTCTCCAGGAATCTCGTAAACGGAATCGTACAACTTGTACACAACTGCAGACACCACCACGGACCATAGGCTTCCAATAACCTGGGCATAGAACTGGGCTTTCGGAGATGCACCGATTAAATGACCTGTTTTAAGATCTTGCATAAGGTCACCGGCCTGCTGAGCTCCAGCCTCGGTAATTCCGCCTGCAATAAGATTAACTAAAACCGCCGCTGGATGGTTCCGAGGAATAACCACAGCAAAGATTACCTGGGAGATTTTACCTATTCCCGACACGGGATTCAAGTCTGTTTCTCCCAGGGCACGGACTCCCAGGACGCTTAACAGAAGAGCCAAAACAACTGCAACAAAAATTGCATATACTGGGACTATAGGTCCAAAGACAACACGCGTTAGTACTACACACATGACGACTGAAACTGCCAGACCAACTAGCGCCGTTCTTACAGACACCAATTGCGACTGTGGTGCATCATGGGTGTGCTCAAGACTATCAGATTTACCGGCAGGTTCATGAGATATGCCGTCACGATCATGATCAGAAAGCGCTGTGTAGTGGACCGAAGAAGACGGAGAAGGCGGTGAGGGTCTATCCCATGAGATTGACGAAATCCAACGAGTCAACGATTTTATCGAGAATACGCAAAATGAGACCGTGGTGTCTGCTACCATAATTGCCAAACTGATCCACAAAATCCAGCCTTGCCCTCCTTCTTTCCAGTCGTCCATAGGTCCAGGGGCCCAGCCAAGATGTTGGGCCAGCGGAGCTAGCACCACCCAGCCAAGAATTGTGCCGAACAGCATGGAAGATACTGTAGGCAGCCCCATAATGATTCCTTGACCTATGTATGCCGGAGACGGCTGGAACGTCCAGAGGTAGTTCTTGGCAAGATAGTCGCCAAATACCGGTAGGTTCCGCAGGATTGGCACAAAATATGCTATAATGGTGTACCCTCCGGACACAAAAAACGACTTGATAAGAACGCTGATGTTATGGTGATAGACATTCGGCGCGTCAGGTGCTGGCTCGCCCGACATACGAGCATCCACCGACGTTCTGCGGCCGTCACGTGACTCGCCAGGAGCGCGGTCCATGTCTATGTTAGTAAGTTGGGCTGGGGGTGTGTTAGTAGCGGCATTAGTGTCATCATCTGTATGGTGCTCGTGTTCGAATTCCTCCTCCTCCGCTTCGACGTCTTCTTCGCCCACTGGGTTAACATTTGACCTGTGCAGTACTGCGATTAAAGTTGCGGTTGCGCTGCCTGAAGGGAATCGCAGCTTCTCTTTAATTATGATCTGCGTACGGAGGAGCACCGAGAAGAAGACTCCAAATAATGACAGACCTAAGCTCCACAGGACCAAATCCAGCAGCGAAAGGCTTATCGGACCTCCTTCACTGGGGGTCAGGAATTTTTCAATTGCTGGAATTACTCCGACGAATCCGTAGGCTAGCGGGCCAGTGCCGACGGCGACGGCTAAACTTTGGACGAATACGTTTTCGACATCAGTAAACGTGCGGTCTAGGTAGTTGGACAGGCTTTTAAAGATGGCAAAACCAAGCAATGCTGAAGGGAGGCACATCATGGATACCCAGCCCGTCTGGAGGCCGAAAAAGAAGTTGGAAAATAGGACCACGGTTCCTATGGCTAAGCCAGCCACAATGGCTCGAAGAGTCACTTGAGGCTGAAGAGACTTTTCAGTCCATGGTGATATGCCGGTGTCCGGGTTAATGATGGTGGTTGAACCGGTCATGTCACAATATTAGCATTGGGACAATACGAACCGACAGGAATTAAGTTAACGTTGCGGACGGTGCCACATTAAAGGTAAGCTCGGCCATTTCAGGGCCGCGGTGGGGGGGAAGAGCCATGCAACAGACAGACAGACAGTTGAGTAAGACAGGCGAGGTAACGGCAAAATAAAGTTGTGAGAGATGGGTTTGACCTTGTGTTTGAGCTCGGCTAATATTGAAAATTTAAATTCATGGAGATTAAATTTTATTCTTCGTATGTAGGTCGTATTGTATATTCACGAGAAAGCGAATGCGCCGTTTGACAGATTCGTCAGTGTGTTCAGCAAATCTGCATCTTCCTTTTTTTTTTTTTTTTTTTTTTTTCTTCGTCAATTGTTATTGCCTCTTTCTATTGCTATGTTGCTCGACAAGCCACTGATTAGCCAACTCTCAGCCACATGTCGAAAAGTGGCATATCTGATACTGAACGTGGTCCGCACAAACATGCATGGAAGAATAAAAACAAAAAACAAAAAATAAAAACAAAAAAAAAAAACAAAAAAAAAACAAAAAAAAAGCAAAAGGAAAGAAAAAGAGATATGACGTTTTGGCTATAGTTTGCGTGAAAAGACAAAGTCTTAAGACATTAGGCTAAAAATAGGTTAGAACATCATAAACAATGACGACGAAGTGCAACCGCTACAGAACATAAAGAGCCGTTCTAGTAGTACACTAGCGCTAGTGCTACGAGGGTATCTATATTTGCATTTATCTGTCATTCCTTTACAGACTCAATGCCTCTTGTGTAATTGTTTGAAACGAGAAAGGTACAGCACGTTAGCCGTAAATGCAGCTGTAGGTTACTAGTGTTTTTTTGTTTTTCTTTTTTTTTTTCTTTTTCCGCTCCTCCTTTTCTTCTTTTTTTGTGGTCCTACGATGCCATGCTGAAATGGTTGCACAATTAATTGCTAAACTTAAACCATAATTGCTTTTGTTTTAAATATATGCACGAATGGCACTTTTTAGAAAGCCGCCTCGCCTTTTTCTTAATTGGTATCCCCCGTCTTATATATAGAAAGATATAAATATAACAAACAACGCATCTCGACATTTTGTTATCAGTAACACTTTTTTCCCCCCTCCCCCTTCCGGCTGGAGTACCACTATCTGTATCACTATCAGAATTAAACCTGTATTATTTTATTTGACTATTTGCATTAATTAATTAGAAGACACACCCGAGCAGCCCGCGAGCGAGTAATAATAATAACTAACCATGTCTCAATATACAGTTGGCCATCCAATTATTCACCAGCATATGCTATTAGACTCTGAGCAGGTGGTTCAATCCGTCTGGCTTTCCGACATTGTCGGATTTCTTAAAGATGTGGCCATCTTGTCACTGCTGACGCTGGTGATCTATTTAATTGTTTCGAGTAAGTATAAAGAGTGTGAAGATGAAGAGAGGAAAAGGAGAGAAGAAGGAGAAGCGAAAGAGAGATGGAGAGAAAGAGAAGGAGATACAAGAAAGAAGAAGACATTTTCTAACCAGCTTTCCTATTAACTTGCAAATGGCTATTCTGCCGCCGCCGGCGCGACCAACAGCCTTCGTTGCCCATCCATGAAAAGTCGCCCGGAGCCATCCCTTCGGATCCAAGAAGGGCAATATGACGTCATTGCAACAAAGGGGTAACAAAAAAGGATCAAACGCTAACATGCATTAATAATTGTTTTATCTTTGATAAGGTGATAAGGAGGGCGATAAACTTGAAAAACAAAACAAAGCGGACAGGAAGGAAAGAGTCGATAAGCACATAGATTAGTTAGTTTAAATTTTATTTCATGCATTTTACAAGTTTGAAAGGAATGTTGACCATATGGACCGTGGTGATGAGTAACTGTAACCTCATTAGAAACAACGCCCGTTAGGTCTATCACGTGGGTCGGTAAGCTAACCAGACTGACTTTGATGACAGTCGAACAAAAAAAGAATAAATAAAAACTCCCCAAACGGAAAAAGAAAGTCGGTTGGAATGGGATCGACGTCTCGTGCCCTTGAAGTCCAAAACAACTAACTGATCGGTTCTTGGCCCATGGAGGGTTTTCTGTTGTTTCGCGGTCGCCAAGAAATCGAAATCGATATGGTTTATTGGCGGGCCTACTACACAAGGGCATTGATCTAGCTCCAAGAACATGACTTGAAACAACTAGAGGCTGGCCAAATAGTAGTAATCTTCGTTTCATTTGTTCTGATTTTTATTTTTTCTATTTTTATTTTTATTTATTTTTCTTTTTGTTGTTGTTGTTGCTGTTCTTGTTGTCGCTGTTCGCCTCTTAGTTTCATCTGTTCGCTTGTGTGTTGGTTCTTAGTCTATTTTCTGCTAGCTCGCCAGTTCTTGGCGGATGGCTGTCCGGTCGCTCTTGTATTCGTTTCCGCTTTTTTAAAAAAACTTAATTTGCGTTTTTTAAAAAAAGAAAAAAAATATTAAACCTTCTCCCCCCTGAACTTTCGAATTCCCACAGTTTAAGTTAGCGGGAAAATTTTCGACGGTGAAAAAAAACTCTAAACGTGTATATACCATCACACAATCATGCCAGAGGAAGTGTTGGATATTGATTTCAGCGATTTAGAGGCAAAATATGCCACTAATCCTGACTTTGGAATGGAGTCCTACGTGGTTGTTGACGGAGCTCCAGTAATTCCTGAGTCTAAAGTTCCTGCATTGACTAAAGTGTTGAAGAAGCTCTTCTCAACCGTTGGAACCATCAATGAGTTCTACATGCCCACGAATGCTGAGGGCAAGACTGAAGGATTTTTGTTTATTGAGTACGAGAACGCCGATCAGGCTGCTGAGGCAATCAAGGCATACCATCGAAAGAAGTTGGATCAAAAACACACACTGCTTGTGAACAAATTGACCGATGTCGAGAGATACGGATTCGAGGGCAATGTTCCTACAACTTATGAAGCTCCTGTAATTGAAGACTTTAAGCCACGTGACCACTTGTATTCGTGGTTGACCGATCCACAGGGAAGAGACCAAATTACCCTTCACAGAGGCGACAATGTTGGAGTATTCTGGTTCCGCAAGGCGAATAACCCCGAAGAGTGTGTGTTGCGAGACCACTGGACGGAAAAATACGTGCGATGGTCCCCCAAGGGTACATATCTTGTTTCTATTCATCGCCAGGGTCTGCAATTATGGGGAGGCAAGAACTGGACTCGATTCGGGCGATTCGCTCACAGCGATGTGGGACTTGTAGAGTTCTCTCCCAATGAGCAATATCTTGTCACATGGTCCGATTCTCCTATTCGCCTGCCTCCAGTCGACAGCCCGGAACGTGTCCACTGTCCATTCAAGGAGTCTGACGAGGGCAACAACATCGTCGTGTGGGATGTCAAGACCGAGATGCCATTGAGATCTTTCAAGATGTCTACCGGCGGTGAAGATGGTCCAGACAGAAAGCCGATTTGGCCGTTTTTGAAATGGTCAGCTAACTCCAAATACTTTGCCCGCTTGATTCCAAACGAGGGTATCTCGGTATACGAGACTCCATCCATGGGCCTGTTGGAGAAGAAGTCTATTAAGGTGCCTGGAATTATGGATTTCGAATGGACTCCTGCGACTGTCAACTTGGAGGGTCGCAAACCCGCTGAAGGCGACGACAGTCAGCTTCTCTGTTACTGGACTCCAGAAATGCCTAACCAGACTGCCAGAGTTAGTATTATGAGTGTGCCCAGTCGACAAGTTGTGCGAAGCAGAAACTTGTTTAATGTGTCGGGATGCAGACTGCACTGGCAATCGCAAGGAAGATACTTGTGTGTTAAGGTTGACCGTCACACTAAGACCAAGAAGTCCACATTCACTAATTTGGAGTTCTTCAGGTTAGAAGAAAAGGATATTCCTGTGGAAGTTATCGAGCTCAAGGACACTGTGGTTAACTTCTCCTGGGAGCCCAAGAGCGACCGCTTCGTAATGATTTCTTTCAATGACACAGGCGCTGCCAATGCGCCTGGCGGACCTGGAGGTCAGGGCGGCGCTGCTGCTGCCGGAATCGGTGGCCCCGCGCCAATGAACAGAAACAATGTGTCATTCTATGGACTAGACAGAACAGAAGCTGCCAAGACTGGCAAGTGGAAATTGCTCAAGAAGCTTGAGAAGAAGAACTGGAACTCCATCTACTGGTCTCCAAACGGACGATTCGTTATTGTTGCGACAGTTCGCCCCTCTTCAGCATGCGAATTGGAGTTCTTCGACTTCGACCACGAAGTTGAACAAGGAAAGGAGACTACTGTTATGGCAGTAGGAAACACCGAACACTATGGTATGACTAATCTTGAGTGGGATCCATCTGGAAGATACGTTGCATCGTGGTCTTCAGTGTGGAGGCATGCAGTTGAAAACGGATATAAGATCTGGGACTTCCGAGGATCGGCAGTCCGATCAGAAGGAATTGACAAATTCAAGGCATTCAGCTGGAGACCTAGACCTGAGTCACTGTTGACCAAGAACAAGAAGAAAGACATCAACAAGAACCTTAAGAAATACGGCAGACGGTTCCAAGAGGAAGACGAAATGGAAGCCAGTGAGGCATCTAGACAACTTATCTTGCAGCGCAGAGAAGCTCTCAGTAGCTGGAGAGAATGGAGAAAAGAAGTGGAAGAGCAATTGCGTTCTGAAGGTTATGTTCCTGAGTCTGAGCTGGAGAGAACTACGGGAGAAGGTGAGATTATTGAAGAAACTCGTGAAGAGATCTTGGAAGAGAAAGAAGAAGTGGTGGGTAAAGCATGAATTAAATAGATTAATTGATGTAGAAGAAAGAATGAGTGTATCAATTATTGGGCCTAGGAAGGCAATAAGTTAAGTTAAGTAGATTTGCTAGTTTCTCTTGTTTTCTGTTTTTCTTTTCTTTTTTTTTTTCTTTTTTCTTCTTTTTTTCATTATCAGAATGTTCGTTAATTCATTCTTAGTTCTGCTCGTCTTCATCATCGTCAATTGGCGCTGGATGTTTTAGAACATCTCCTTTCATGTAGTAATGAGCTTTTCGCATTTCCTCGAAACGCTTATGTCGGTTCTCTTGCTCTTGTGCTTCAGAAAGCCCATCGTCTAATTCCATGTCGTTCGCATTATCCTCGCCGAACTCTTTGTCTTCGTCTTCGCCTTCATCTTCATCTTCGTCTTCAGCTTCAGCTTCATCTCCATTTCGGCTATCGTCTTCATCCAAGTGATCATGATGCAGCGGGTCATGCCGAATAATCCTATGATCTTGCGTTGGGATGTGCGACTCTATTTGTGGTTCACCGAGCGAAAAGTCCTCCTCGTCGTCATCTGGCAAGTAATACTCTGACTCACCCACTGGACCTTGGAATGGAGTTTTGGGCTCGTCAATCTTCATTGTAGCTGATTTTTCAAGTTCATTTTGTTCAATATTCCGCTCATCCCAATGCAAGTGCTCGTCGGGGCTCAAACTTGACCGAGCAGGTCGGCCATTGCCATTGCTGCCGTGGTTGTTGATGATAGAGGCTCCCATCTCATGTAGCCTAGCATTGGCCTTGGTGTTTTCTAAGACGGCTCTTCGGTCAAAAGGCTCAATAGAGCTAGGCGTGTCTGGGCTCCCATATGACCCCGGTGGTGGAGCGTTTCGTAAAATCCCTCTTGGTTTGTTGGTCATATTACTAATATCTACTTGAACTTTCCAGGTCTGTCGAGACGTGCTCGATGATGGCCACAACGTCAAACTAAAGTTAGTGTGTTTTGCCCTAACCCCCGTAAGCACCACGACAGCCCAGTCGATGCGGCCCGTGGAAGGAACGGGATGTTTGCTTTTTTCTTGCTATTTTGTTCTGCATGGCGTGATGCAGCCGTACAACCTAAATAGCCAGGATAAATAGTTTCCCCGCATCTTTCTAGTACTTTTTGTGCCCTTATCATCGGACAGATAAATTCCGTATATATCTTATTCTCTGTCCAATTGTTAGTAGATCTGTCTGACCATGTCAACACCACTGCCTTCTGTCCCGAGTCCCTTGGTGCAACAATTATTTTCTGTGGAAGGCCATACGGTTGTAATTACTGGAGGGTCTGGTGGTTTAGCATTGGCGTTAAGTCGCGCATTGATGGAAGCAGGAGCGTCTGTAGCTCTGGTGGACCATGATTACTCAAAATTGGAGTCGACGGCATCAATGCTAAAAACTTGGTTTGCAGATCCTGAAAATCATATTACCTACGAAGACGAGCCCAAAGTGACAATTTGGAAATGTGACATATCTGACAGCGATATGGTCCACCAGACCATGCAGGAGATTCACGGAGCTCACGAGAACCGGCTTGATGTTCTTATAAACACGGCAGGCTACTGCGAAAACATTCCTGCCACTGAGTATCCACAAGACAAGGTCGAGCAAATAGTCAAAGTTAACCTCAATGGATCGCTGTATGTAGCGAGAGAATTCGCCAAGCTGGCCATACATCATGGGCGCCCGGCGTCTATCATACTTATTGCCTCAATGTCTGGATCCATTGTAAATCATCCGCAGCATCAGACTCCATACAATATGACCAAAGCCGGGGTTATTCATCTCGCTAAGTCCTTGGCGTCAGAATGGGCCAGTCATCACATAAGAGTCAATTCCTTGTCACCAGGTTATATCGCGACGCCGTTGACTAAAAAGATCCTAGAGGAAGACCCCGAGTTGCTGAAGCACTGGGAGAGTAAGGTACCGCTGGCCCGGATCGCAGATCCGAATGAGTTTATTGGGCCTGTGTTGTTTATGGCGTCCAATGCTTCGTCATATATGACGGGTCACGATTTGGTAGTTGATGGAGGCTACACGATATGGTAGAGGGGCGACGGAATCAAGAAGGAAAACGACGCAGGAGTGAGCGTATGAAGGCCGCACAAATATTAATAATAATAATAATAAATACAAACTAGCACAGACAGCACAAAAGTTCTATTAAATCATTCTATTCATTTCGTAATTAATCAGATGATCAATCTCTCCAGACTGTAAGAAGGAACCTTCTTCGACATCATAGCAGTTTCGCGCAACAATTCGCGCTGTGTGCTAGCCTCGAAGTAGCTCGACCGCAATATAGACTCGTCAGTATTGGTACCAATGTTGAGCATCCGCTGGGCATGGGTGTCGGATATGAATGTTGGCTGACCAGCGGCCGCTTCTTCACCAGCACTCGGAACGCTCTCGGATAGCCGTGATCGTCTCAGCACTTCGGCTAATAAGTTAACTACATCTGAAGTGGACTCCATAATTTGAACTTGCTGGTCAACATTTGAATGTAAGAACTCAATGTCCTCTTGAGACCATTGAAAAAGTCCTCCTGCGTCCACAAAACATGGAAGCAGTTGGTACAGGTTGTCATATTTCTCGCTCTGCTCGTCAAGAGTTATTATCCGACGAACAGCTTGCCGGATCTTGTCAAGCGAGAAATTCGATCGGATTGTTTGCGACACTAGTGCAGGACTGAATTCTGAACAGAGACGGGTCGCGCAAGCCACAAACACGTTGTCATCAGGATGGCACAAAGACTGTACCAGGATATCGCACGACAGGCCTGGAGTCGACTTCACAGCCTGCAGGAACAGGGCTGGGCTGTCCACTAAGGATGATAGCAGGCTATGATTGTCAATTTCTGGGCTGGGGAATAGTGGGTGGGATAGTAAGTATTTGGCCAAGTTTTGGTGGACAATTTTGTGATGCTTCGCTATGCGGTAAGAAGCTTTTGACTTGGATTTAACAACTCCGAACACTTTCTCAACTAAACTTAGAATAATAACGCGGTCAACATTTCCCGAACACGAAGTGAGATGCGACAAAACTTCGGATTCATTATCGGAGAAGTTGGAAATAAATGCCAGAATGTCAAGATGCGCGGCCGATAGTTGTTCGGAAATTGCAGATTGCATCGCTCGAACGCTACCTTTTTGACGAGTGAGAAGGTCGCCATAACAGCACTGGCTTGTTTGGACAGACGAAAAGACGCAAGCATTCGTGGCTGTTGGAGCAGTGGCGGGGATGCCTTTACCTAATGATTCCAACAGAGAGCCAGTACCGATATCCACCGAGACAGCGGCTATTTCGGGAGTTGTAGACGAGGATGACGACGACGAGGAGGAAAATCCTAGCGCAACAGATTGGCTAAACGAATAGTCGAATAGGTGAATACTTGCTGCAGTCTGGGCGACAATGCTTTCGTATCGGGTATCTATCAACAAAACTTTCGCACCATCAGACACAAGCACTCTGTTTTTCGCCAAGGCAATCACCGAAGCTGAAGATCCGGACAAGGACAGATCAAATGAAACCAGCAACTTGGCGCTATCCAGAGGGAACACCCAAAGCTTGCCGTTCGAATATATGCAGACTTGGGCTGCACAGTAGGAACTTGCGAATGACGATCCTAAAGCATGTTGAGAAATGTCTGCAGAATACACCAGGTCTGCACCGTGACGGTCCAGGACCACCATAGATATCTTGTGTTGATGAACGAGAATCAAGCCGCCGTGGATGTTATTTGGGAGATTGAGGTCAGCCGCGGATACGTAAAACGCGTTCATTAGGCTGTCTTTATCATTGGTCCCATCGCTGGATACTTCTGAGGACTCCCACAATGCGTGCAAATCTGAGGAATCGAAAGCTCTAATTTCTCCAGACTGTAAAACTGCAACTATGATCTGGTTATCTGGGGCGCTAGTCAACGTAACAAATGACGCTTGGGAATCTAAAGGGATGTCAGATGACGATGGCGACGAAGACTGAGACTCAGGGCCAGACACGTTAATTGACCGAATAAAATTCTTCTTTCTCTCTTTTCCGGCAAACACCACTTGGGTGCTGTTCCCGCTGACTGCATGTATTGAGCAGCCTGGAGGCACAGAATAGGAAGATATTAAATGGGGAGTGGGCTTTAGTGAGTAAGTGGAAACCCCCGAGTTTGAGACGCCAACGTAGACATAGTTAGAGGATGACGAGATGCATACGTCCTTCAGGTTCGTTTGTGGAAGCGTGCTTAGCACAAACGGGGACGATATGGAGGGCATTAGAGGAATGGAAAAAAATTAAGGTTTGAAAGAAAAAAAAAAATTAATTAAAGTTGAAGATCTTCTTCACAATGTGAAATTTCGGGGAAGGGAACAAAGGAAAAAAAAAAAAAAATTAAAGTTGCGTCACAGCGGTTGGAGTCGAGATTTCATTCCGTACCACCTGTCAGCGTAGCATCTGCCCCATTTACATCGCTACCTACCACGTTGTACTCTAGGTCTTCACATTATACAATGACCTTTCTAAATCCCGATAAATACATTAAAGAAGGCGACATCGTCCTGGCATGGATGACCCGTACCAATATTAAGCCAATAGTGATTCAGAGGGATGAGACTTTGAATACTCGTTACGGCGCCTTTCCTCACAACGAAATGATTGGCAAGGAATTCGGTACACAAATGGCTAGCAAGTCCAAGCAAGGATTCATATATTTAATGTGCCCAAGTGCAGAGCTGTGGACAATGTCACTACCTCATAGAACTCAGATTGTCTATACGCCAGACGCCAGCTATATAGTGCAGAGGCTGCAGATTCGGCCTGGAAGCAGAGTTATAGAGGCCGGCACTGGCAGCGGATCGTTCACGCACGCATTGGCACGGACAGTAGGAAGTGCTGGCAAAGTGTTCACATACGAGTTTCACGAACATAGATATCAAGAGGCTAGAAGGGAGTTCGAAGAGCATGGGCTACTAGATGATACTATACACTTGACTCACCGAGATGTATGCAAGAATGGTTTCCAAGAGCCAAATGTACCAAAAGAAAGCTCAGAGAAAGCGGGAGAACAGGGCTCGAAGATGGATGACGAGAAAGTAGACGGCAGTGCTGCCAATAGTAGCACGACTACTGGTGAAACTAACACAGGTAACCTGGATATCGACAGTGTATTCTTAGATCTGCCTAGTCCTTGGACGGCTATTCCGCATCTAAAACATGTAATGGCCCAAGATCGCATGACGCACATATGCTGTTTCTCTCCCTGCATGGAGCAGGTGGTCCAGACAGTGGAAGCGCTGAAGAAGGAGGGATACCAGGACATTGAGATGGTGGAAGTAAGCGCCAAGAAATGGGAAGGCAGGAAGCAAATGGTGAAGAAGATTGACGAAGCTATAGAGAGGCTGAGGGATGTTAAGAAGAGACGGATAGAAGGAATTGAAAAGAGGAAAGAGAGAATCAAGCGGGAGAGAGAGGAAGATGAGGCCGAAGAAGGGGAGCAGCAGGACAAGCAGAAAATAGTAGTAGAAGACAGCGTTACTTTAGGGCCCTCATCGTCCGCACCGTCGTCTGGAGGACCTCAAGGGAGAAAGGGCTACAATCCGTGGGGACTCGGATTACGAATCAAGGAAGGAGATGAAAGGTTTGAGTGGAGGGAAGTCTCTCGAGTTGAAACTGAGATTAAGACGCATACTTCATATCTAACTTTTGCGGACCTGCCTGCTGCTGCTGCAAAACAACAATAATAGCGTGTAGTCTTATTTAGATTAGATTAAATAAAGTTGGTACGGCTGAAATCAAATGCAAGGTAATCAAAGCTCATAATAGAGTGAACACGGCACTGCACTGCACTGCACAGTAGTGTACCTTAGGACCTAGGTATAGTATGTCCAAGACTGCTGGCTCCCCACGCGGGACTGCGAAACCGGCCAGCAGCAGTACTGCCACCAATATCACAATGGACAATTTAGAGCGGCCGTTGTTGGCGCCTTTTAGTAATTATTTGGCTAAAAGCGTCAGTCACACCACCACTAATGACCGACCTACTACTAATGCTGCTGCTGCTGTTGCGAGGTCGAGGGCGCACTCAAGGTCACAGTCTAGGGAAAACACGAAGGAGAGATCAGCGGCTGGGAATGCGACGCCTGTAACAAATATTGCCGATTCGCTTGGTATTCCCACCTCACCATCGCTTTCGCCGCGGAAAGACTACGCCCATCACAGGAGGGCATCGATATCGCTGCCGAATATTCCGTCTCTTCAGCTGAATGGAACGGTTGATCTACTACACAATACCGGGACGAGTCCCAGCTCGTCTTCATCTAAGAAACAACAACAGACATCATCGTCGTCAACTAATCGCATTGGTACTTCTGCTATTTACAACACAAATCATCCTAACACTGGCTTTGTGGCTGCATCAGGCAGTACCACCAGTCTAGTCACATCAAGCAATCCTACAGGGCGGGTGTCAGTAATTGACAGTATTGAAGAATTGCAGAAAAGTTTGGGCCGCGATATCGTCAAACACATGGATAACGTGGAGAAAGAGCTTCAAGATAGAATGGGTCAGTTTGAGGAAGATTTAAGTGAACTAGTAGGGCTGAAGCGCAAGTGCCAAGATGCGATGCAGAAGCTAGAGACAACCGGCAACGATACCCGTGGCAGTATCGATGAGCACTTTGTGAGGTTTGAAACACTAAAGAAAGACTTTGCCGCCATTTCCGTACTAGAGGAACGCATCGCCGAAGCACGGAAGAAGATTCATGAGTATAGCCATCGGCTGGATGCCGTTCAGCTCAAGATCAGTCTTAGGGAGAAAACAAACCTGAAACGGCGTCTTCGTCGGAAATACTGGCGTAGAACTGTCACTTTGCTGTGTCTGTTTGTGGTCATAGTGGCTGTACTCATTAAAAGCATGGAGTTCCGTAATGTTGTTGAAGAGAAACCACCTAACGAATTTGAAGAGATGTTCGGGGTGAGGGAGCGCGTGTATACCCTATGAGAGCATGAACAGATGCGCTGACCCCCAATTTGCATTTTGTTATGAATACTATTTATTATATATATATAAATAAATTACGTGAGACAATGTAGGTGTCAGGGTATGCAGATGTGAGTGAGTGTATACTGTTATCATTGCTGTCGTCGCCTTGAACCGTGATCTCTACGTACCCACAAGCGCTGATGCAGTAATTGACCTGAATCGTTCGGATGTTAGTTTCATCACGATAACCAGAAACTTGTTCGCAGTCTGTGGATTTGATGCACATAGGCAGTTCCAATTCAACAGATCTAGCTTCCAAACCGTTGCCGCTGTTTCTGCTGTAACTGTGGCCGCTGCCTCAGTTTGACTGAAAAATGGTAGCTCTCCACATGTAGTGCCAGGCAATATTGACTCATGTATGCTTCCTTGCTTGAAGTCATAATCGGCTCGTAGTACGCCTTTTTCTATTAAATAAAATGCAGTGTCCCGACTTTGGGCAGAAAACAGAACAGTGCCTGGCTGCAGTGTTTGCAGTTTGAAGTATGGGATGATTGTCTTCCAAAACGTCTCGTCGTAGTCCTTGCCATTTGAGTCTACTATTCCTTGAAAGATCTGAATAATCAGCCTGAGCGGCCTCCGCATGCTCTGATATTGTGAGCTCGCTCGTATGTCCTCAACTGCTGTGCTCTCTACTGCACGATGGAAGAGCTGAGTTCTTGGAGATGCGGAGCTGTGGCCGCCGGCAAAGGCCAAGGCATTTTTTCTGTCAACAGCGATCGGACGCGTGAGACCGTCCTTGGCAGGCGCACTCTCGCTGTCATTTTCGTCAGCTGATGCCGCCGCAACTATAGGCTGATCGAATTGCGGTCTCTGTCTGTAGTATCCACTCAGCAGTTCATTCTCACACCATTCTAATGCAGTATTTAAGTGCGGAAATATGTGAACAGGGATGTCTGATTTCTTCTCAAACGATATCGTCCGCATCAGCGTGTTGTTGCCGGAAAATAACAAGTATACGTTCTTGGAGTCCAATAGTCGTTTCATTCGAACAAAAGCCTCGGAAGCTGAAAAATCCAATCCGCTGACATCCGTCAGATCTATAATTAAAAATCGGATAGGCTTCTCTGCGAAATTGCATTCTCCTAAGAGCTCCCGCACTGCACTTTCCACGTTCACGATAGTGCCAAAAAAAAGATATCCCGCCAATCGCAAGACATAAACTTGGCTTGCCACTTGCTGGAGAAACCGGTGCTGCATATAGTGGCGTCGAACTGTAGATCTGGCTTCCAGGCCAGTGAACCTAGATTTAATAGCAGACGTGCGTGACGCCTCAACTACAAACGAAATACAAGCTAACACAATGCCCAGAAAGATTCCGAACACAAAGTCCTTGACGCCCATGACCACGATTATAATGAGAATCGTCGCATATTCAAACAGCGACACGTGGTTGTATACCTCCAGAGCTTCGATAATCAACTCAAACCCAAGCAGAAATATGAGTGCAGCCACCACCATGACGGGAATAAATCCTATCGTTGCTGGTCCTGCTACCATGACGGCAAATGTGGCGATAGCCAATAACACGCCGGAGAACCGAGAGTTGGCCCCGCTCTTAATAAAGAAAAGACTGTTAGTATACACCAAATAGTTCTGGATGCTTCCCAGCATGCCTGATGTAAAGTTAGAAATTCCGTGAGCAATAAGTTCCTTGTTGACGTCAATGTCGTCTTGCTCTAAGGCTATGGCAAGAGCCGGAACATTTATTGGTACATGCAAGAGGCCAAAAAACGTCAGCGCGAACATCGCAGGCAAAGTTTTCGCCAATACTTGCCAGTCTACGATGGATAGTTTGTACAATGAGTAGAAGCTGTACCACGGTTCGTTGACTGCAGGCGCCTCAAAAAGCCACCCAGATCTCCTCAGATCGTCCAGAGTGAGAGGCAGAAGACTCACTATGGCATGGAAAAGTGCAAACACACCAAGAAAATATGTCGGCATGATTACAGGTTTATCTGGGAACTTCCGCTGCACGAGCATTAAGAGCACGGCCAAGCCGAGCGGGCTTAGCCACTTAGGCAGAATGTCTAGGCTGAAGAGGTACACTAGCATGCCCCAGTTGTACGACAGTGAATCACTCAGTCTGGCCGACACCTCGATTCCTGTAACAACTAAAAACCAGCCTACACCGCCGATGCATCCTACTAAAATATGGCGAGGAAAGAACCCTACTAGGTCCCCGAGACCTGTGAAGCCTAAAAAGAAGAACACCACGCCGGTGAGCATAGAACTGAGCGCAAATGCTGTAATAGTCGTTGCAATTATTTTATCGTTATTGCTTGGGTCACCATCGCCAGTTTCGCTCATAATCATAAACGCCATGCTGTGAAAAAAAGGCACAACTTCAATCATCTCTGAACCGACTCCTGCCTTGAATTTACTCCCCCCTAACGAGTAGACTAGCTGAGCCACAATGCAGCTGACGTAGAACATTGACAGACCTGCCGGACCTAAGTGGCTGAACAGCGGCACCCCTAAGGGAAATAAGATCATGCCGTAAGACAGTCCGTCCAATATATTTAGCAGCAATCCGAGGGTCACGGCAGGCAACACGCCTATCGCCTGTTCAAGCATGCCATATGCAGTATTTTGGTTAAGCGACGCAGATGAAGACCTGGAGACAGTCTTGGATGACGGCAAGGCAATGGTCCCATACGTAGAAGGCTGACCGCGACCGGCACCAACTGAGCTGTACGGCTCGTGTATATGATGAATGGGGTACCCATGTTGGCGATCTTCTTCGCCTGCCTCTATCTCTTCATCTATCTGTTCTTCGTCTTCTTCTCGTTCCTCAATACCGGGCACTTCTTCAATGTCACGCGAGCTAAGACTCGACTGAAACCTGCGGAGCTCATCTCGGATATTTGACGAGACGGAAGACTTTCGGCGATAAGACCCGTCGAGGGCCATTGACGACAGGTCCGCAGCTTGTTCTCTCACCGAAGAACTGGCTACACTGTCAATGTCAAACCATTCGTCTACGTCCGAGTCAATGTCAATGGAAGGCTTGTAGGATCTGGTGTATGAACCTACATAATAAGGCCTGGAAACAACAGAAGACTGTCGCCGTCTTCGAGGAGGAGATAACGCAATTGAAGCCCGACCAGATTCATTAGTCATGCGTAGAATGGGGGGAAAAAAAAGACTCCAGATGAAATGGTCCGAGTCTCGAGATAAGGCCGGATGCGGCTGACCTGCTAAACCGCAAATACACCGAATCAGGCGGATAAACTTCATGGCGCGTAAAGAAAAAAAGAAACGAGAAAGGAAAGTGTTAATGAATAATAAAAAACAACAAACATAAATACAACAAAAAGGGAAAAAAGAAAAAAAGAAAAAGAAGTGTGAAAGTCATAATAGTCATTTATTCTCTCTATAATACATTAGTCATTTTAATCATTACGACCACTTACAGCATTGCTGATGTGGCCATATAAAGATGCAAACATACGCTCAATTTCTGGTGTCGCCTTGGTGAACGAAAGATCCCAAAACTTATAACTAGAATTCTTGAGCAATTCGGTAAAAGTAATCATCAATCCCCATGGGTGAGGTCGATTACAAATCATTCTTTCCAATAAAACTCTCGTAATCAAATGCTGCACAGTAAATTTGGAATCCGCCAACGCGCTTGTGCCATAGTTTCCAAACATTGACAAAATTACGCACGAGAAGAAGTGGGTGTGAGCATTGGGATATCGTAATTGGTTAGCCATTGAGCTACACAAATAATATTTTCCTTGAATTGACAAAGCCGACATCAGCTGGGCCAAAATAGCCAAATATACCGAGTGTCGGTTAAAATGTGCTGAATCCGGAGAAACTGAAGAAGAGTCGGCATCTTCCTTAACTGCGCGGATTCCAACATACAACACAAGGGCATGAAGAGCCTGTTGGTTAATAGACACTGAATTGAACCCAATTCCAGGTTCTTTCTGAGCCTGCGGTAGTTGCAAGCCTGAAACAATAGATGCCACAATAGACGAGGTGGATGAAGATGACGCCGACGATGCAGCCGCCTTGAAAAACTGATCAACCAGTTTCTTCAATCCGAAGTCCTGCAAATCGACCGCTGGATCGACCGACAGCACCGGGCTGACTTTGACTTCGGGCAACCGGTCGACCTTAAGTCCGACAGTCAACGGGTCAGGTAGCTTAATGTCTTCCGGAAAAGCACTAAGAACCAGATTACGCAGCTGCACAAAGCTGGATGGAATGCAGTTGCACAACGCGTAGTGGTTCTCAATGAGGAACGTGGGATAGTCATGAAGGATCACCAAGAAAATCCGCAATGTGCCCTTATACATGACAGCAATGAGTTCGGGAAAATTCTTGCCGTCAATATAAAGGCCCTCAAATCTGACCAACTCTCCAAGCAACTGAGCCAGAGGCGCCCAACCCTTTTTGTCTGGGAGCTCCATAAGCTTGGGCAAAAACAGCCGATGAGAAATCAGCGTCATCCATGCGAAACTGAATCCTGGGAACGCTTGCGGCTGGATTCCTTTGAATAACGAAGCCAACAAAAGGTAGAGTTCCTCAACAAGTTCAGGATCTGACGCTTGTAGATTACTGGACATCTCATACAACAACGTGGAGAAGAACCGGAAATATGGTCGGCCATTAAACTGGTCATCGCGCTCGCTATCGTGCTCATGCGCAAATACCAACAGTACGACAGACAGCATCAGCTGAGCATAGTCTACTCGAGCCTTCATAGGCATCTTCTTGCCAGTGGCCAAAACAGTAGTGATAAACTTGGCCAATGCATCAATAGCCACAAATAAGTCAGTGGCCAAGACCGTAGGGTTGACAATACTCTTTTTATGACTGTCCACGGCAATTTCAGTCGCTGACCGAATGAATAAGCAAAGCAGTTCTGAGTTGGTTAAGATTCCATGGTCCATCAAATCATGTATAAACACATGCAACGATTTATCGGTAGCACAAGGATGCTGCACCAATCGGGTCCATTCAGCAAACAGGTATGCCATGTGCCTCTTGGTAGCAGGTTTATCACCAACACTCTTGTCCTTCTTAGTCTTAGCTAACTTGCGCATATCCTCCAAAAACATAGTCGCCACCTCATTTTCGGGGACCAGTGCTTCTAGAGCTTCTAAAGATCCAGTAAATTCCGTGCGCAGGCAGCTAGAATCATCATCCAATACGAGCCTTTGAATAAGGAGGACGGCAAATGCAATAGCTGGCTGAATATTCTGCTGGATCTGTTTAGCCAAGTTCACGTCAATCTCCGTTGCCGTAATCAAATGGTTTCGGATAAGTGTCTGCATAACCGGCACGTTATATTTGCGGTTATCATCAGAATAGATTAACCACAAGACGACTTCCTTGGCGGTGGCAATCGAATGTTCACATAATTTGTCCAATAAAGTACTCCAGACATCTCTTCCCAGAGTATTAGTCGATGACATAAACAATGTACTAACAGTCATCTGGGACGTCTTCAGGATAATCTCGTGTCTGAAAGCACTGTGAGTGGCAATTGATATGATATTCGCCATACTTGTACGAATAGGATGATCTTCCGGTAACTTGGCCACTCCCGCGACTGGACGGTGTTCTTTAACTTGTTTCTCCAAATCTTCAATAGCTTCTTGGATCTGCAAAATAAGCTGCTCGAAAATCGCATGTGGAGGCTGTTGTTTAATGGCTCCTCCGTCAGGCAAAGGTCCAAAAGGTCCAAGTCCGGCACCGACACCGCTGGGCATCATAGGCGCGGGATTTGGTGGCGGCACAATACCTGCGGACATGGCGCCAGGCGAAGATCCTTCAAGTTCGAAATCTGGCTTGAATCGGCCAAAGTTCTCATAGATAGCCATCTGTTGAGGCATCACTCCGCCAGGCTTAAGTCTAAATGGATCCGGCAACTGTAACGGGTAGTTTGAAACCAGCTGATCCACAAATGGCCGGTTTGACCCCGACTCCCGATGCTGTGAGCGGACATAATATGACTGCATTAGTGCCTCTTCGATGTCGGCCGCTGATCGTTCAATGGCTGCACGCTCAACTAACAGGCAAATTTCGTCCAAGTGTTCATTCACCGCGATCAAAATCTGCTCTTGTAACGTGTGCTCTGCATATCCGTTAGCCGATACAATAGAACGCAAGTTGGCGATTAGCGCGTCGCGTAATGGATCTTTGCAAGTGACCAACGAGATACTACCTGACATGACTCGAACTACATTTTGAGCGGCAATTCGCAACTTGTTCTCATCTGCTTCCAACGCAAAATCTTTGAGAACCAATTCTCTAGTGGCCAAAGTAGCAATCGCACAGGAACGTTCAACCACCGGTTCCAAAATTTCTCGAACTGACTTGTCGATGGCCAGTAGAAATAGCCTTTTCAAGTTAGGATGATTTGCAAATCCAGTGGTGCCCACCAATGTCAACTGGTTAACCAAAGAGCCAGCTGCTGCGGCAGCTACGCCTGTCGGTGCAACAGGAACTCCGGCTCCTGCTCCTCCCGCTGTACCAGGCCTTCCGGAAATAGGCGGCTGTTGCTGCGCCGCGCCTGGTTGGAACATCGCGTTAACCCCACCGATCATCGGGCTTCCCTGTTGCTCCAAATCTTCTACACGCAATCGTTGGAGATCCATGGCCAGACTAGAAGTTTGGGTTTCCAAGTCGGCTTCCAATCTATTGCGGATGATCTTTGACGGCCGCACTTGGGAGATTTCCAGTTTGAGAGCTTTACATAACACCTCAATTTCAAATTTTAAATTCAACTTCAGATCGGCAAACTGATAAAGTTCCGACAACACTTGAACAATTCCCATAGTCCAGGGGTTTGGCGGCATGAACACTGTGGACACTGACGCTCGTTCCAATGTCTTACATACAAACGGAATAGTCACCGCCAGCCGACCCAAATTATATCCTTCCACAAATAGTCGTTTGAACGCAATATTCTTGTGCAAAATTGGCTTGTTGCGGGCCAACAGCAGCGAACCTAACCATTGACCCAAATTTTTCAACTGTGTCCGCTTTTCTGATGATGAAACTGTCTCGGCATTATTAAGGAGTTGAATAATATGCAAATAGGTTACGCGGACACAGTGTTTTTCCAACAGCCGGCTTCCCAGCTGCTCCAACATATCGATATACAACTTATGATAATTCGGCTCCTGTTTTGATCGCTCGCCAACAATGTACGATGCGAACCACGCAAAATACTTGGGTTCCAATATTGTCGACAACTCTTTGGTCTTCGGTTGAAGGTTGTTTTGGGCAATGTTGTTGACAATAAACAACACCTTGTCACGGATAGACTCTGATGGCTCCTGCTGGATCACTGAAGAATCCAATGGCACATTTGCATTCACAGACTTGAATGCTGGACTAGCGGTACTGGCATCTGCATCTGCAGGATTGGTGGTAAACTCTATATCTCCACCCGCGTTGAGAACATTATTACTGTTAGCGCCGCCGGCACCTGCTGCGCCTCTAACTACGTCAGTTATTTGCTGGTAGAATTGCTGCTGACTCTTCAAACCGGGAATATCCAACAAGATTGAGCAGTATTTCGGGAACTCTGGCAATCGTTGGCGGAACTCAAATAATGCTTGAAGACCAAACCGGAACATGTTGGACTCTGGAGGTTGCTTCAAAGACTCCAGAATAAAGCGCAGAGCAATCGACAGCGGCAGGCCATCAATCAGCCGGAAATACACTAACGAGCCAAACAAAACTGCAGTTGTAGCTAGTGCCGACAATGGGTATTCAGGAAAGAACCGATACTCGTCGAACAAGGAATGAACCATGCACACAAAGACGTCCTGGTCATGAGGGTCGTCGGACTTCTTCAGCCGCTGCAGCATTTGAATAATTTCTCGAATTTCAATTTGCTGCTCGTACATCTTCTGATAATACAGCTTCATATCGCGCTCCACATCCGGAGGGAACGCGTTCATATCGCCATGAGCTAGCACAGCTGCGTCATGGCCCTGGCCAAAGTTAATCAATCTCGGATACGCCTGCAAGCACTGGATCTGAACGGACTTTAGCTGATCTATGCGGTCAGGTGGAATCTCCAGCGTTGACAGCATCGATAATGCGGCTGCCACCGAGCGTAAGTTTAGGATAGACGGACGACCCGCTTGACTGTGCGCATAATCTGTTGCCGACTTTACGTCCAAAAAGTCTAGCAAGGTAATAACAAAGTCGGTTTTTGCCGCACCGCCAGGTTCTCCTTGTGCGCCGCCGATCGATTTAACCGTAGACTTGAGGAAGGTTTCAAAAGAGTACAGGCTCTGGCGGTCCGCCAGGCTTGCAAGCTCCAGAGTGAAATTGTACTTCGGCACTTTGAGTAAATCATCGATAATTCCTGCTTCGTTAGCCACAGCTAGAATGTGCGCCAGCATACCTTGGTCGCGGTCATAAATATCCACAAGCGCATCTTCAAAAAACTGGCGGTCCATGCGGGCTAGCGCATAGAAGACTAGGGACCTAGACGAATGGCCGGCAAAAAACAACTCAAAAAAGTTTCCAATCACCCGCTCCAAAAGGGGAGGCCATGGTTTCGGCATTGATATTCCTCCTAGGAAAAAGATTTCCGGGACAATTTTCGCATGTGTATCCAGGAACGCTCTTGCAATGTTGATTGCCTCGATGTTGTTATTGTTGTTGTTATTGTTATTAGTGTTGTTATTAGCATCGTTATTGGTGGTGTTGTTGTTTTTACCGGCGTCGTCGTCACGACAGATCGCATCTAATGACAAATATACAAGCAGCTTGTAGTTCAGTGGCTGTCTGACTAGTGACATGGCAATTGACTGGACATGCGATGGAGCGTCGGAAAAGTTTCGAACCTCAATAACGTTAGCCAATCCTAAGCTGTTAAGGTCCAGTTTGTCAGGGGTCAACATGGTGCACTGACGTAAGATATCATTCTGGTACTGTAGGGTCTTCCATTTTTTAGAAAAAAATAAGTTGGCCACAGGAGCTTTCTTTTCTTGAGTGATTGAGCAGATTGCATGCAACATGTTTGCTAAGGCCTCTGGCGAGTATATTTGAAGATCTGTGTTTGGAGGAACTGCATCTAGTAGGTTGAAAATAATCGCCCAATCCAATGGCGAAGATGAAGATGATGATGATGACTCGTCAATACATGAAGGCCGAATAGCCTGGCCGATTAGTGACCCATTCCAGTCTAGCTTTTTAGTTAATTCGCACAATAATGCTGCAATCATGCCGTCTGTCACTTTAGGGATTTTAGTTGCGATCCCGGCCGATAGCAGCGGCTTATCCAGTGGAATTGACTGGATGATATTCACCAGAGTTTTGTCCATGGTGTCTGGTTAGCCACCGAAACAATGAGGAAAAGCACAGAAAGAAAAGAAGAAAAAAAAAAAAAACTTACTTGAATCCTGTGAGAAATATTTGGAGATTATAGGATGTTGACTTAGTAATTTTGAATGTTTTTCGTAGAGAGGTTTTAAAGGGTCGATGGATTTACCTGCTGATACCAATAAACCAAGTTGTGCTAAAAAGATTTGGACGTATTCGTCCGATTGTTTGGCAGGAATTGTTCTGATTAGTATAAAAGGCCAGCAGATAGGCTATAAATAAAGGTACTTACAATAACTGCAAATGCTGAGTGGCGTTGCCAATAGTCGTGGTGCTGGTGCTGCCTTTTTTTCTCAAAGTCAAGCAAACTTGATGTGTGTATGTTTTGACTGTGTGCGTGTATTCTCGATGACTTCGTAGAGCAAGGAGGGTAACTGGCTAGAATATTTTTTCGGACCGTGTGCTTTTTTAAAAAACAATTCACAGAGATAGATAACTTAGAGTTGGAATAAAGTTAAGGTTGGCAGATCAAAAGAAAAAAAAAATTAAAAAAGAAAAAAAAAAAAAAAAATAGAACCTGAAATTTGACTTAGTCCACTAACTCATAATAAACAAAACCATGGAGTACCAACACCAGGTAATCGTACATACTGCTCCCACAGTATTATGCTGTAACTGTGGACAGCCTTTAGATGGAACAACTGGAATGGTAATGTGTCCAGACTGTGTTCAACTAACATGTGATATTACTCAAGAGATTCCACGAGAAGGTACTATAAATTTCTGCAGAAACTGTGAACGTTTCTTACAGCCGCCAACTCAGTGGATTCGAGCTCAACCAGAAAGTAGAGAGTTACTGGCGTTGTTGCTACGGAGGCTACGAGGATTGCAAAAAGTAAGACTAGTCGACGCAAAGTTCATATGGACAGAACCCCATTCTCGAAGACTTAGAATCAAATTGACAGTCCAAGGCGAGGCTATGCAAGGAGTAATCATTCAGCAGAGTTTTGAAGTAGAGTATGTGGTTATTGCCACGCAGTGTCCGGACTGTGCCAAAAGTTTCACCGTCAACACTTGGCGGGCGGTCGTGCAAGTGCGACAGAAGGTCACACACAAGCGTACGTTTTTGTACTTGGAACAGGTCATTCTGAAATTCAACGCCCATCTTAATACAGTGTCTATAAAAGAGTCGAAAGAGGGAATCGATTTCTACTTTTCTCAACGAAACCATGCCGACCAGATGATAGACTTCTTGAGAAGCGTCGTGCCGGTGCGGGACAAGCGATCCGAGGAACTGATTTCTCAGGACACCCATACAGGCAAGAACCAGTACAAGTTTACATTTTCCGTCGAACTGGTGCCCATCTGTCGAGATGATCTTGTGGCGCTGCCCAAGAACATTGCTAACGCACTGGGACAAATCGGCCGAGTAGTGCTATGTTCTCGAGTGGGAACTAACATCCAGCTGCTTGACTACAATACGCTGCAGACCGCAGAGATCTCTGCGCCCGTCTACTGGAGAGCCCCGTTTCCTTCGCTGTGCGATTCTTCAAACCTAGTGGAGTTCATCGTTTTGGACGTCGAGCTTTTGGGGCCCGTGCGCGGGCGGAACGCTTTGGCCGATGTTGTGGTTGCTCGTGCTGTTGACATTTCCCAAAACACCCAGACATATACTGTGCGCACTCATTTGGGTGGACTTCTGCATCCCGGAGATTCAGTGTTGGGATACTACTTAGTTAACGCTAACTTCAACAACGAGATATGGGACGAGATTCCATCTTATAACGCTCCAGACGTCGTTCTTGTTAAGAAATACTATGCTCACCGCAAGAAGGGCAACAAACGGGCCTGGAAACTCAGGCGTATGGCCCAGGAACGTAACGAGGATCTTCCGGTTGATAATGAACGAGTGGAGCGCGATTATGAGATGTTTTTGCAAGAACTTGAAGAAGATCAAGAATTGCGGGCTGCAGTTAATTTGTATAAGACAGAGCCGAGACCTGCCCCGAACAGCATGGATACTGAAACCGAAGCCGAGGACTCTGCAGCTCCTAGCGTTCCTTTGGACGAGTTGTTAGACGACTTAGAAGGAATGAGTTTAAACTAAAAAAAAGTAATTAATTAGTTTGATTAATTGATTGATGCTCATAGAATAATATATTTTTATTATTACTATTTTGTTACTTGAATTATTTCGCTAGCAAGATTGCTAACTAATACCGATTCATGCTTTGTTAGTTTCTCCAGTACTGTGTATAATGCATCTAATTTAAGAATCGACCGGGCCTGCGGATTGTAGTCTACAACTATTTTTACAATATTCAACCATGTCACTGCCATCATAGGTTTCGCCTCTCGCATTCCGCGACGGGCTTGAATGAAAAGCCCGTCACTTGTAGGTGTACTTCTGCATAGTGTATGACTACACCGCAGGATTTTGAAAAATGCTTCCAGAACCATAATAAAATTGTCCCCTCCGCCTTTTCTGTCTAGCCCATTAACCAGCTGCTTGGACACCTCCGGACTACACAGCCGGGCTTCCAATTTAGCGAATAGGTCTGTACTGCTCTTGCTCGAAGGAGACTCTATTTTCGCAGCTTCAATCCAAGCGGCTAATGCCTCATATGCATTACCGCGCCAGTATGGGTCAGCCGTGAGGTCCAAAAATACAGAGACTACATTTCGTTTCCATAAAATGAACCGACATATTCGGCCAGCGTGGGCCATGTCACACAGAATAGGCAGAGCGAACGCCTTGAGCGAGGTTTTGAAGCTTGAAATGTTGGCCACAAGAATAGGCACCAGTCCACTTTTGGCCGCTTCTTCTTGTCGAGATTTGCTCAGACGACAGAGATTGAACATGGTTGGCAAGGTTTGGTTAAGAATGTCGTTGGTCGTCGACGACAAGTGCGACGATGTCGATGAAGGAGCTAGTGCCGTTCTTGAGGGTAAACTGGGCTCACTGTTACTGTGATGATGTTGTTTATAACTAACTGCGTTCGACGCTGTAGCGTCTTTCTTCGAAGAGACTCGCATAATTTCCACCACATGAGGAATCACTCCACTTCGTTGCATACAGTCGAGGTTCGAGTCTATCTGAGATAGATTTCGAATGATTTTGAGAATCGCCAATCTGTGAGCATCATCTAAACTAGAATACCCTAACAGCAATCCTTCAAAAACCGGTCTACGGCCAATCATTTTTCGCACTGTGTTGCTGGAAATGGAAAACAGTGTAAGAATGTCCATTGTTTTCGAACACAAGTCCGGCTTGTTGACTAAATCGGATAGCCTCATTGCCAGTGCATCCACTAGCCTTGATCTTGCCAAGAATCGACAAATATCATTTTTCTGTGCCGATGAGCCTTGGTTGTTAAAAACTGTCCAAAGCGTTTTTATTCCTATACCTAGTAATTTCGAATCGTGTTGAGGCATAGTGATAAATTCAGTTAAAAGCTGTAGTCCTCCACAAGAGA
This sequence comes from Crinitomyces ghanaensis, assembly GCA_030581755.1. Taxonomy (NCBI): domain Eukaryota; kingdom Fungi; phylum Ascomycota; class Dipodascomycetes; order Dipodascales; family Trichomonascaceae; genus Crinitomyces; species Crinitomyces ghanaensis. Next base: position 379,158 of record JAKTVX010000003.1, read on the forward strand.
CAAAGTCCTGCAGACCCGAGTCCCGCTTTTGACATAAAAGCTCAATAAATATTCCCGTTGCACGGCGGATTTCATTGTGATTGCTGGCGCTCGCCTGCGTGGCATGGCGCATAATCACAGGAATCCCACCTACCAGACACACGCTTTCCATGGCCTGAATGTTTTCTGCAATGATAATGTTGATGCATTGAATTAAATTAGCCACGACCGACGGATGGGTGTCCGACTTGTTTAGAGAGGTTCTCGCAGCAGAAGCAATAGCAGTGGTAGTAGCTGGCGCATTAACATTGCTACCGTTTGTTGTGATGCTATTATTATAGCTGCTGCTTGTAGATTGGAGCCATTCTACTATGGGCACCACACCATGGACTCTCATCACAGATTTGCGAGTCTCTGGCACTTTGCTGAGCAATGCCAACAATCGGGCTGATATTCTAGATAACAAGAAGGAAGATACGTCCGAGTTCAACTGGTGGAGTAGGTCGGCTACTTCAGATTGCGCGTTGGCTATGCGGTCGCGAGCCGCCTGAGCATTGAGGTCCATAGGATCATACGCTTCCATATCTATTGCAGCGAATGGATCGGATTCCGAATCTGAAGGATCAAACGAATCTGATTCTTCATCTTTAGCTGTGTTGGTTGCGGTGGCAGCAGCAACAGTTGTTAGTTTCTGAGCAAACGGCTCTAGACTCTCTTCTTCGAATCCCATAGCGTCGTCTTCGTCCTCGGCATTTTCAGCCCATTCTTTAATATCTGCATGCACAACAGACGTGGTAGATGGCGGCTCCTCTTTGATTATTGCTTCAGGTGGTAGCATGCCAAACGACAGAGGATGTTGCATGGATAGTCGTCTGGACAAAGCCGCGCGCATTTTGTCAATATTTAGATCCCCTTCTAAGTCATCAAAGTTGTCGTCATCTCCGAGCGACGAATGGGACCGCCGATGACTGCGATGTGCATGCCTTCGGCTGGTGTTGCTGCTTGAGCGTGGACGATGACGGGCAGCGGGAGCACTAGCAGGTGTACTTGCCACATTTAAGCCTGACTGTGAGGGACTTCCCAGCGGAACATTGGAAATTACATTGGAGGACGAAAATGCATGGTTGGCAGCGTCGCTAGCATTGCTAACGGTACTATCATTACTTCTAAATAGAAATGATCGTTCGTCACTTGTTTTTGACCGCGGACGGCCCAGTATCCCTGAGAAGGCTGAGCCTAATTTGTTGACATTTGACACGTGTGACGCTGCCGACGAGGAGGACGAGGAGCTTGAAGTCGACGACGAAGAAAACGTGGATCCATCAATTAAGTCGCGTCTGGCGAGCTTGTTCCACATCTTAACAGTGGAAATCGCTTCGTCGATGTTGCGCGCGTTTTTGGCCACTGATCGAAGCCATGGATGTTTGAGCAACTTGCTGGCCGTGGTTCTTAAGTTTGGGTTCTTCTGAAAGCACTGCATAAGGAAATCCTCCAGACCGGGTGATATACCTTCTGGAATCGGAGGATGGTCCCTGTCTACTATAGCAAACAATGCGGCCATTTGATCTAGATCAGCATACGGCGGCTTTCCCGTGATCAGCTCTAATATTGTACATCCTAAACTCCATATGTCTGAGGCAGTAGTAGCGCCGTTCAGTTCAACGATCTCAGGCGCCATCCAATTAGGCGTGCCGACGACTGCCTTGTCGTCATGGAGCTTGCTCACTCTGGCTGCCACGCCAAAATCTGCCAGTTTGGCCTGTCCCTCCTTAGTGGTAAGAATGTTGGCGCCTTTAATGTCTCGGTGGATGGCACCCTGGCTGTGCAGATACTCCAGACCGTGCAGCACCTGTTCGATGTACATGGCAACAAGGGACTCAGGGAACTTGCCGTACTTCTTTAAAATGTCGCATAGTGATCCTCCCTCGCAGAATTCCAGAATAATGCTGAGCGTGGACTCTGTCTTGAAGAGGCCATGGTACTTAACAATATTTGCATGCGCGAGGTTCTTCAGCAAATCAATCTCCAAATGAATGGCCTCTACGCATATCTGAGATGCGTCAACTAATGGGATCTGCTTGACGGCGACTGTTTCCCCAGTGTTAAGGTTGAGGGCCCTGTACACCGCTGCTGACGCGCCTTTGCCAATGCGGTCACCTAGTCTGTAGTAACGCGACAGATCTGTTGAAGCGACATTGGAAGGGACTTCCTGGTGCGGTGTGGCAATAGCTTGAGATCTGTGCACCGCACTACGAGTGGGTGTTCGAATCATTGTTTGTAAACAGTAAACATAGAAGGATAAAGTTAGGTATCTTCGCAACGGTTGTCCAGATAGATGTACGAACCTGATTTAGCGCACGTTATTTAATACACGTTGATTTCCTTTCTCTTTCTTTTTTTTACTTTCTTTTACTTGTAGGTATTGGTTCTCTTAATGGCAATATATACACTATATACTTAATATTTATCAGGTCGGTTAATTATATTCTATTCATTCGTCTTCGTCAGTGAAAGGGGGAGGATTACTGTCTTTTCGCAAGTACATGTCTACAGCAGTGGAGAACGCGGCAAAGGCTCCGCAGCCTATTAGGGCGTTTGTAGGGCCAGATTTCACGGCCAGACCACCGCCTGTGAGACATCCAGCTAGAGTTCCATTCCATAGATCATTCTTTGCTCGCAGTGACTCAATAGAACATTCTACGCCAGTGAACACCAAACCTATGAAACCGAAGTTTTTAGCGCTGCTCCAGGCGCGCTTACCCATGTCTGTGAACTGGATCTTCATTTGTTGTTTGAATGGTAGGTCAGCAATGGCATTATTGGGGCCAGATCCTAGGGCAGTGTCGTAACTCATACTGGCCATGAACAAACCGAAGACACCACCTAAGCCGAAACCTGTGACGCCAGCGATGGCCGACTTTCCAGGACATGATTGCATAAAGTTGACCATGGCTTGGGCGCCGGCCTGAGCCTGCTGCTCTGGCGTCATGTCATAGTATGATTGTCCGGACATGGTGGTTTGCAAAAAAAAAAAAAAAAAAAAAAAAAAAGATTTAAAATTTTTAAAAAACTAACCTTATCTATCGCATACGGTAAGGGCGAATCGTAAGGGGATGCTGGTAATTTTTCACGTCAAGAATTAATTTATTTGGCTTATTTCTCCGTTCGTTATTTCCGAAGAAAAAAAAAGTTTTTCCGATAGCTAAAATGCTCCGACTGGCATCTCATCCGAGACATTTCGCCCTCTCATTCCACCGTTCGTCGCCGCTTCCATTTCCGATAATGTTCCACAGCACGAGTTTAAAGTTATTCTCACCCCACAGAAAAGCACAAACCCTGCATGACAAGAGGCTCACTAACCTCAAAAAGCGATAGCAACCATGGACTTGAAAGCCATTGCTTTTTATTGCGGTCATAATTTGAGGTCTTGTTTTTGTATTGCTTTTTGCCTCCCTAACAACACAACGACAAGGTAACGATCATCATTGTCAAACTCAATCAAGACTGAAATCAAACAATTGAGACCATGAAGCTGTCGATTTTCATTTACGCAATTGTAACGTACATTACGGTCGTTTACGCACTCTCTTGCCAGGACTCTTCAACATGCCGGCAATTGATGGATAGACTTGACATTACCAGGCTTCAAGTCTACGATAAGTTAGGGGAGGTTCGGGACGACATCTTTGATACGTGGGAGGAGTCTACTGTGAGGGAATGGCTGGCAGCTCACGGAATTGTTTCTTCTAAAGAAGCTAAGCTTCACGAGTTAGTTGCGTCGGCCAAGAAGCACAAGGACCTGCTGGCTGAGGATATCAAGTGGTACACTCAACAGGCAAAGAAGACGACAGCGCCGACGTTGGAGAAGGGCAAGGAGTACTTCAAGCAGACCGGAACTGAGCTGTTCAACCAGGCTGTGGACACTTGGTCGACGGCCAAGCTGAAGGCATATTTGGCAGCGAGAGGCGTAAATATCCAGATTGAAAGATCCAAAAAGGAGCTGACGGATTTGGTCAAGCAGAAGTCGAACGAATTGGCTAAGAAAGACATCATCGGAGCGTGGACGTTTGACACCTGGAGTACTCAGGAAGTCAAGGCCAAATTGCAAGAATTGGGAAAGAATGCCGAGGGAACAAGAAAGCAATTGGTAAGCCGTTTACAAGAAGTGGCGGAGGACACTCAATCGCTTGTTCAAGAACAGAAGGCGGGATTTAACACTTGGCCGACTGATGACCTGCAGGCGTACTTGGAAGATTGTGGAGTTCCAATTCAGAAGATTAAACATTCGAGGAAGGATATGATTAGACTTGCTAATCAGCAGCATCGATTGTTTACACGCGGAACTACTCAAACTACATTTGAGCAGCTTCATCATCATGTCGACTGCTTGTTATCAAGTTTTTATGCTCATACAAAGACTGGACTTTATATTGCATATCTTAAGGCCAGAGCTACGATTGCTTCATTGTACAGTCGATTTATGGAAAAGGCTGCAGAAAAGAAGGATTTATAGTTTAGTTGAAATGAATAAATTTGTTATTATTTAATTTTTTTAAAAAATAAATGAAACAGCAGGAAAAAAACCCCCCCGAAGAAAAGAGCAAAAAGAAAAAAAGAAACCGACCCCGGTGAGGATTGAACTCACGATCTTATGATTAACAGTCATACGCCTTAGCCAGCTTGGCCACGGAGTCCTGTTTTTGATTTTTCCGAAATGCAGTTCTCTTTCAGATATAAATAGCAACCCTAACCCTAGCTTTGTATTTGAAAAATCTTTGCGAAATGAGGACAAACGGTGCTAGATGGGCATGGCAGGTGGCAGGAATATGCGCACGATATTGTGATTTGCTCTGGTGTACGACAGAGGCGTTTATTGACCAGGGGCGTGTGGGATCACAAGAAGCGGCGGATTAGCGGCAAAATGCCTTTTTACTGGGCGAAAAGACCGGACAATTAGCAGCAAATTTAAAATCTACTTTCTACAACTCATATCAGTTGATTGGGAGTTCAAAAAGGAAGTAAGTGCGACGAAAAGGTCACAATATCTGTAAAGGCTCTAGACAAATCGTATACATACATAATTCGTCAGATTGCAAGTTCCGGAGCCTCAAAAAAAAACAACAAAAAAACAAAAAAGACTCGCGAACTCTGCTTCAAAGCGGCATGGCTATGGGACCAGTTTGCCTAAATTTAGCCCGATTTCTATTAAAGAAATAAGAGGACATTAATCGACTTATCTTTCATCCTGTTCCGCAGTAAGCTGCCTAGATGCAATACGGAGCTAAAGTGAAATTAAAAAAAAGACAACCTGCCGACTAAATGGCACTGCGTGCCACTCAGATTCGCATGGCAGTAGAAAATTAGTCTTTTTTCTTAATAATAAAAACGAGGGACGCGTCTATTTTTGATGACACAAGGCAGCTTTTCCTTCTTTCTTCAAGGTCAATGTCATATGCTCTTCATTGCTATAACTCTCTCTATTCTTAAACAAAAAAAAAGCATGATTCGACAGATTGCTAGAATCTAATGTAATCTCGCAAAAGGCCTGATGACTGATCTCACTTGAGACAAGAAATCAGATGTAAACCGATTAAATGGAATGCCCTTAATTGCCTGGCTTTCAAAAATTTTTTTTTTTTCCTTCGCTATTTCATTTTCCTTTTTTACACTCAGATTAGCCCCACTGTTCCAAAAATATAATTCAACAATGGGGGGCCAAAAATGGCGCTTGACAGCTTGCGACATGTGACGATGCAGGCAGACGAAACCTAATTTTTAAGTTTGTTTCGTCTATATGATGATTGCGTCATGCATGGCGCACAGTAACTTACTGAACCTATTAATAGTAAAAGCCGACATAGATATATGAATGAGCCGTTAATAAATCATCAAACATCAAACTATCAAAAGAAGCGGCAAAAATATTGTAAAATTGCAAATACGCGGGAAGGAACAATTTCCGGTCAGCGGATTGGTTTTAAGACAAGATGGACTCCCCCCGATTATGGTAGGTGGCTGGATAATAGTATACGCATGAGACAGGCGTGCCAATGGGAAGAAGGTTGGGACATATGCAATTGGCTGCAGGCTGCAGGTCAGGTAAAATCATAACAGAATTAGAGTTTTCTGTTTTATATATAATATCGAAAGAATGGAGGGCAGCATTGTTTGCTGCTATTTATATTTATATTATAATAATAACTAAATAATTATGACGAGCGCAGATGAGCTAATAGATAATTATTACTGTGGAGTTTCGAAATTTGAGGATACCGGTAAATTGCGTCACCATCATCAAGATCATCATTATCGCCATATTTCTTGCTACCAATTTGGTGACAATGCAGTACCAATGCTAGATGAAGATTTCTTAAGTAGTCCCTCGGAGACCAGTTTTTGTTTGACGCCTCCGTCGTCAGTGACGAGCGACCACGAGCACGGATACAGCGTTAAGTCGTACCAGTACGAGGAACAAAGCAGCGACCAGAACGTCCCACGGCGTCATTCTCGATTAGAGCACGATGGCCGCCGTTCCCATAGACAAAGCTACTCAGAGCCAGCGCGCCTGTGTGGCCATTCCGAGGTATGCAAAGCGTTTCCGATGAAGCCGAGAGTCATTGTCGATCAGTGGAAACAGCGACATAGCCACTGCGAAACCGAACGAGAAGAAGGTGGAGACGCAGATTTTGATTTCTTAATAACTCCTAGAGCTAATCCCAAGGGTAGTCGTCGTTTGGATGCGCGTCCTAAGAGCGAATACACGATTAATTCGCGTGACTGGATAAAGAGGTACGACTATTACTCCTGTCCCGCGAACACACGAGAAGCAAGAGAAATAGCGGCGCGGTACCTGCCTAGAGCGAGACCGCCCCAAATTTTGGACAATGCACTATCAACCCCGCAGCCCAGGCGGCAGCCTAGCTTTCAGTACCGGCAGGACTATGGGTCACATCGACAGTTGCGAGAGAGCAAATCAAAAGACGGAGACCAAAACGACAACTTATGCCGCGCGGTTGCTTCTATAAATCACGAGGTAGACGCGGGCATTCCTCCCACGGTGCCACCTCACCGGATATATTCGTGCCCCACGAAGGGCAGTCCTAACAAGGCATCGTCGCTACAGCGACGGGCCAGTATTCGCAAATCTCAGGGCCACCAGTACAGGCCCAGTTACAGGAATAGCGGCGAGATGTACACTCGCAAGTGCTCCTTCGACAGCAAGAACGCTCCTTTCATATCAGACAAGGCCAAGAGCGACAGCAGTCAAGGTGCCGGTTCTCCAGCGAAGGGCAAACCGCCTGCAAGTGCAGCAAATGCAACACCGCCAGCAGCGTTCAAGGGGCCCAACGAAGGGCCTCCTCCCTCGAGTCCAATGAGTCCAATCAATGTCAAACCAAAGGCTAAGGATCGAACACGGAGGTCGCTAACGGAACGAGAAATCGTGGCTGAACGGCTTTCACACAAGTTTAGACCGCAGTCAGTTTTTGAGCTGGCAAGGCAGTCGGATCCATACGACGTCTATTTCTATGGCTCAAAGGCTGCTGGTACTAATGTGATGCGGGCAGTGTGGCATAACCGTCAACAGCAGTATCTAACCCGAAATGTATAAACGACAACAACAACAACAGTGGTTAACCGTATCGGGATGTCGCGCTATTTTTAGTAACTTACTAGGTCGTCGCCGCCGTTGCGTACAGTTATGCAAGCGAATGCATGTGATGGTAGTCTATTAATACTCTAAGTTAATCCATCGGGTTTGATTGCTGACTTGCTGTAGTAGACAGCGAGAGGTAGCTAGGCAGCTGCCGCGGACGCCTCGGTTTATCTCTGAATGAAGGAAAAATTGACCCCCTGCATGGAGCCACATGTAACTTTGTTCGCGCGGGCCTTCTTGGCTTTTTTTCTGTTTTCTCTAACCCTGACGTCACAAGCAGTCGCGTTCGGGTGCGGTGCCCAGCCCATCCGTGACGGGGTGGCTGTTTAACTTGCATCTAAAAAAAGCATTTCATTGTTTCGGGTGGTCAAATCTCCATGTTCCTCAAAGAGTAAACTAAAAAAAGAACCCAGATAACAGAATAAAAATAAATAAATTAAAAAAAAACAACAACAACGAAAAAAACAAAAACAAAAACAAAAGATTCAGGTTTAGCAATCGGCAAGAATGTCTTGTTCACATGTTCTGCAAATAAACAGCTAGCTTGTTTATTTTATCTTAGCATCTGCAGACAACAAGATCTTCAACATTCTTTCATACAAACGGGTATGTTACCCGGCCGTAACTTTAAGGTGAGGCACTTCTTTTTTTAGCCACCTTGATTTATTTGCATGATGTGGTGAAATATATAGTTTATGGTCCTGGCTGGAACAGAATCACACAGCTAATTATCTTTAATTCTCTCTCGCTTTTTTTTTATTTTTTTTTATTTTATTATTATTATTTGATTTCATTCTTTGACCGCAATGTGGTAAGTAAGAGCAGCATCTTTTTTCTATATCATTTGATGTGGATCTTCATTTCTTTTCTCAGATCTCTTTTAAGAATCTTTTTACTAACCAGTGGAATCTTTGGATATATAAACTACCTTGTTCCTAAAACAAGAGGGCAAATTCTAGATACTTTGCTTGAAGGGCTTCAAAGACAAGAATATCGAGGATACGATTCAGCTGGTTTAGCAGTTGATGGAAATGTTGAAGGCCAAGTGGACATTTATCGACAAGTTGGAAAAGTTAAGGAATTGCGAAAGCTTATTGAAGAAGCGCACCCTGACAAAGATCACGTATTCACCTGTCATGCAGGTATTGCACACACTCGTTGGGCTACCCACGGAGAGCCTAAACCTGGTAACTGCCACCCTCAACGGTCAGATCCCAACAACGAGTTTACAGTTGTCCACAACGGTATTATCACCAATTACCGAGAAATTCGATCGCTGCTCAGTTCGAAGGGATTCAAGTTTGAATCGGAGACCGATACTGAGGTAATTGCCAAGTTCTTCAAATACATGTATGACATCAACCGTCACCACAATTTGGATTTCACTCAATTGGCTAAGCTGGTTGTGCTGGAATTGGAGGGAGCCTACGGATTGCTGATCAAGTCTACCCACTTCAAGGACGAACTTATTGCTACCAAGAAAGGTTCGCCTCTGCTTGTGGGAATCAAGACTGAGACTACGCTCAAGACCGACTTTGTTGATGTGGAGTTCCCTGAGGAGGGATCCGCCGACCAGGGTCTGTTTGGAACCATTGACGGCAGCGTCCTTAATGGCACTGGAATGAACGGCTCGCTTGCCCACGGAGCGGGCAACGGTAATGGCGTCAACGGAAACGGCAGTCTTAATGGCAACGGCAATGGAAACGGATTCGGATTGAGAAACAACCGTCTTTTGGTTCCTCAAAGTGACAACCTCCGCAAGTCTGTCTCGCGTGCCTTTATTTCCGACGAAGGGTTCCCTCGCCCAATTGAGTTCTTTTTGGCATCTGATGGTGCGGCATTGGTCGAGCACACCAAGAAGGTATGCATCTTGGAAGACGATGATGTTGCTCACATTTATGATGGAGAGCTTCACATTCATCGTAACAGACGGGAAGTTGGAGCCTCCACCACCAGAGACATCAAGACTTTGGAACTGGAGTTGGCCCAAATTATGAAGGGCAACTTCCAACACTACATGCAGAAGGAGATTTTTGAACAACCCGAATCGGTCATTAACACCATGAGAGGAAGAGTGGACTTTGATAACAGCACTATCAACCTCGGTGGCTTGAGACAGTTTTTGCCCACCATCAGACGTTGCAGACGTATAATCATGATTGCATGCGGTACATCGTATCACTCGTGTTTGGCGACCCGGGCAATTTTTGAAGAGCTCACTGAGATCCCCGTGTCTGTCGAGCTCTCATCGGACTTCTTGGACAGAAAGTCCCCCGTGTTCAGAGACGATACTTGTATTTTTGTTTCTCAAAGTGGTGAAACCGCCGACAGTATGCTTGCCTTGGCCTACTGTAATGAGCGCGGTGCGTTGACTGTCGGTATTGTCAACACTGTCGGATCTTCAATTTCCAGAATGACCAACTGTGGTGTGCACATTAATGCCGGTCCTGAGATTGGTGTGGCTTCCACAAAGGCATACACGTCTCAGTACATTGCCTTAGTCATGATGGCGCTGTCTTTGTCTGATGACCGACTCTCCATGAGAAAGCGTCATCAAGAGATTATCCAGGGTCTCAAGGGCATCTCGGAGCAAATTGCAGAAATCCTTAAGCAGGATGCTGCCATCAAGAAGCTCTGTGACAGCACTTTGTCTGACCACAAGTCGTTGTTGTTGCTTGGTCGTGGATACCAGTTTGCCACGGCTCTTGAGGGAGCTTTGAAGATCAAGGAGATCTCGTACATGCACTCGGAAGGAGTTCTTGCTGGAGAGCTTAAGCACGGAGTGTTGGCGTTGGTGGACGAAGATCTTCCGATTATTGTCATGGCCACGAGAGATTCGTTGTTCAAGAAGGTCATGACTGCCGTCAGCCAAGTGGTCGCCCGGTCTGGTAACCCCATTATCATTTGCAACAAGGGAGATGCCGACAAATTCGATGCCAAATATACCACTATAGAGGTGCCCAGCACTGTGGACTGCTTGCAAGGTTTGCTCAATGTTATTCCTTTGCAGCTTATGAGCTACTGGTTGGCAGTCAAGCGGGGTATTGACGTGGACTTCCCAAGAAACTTGGCCAAGAGTGTTACTGTGGAGTAATAACATCTAAGAAGAGAAAGTAAGTAAATCGTTATTTATGTACAAGAATAATATAAAATCTAATTATCTATAGGAGTAGAGTTAATTTGTAATTTCTTGTCTTGGCCGACGCTGGTGATTCCGACGGTGTCGTGCCAGTCGACACCATACACTGCCGAATTCTGTTTATCGCCAGACTGTCGGTCAATCACGTACAAGCTCTTTTGTGCCCGGATATCCCACAGTCGCGCAGTTCCATCGTGTGATCCAGAGCACAAGTGGTACGGACTGTGTGGCGAGGGTGCCAAAGATACGACAAAATTCGTGTGGCCGAACAGTTGCGACTGTGAGGTGATGGTCTTTGTTCGAGGGTCTATGAGGGATATGTGACGAGCAGACGAGCCGCAGGCTATCAAATTGGTCTGCGGACCCATGTTGGCCAGCGACAGTAATGGGAAGCTTGTTGTCTTTGTATCTATAAGCGATGCAGTCTGCAGATCCCAAGTTCTCAAGGTGTGGTCTTGGGAGACGGAATAAATGACGGAAGGATCTGAATGGTGGAAGGTGACACCAGTTACAGGTCTGGCGTGTCCCCCTAGCGTAGCCTTAGGGCCTCTTGATTTTGCAGCAGCGGCGGCAGTAGCTGCTTGTTGTTTGGCGACCTTTCTTCGCTTCTGTGAGGATGTGCTGTTCTTGCTATTTAGGGACTGTTGTACATGGTCAGCGGCCTCGGGCAGCTCCTTGTAGTTGGAAGACCATAACTTGAGTGTGGTGTCAGCAGAGGCTGTTACGATATGGTTGGACTGGGGACTATATGCTATGTCATCCACCGACGAGGTATGGCCCTCGAACATGGCCAAAACAGAGGGAGCCTTTGCTTCCGAGGCGTCCTCGCCGGGAACCTTCCACAGCAAGACGACGCGGTCCAAGCCTGCGGATACTAATTTTGAAGAAGATGAGGCAAAATCGATCCACTTGACAGCCTTGACTCCAGCGGTGTGGCCGGCCAATTGATGTTTGACATTGCCAGACTGATCCCATATGCGGACTATGCCGTCGTAGGAACCGGTGGCGATCAGTGGGGCCGGAGGAGCCGCCTCACTAATTTTTGATTTCTTGCTAACCCGAGACACATGCACGGAAGATACCCAGTCTTCGTGAGGAAAGGCAGCCAGGAAGGATGGGGGGAGTACAGAGCGGGTGTACTCTAGGGTCAGACTAATTTCGGAAGACAGGCCGTGAGTAGTCAAGTAGTCATCCAAGGAAGTTCGCAGGATCTGTCCGTCGATTAAGAAGTCGAAAGGGATCTGTTTCTCAGTCTGCAACAGCTGGTTGACAACCTCGCTGAGACCGTATCGCTTAAGATTTACCGGTACGAACAATGGGACATCTGGGACTTTTAGGTCATCGTGCCGAGTAGTCAGTCGGACTTTCACCTGTCTGGTATCTGATCCGTTAGTGTTGTCCATTATGATAGTGAATGCGTGAAATATGGAAACACAAAAACGTGGGAAGAAATAAATTTCAGCCTTACGTAATTTTTTTCTTCTCCTTCTGCCGAGAACTTTAACTTTACAGCGGATCAGCAGCTAGCTGACTAACCTTAATAGTGTGTGGGTGGTGCCCGACGTTCTCCCCTGATTTACGGCGTGATGAAGAATCTCGAGGACTTTATTGTGTCAGCCCCGGGCAAAGTCATTCTGTTTGGAGAACATGCAGTTGTCCATGATAAGCCGGCTATAGCGGCGTCGATATCTTTGCGGACGTACATGCTTGTCAAGGACTCGCCAGATGCTGATCTAATCACATTAGAGTTTCCTGATATTCAGTTCACCAGATCATGGCGGAGATCAGACCTGCCGTGGGACCAGGTCATCAGTCAGCCTCGTACCGGGACGCCATCAGCCCCAGCGCCTGGGACCCAATTGGACAAAAATATCGTCGAGGTAATTGATGCCAAGTGCCTGATAGGAATTGAGAACACATTCCAGCATGCTGCCGCTTTGGCGTTTCTGTACCTATATTTGCACATCTGCACAAAGGATACGCCGGCCAAGATGTACATTATGCGATCCACGCTACCAGTGGGTGCGGGATTAGGCTCATCTGCATGTTTTTCGGTCTGTTTAGCCAGCGCTTTGCTTCGTCTGCGCGAGGCCATTCTGCTCCCTACAACTTCAACTTCTTCATCTGGCTCGTCTGATTCTGATCCTCTTGACCTGATTAACAAGTGGTCGTTCCTCGGCGAATGCTGCATACAGGGTAATCCCAGTGGCATTGATAACAGTGTAGCGACCAGAGGAGGAGCTGTGATGTTTCGACGTCCTAACATTATGAAACCAATTTCGAATTTTCCTCCACTTAGACTGATTCTAACCAATACCCGCAAGCCTCGGAGGTCGGCAGAACTTGTGGCCGGCGTAGGCAGGCTGAAAGACTCGCTGCCATCAATTATCACGCCGATTCTTGACTCAATAGACAGCATCTCACAAGAAGCCTACAAGCTGCTAGAGGCGTACAACGAGGAAACAACGAGCACGAGCACAAGTACGACTGCGTCGTCTCTCGCGGAGCAATTGGCCCCACTGATCCATATTAATCACGCACTTTTAGTGGCGCTAGGGGTCAGTCACTCGTCTTTAGAACGAGTCAAGGTGGCAGCAGATTCGCTGAAGATTGGAGAGACCAAGCTGACTGGAGCTGGCGGAGGAGGATGTGCTATAACGTTAGTCACGTTGCCTGAGGGAGAGCACTGCGAGCAACAGATTAAAAGTCTCGCGAGTATCTTAGCGGTAGACGGATTTGAAGTGTTTGAGACAGTTATTGGCGGCCATGGTGTAGGAATCTCGTCTGCATCTCCAGAACTTGAGCAGCACATGTATGGAGCTGTTCGGAATGAGATTGTTGAAAAGCTGGGAGACTGGGTTTACTGGTCGTGAAAGTCTATTTCATGGCAAGAACTTATAGATAATCTAATGCAAAAACCCTATAGATAATAATGTAATAATAGTTAATAATATATTTGTGCTGTACTATGCATGTGTAGATTCTAAGACTGCATATCTATCTATCTATCTATCTGATCTATCAATCTATGCAATTACATGCCGCGGTTAAACCACACGGTCTTGGCCTTGGCGGCAATCTCCGGTTCAAGGCTGTCAGCGTCAAAGTAACGCTTCTGGGGGAATATTGCCAATGCGAAGGGCAGGGCCGCGAATGATGTGATAGTGATAAGTCCCAGGTTAGCTGCTGCTACAGTCAAGCTAGACTTGCCGCGAAGCACTCCTTTCTGTAGTCTAACAAGAGCCAATGCAGGAAGAACCATAATAGGTGTTGCGTTAATCACTCGAGATAGCGCGGTTTCGCCCACGGCTACTTTGGCAGCCGACTTGGATGTACCGACCGGTTCGTTAGTCTGGGCGTCGTATACGGTGATACCTCGTCGGATCTCTTCGGATCTCATCAAGAACACGTTCACCATTCCTGCGGACACAACAGCGGCAAAGGGAACGAGACGAGACAGGATAAGCTTGGTGTTAGCACTGACGCTCTTGAGTCTGGGGACTATAGCGTTAAGACCCAGCGCCACCGAACATGAGCCGGTGACCGCCAACAAGTAGTTTGTAATTAGTTGTTGAGTGGTTAGCGGGTGAGATTTGTTAGCATTAGCAGTGTTCACAGCGACGTTAAGACTTTGGTTTGCAATTTGCCAAAACAGGGTTCCAGCCGTGCCTAAACCTGGGGTCAGCATTCCTACAGTGACTACCAGATTGGACAACACATAGGAGGACATTCTAAAGGGCAGCAACACGGGGGTACCAGTGTCAGGGTGTAAAGTCGAGTCCAGGACCCGTTTAGCTCGCCAAAGTTCGGGAGTCATTTTTTCGATGGCGCCATTTTTGTAATCAGAAATTAGTTGTCGTGCTTGGTCTACGTCGCTTGGCATGTTTAGCAGCATGCGAGGATCAGAAACTTCTGCGCAGTGTTTGACTCTTCCCCAGTAAGTCTCTAAGTCGTATTGCGACTCTGGTAAGTCTACAGAACCAGGTACTGACGAAGCCATAATGAGTGGTCTGTGGTTTGTTAGTTGTTAGTTGCTGTAAGATCTGGAGATCTGTGAAGAAAAAAGACAAACCTGACTAATTTCCCAGACTAACTAGCTAAACTTAGCGGTCACGTGACTGAGCTAACGGTGAAAAGGAACAAAAAGAAAAATAGAAAATCGAGAAAAAGTTTCTCCGTTGAGCTACTAACTTAGTGTTAGCAATCACGTGATCGCAGCGCTCGCGTGACATGTAGAGAACAGGGCGAAGAAGTGAAAACAGGAGAACAAAGATCAGCATATGAGATACAATTAGGAGACAGAAAGGGAGAAGTGTAGGAAGGTAGATCTTTTGTCTCCTAGCAGGACTTCATTTATTGGCTATTGCTCATGTAATAGTAACCTAGTTTATGAGAGAGAGCATTTAGTACATGTTTCCCTTGAAGAAAACGGCCGTTTCATCATTCATTCACGTAGTGCCTGCTTGCGCAGTATTGAGGAGCAGCACAGATCATAACTAGGTACGAGAAAGCGTCAGTGAGGGAAAAAAAAAAAGGAAATACAAACTTTTTAAATATAACTATATCAGCACAGCGTTAGTATCACAAAATAAAGATAAACAAAACCACAAGAGGCGATCTCAGCCGATAATGCTGGAACCGATTACTTGCGAGCTCCTTTGTTGGCTCCTTTATTGGCCAAAATGTCAGCTTGCTCGTTACCATAATTTCCTTGGTGGCCCCTGACATGCTCAATTCGCACATTGACACCTGAATCTTGCAATTGAGAAATCTTGTCCCTTCCAGATTGGACTAAATCGGAATTTTCAACTTTAGAACCGGTTGCAGTCTTATATCCATTTTTGTCCCATTTGTCGCCCCAAGATGTAAGGGAATTTTTCGTGTACGCTGAGTCAGTACGAATAACTAAATCATGATCAGAACCAGATTTAATGTGGCTGTCTAAGGCGTGGTCCACGGCCTTCAATTCAGCTCTTTGGTTAGTTTGTCTAGATCCAGATAATGAATCGTAATGGTTTCTAGGATCGTTGTCGCCGTACCACACTCCGTATCCCGCACGAGCGCTAGTGGTACCGTTCGATCGGGAACTGCCATCAGTGTACACAGTTTGAGAAGGTCTAGATGAAGAAGGGGAGCTTGCACTGCTGGCTGAGTAGTACGACCCACCTCTCGAGTAAGAAGATCCTCCAGAATAGGAGGATCCTCCTCTTGAATAAGGCGATCCGCCAGAAGAGTATGATGAGCCACCACCTCCTCTAGAATATGGTGAGCCGCCAGAAGAGCCGCTGGAAGAACCACCAGAAGATTTTGAAGAATATCCTGAGCTAGAATTGGCAAAAACTTGAGCATCTGATGCGCTGCTAAATGACTTGTGAACGGCACCTGGATATCCTTTGGTGGCAGCTTGGGCATCGGACCAACTGGTGTAGACGCCGGTTTCACGACCGCGTTGTACTGCGTAATACTTGCCCATCTTTTCTTGTTTAATCTTAGAAGTATTCTTCTTAGATTGTCGTAAGACTTGTTTAATAAGAAAAGGAGCTTTAGTCGTTATGATTGCCAATTAAATAATTAAGTTGAAACGCGCATGCACGTCTTTCCACGTTTTTCTAGCGCCACAAAGGCTGAACTTTAAACTGATGGAAAAAGAAATGGTGGGCGGGAGGTCGGTAAGTAAGCGCAGCAGGGGATTAGCAGGGATGATGAAAAAAACGGCCAAGCAACAAGAAGCAGACACCAAGCAAAGAACAGAGGGAATAACAGAATGAAAATTGTGTAGACGGTTGATATAACACTTTTGCCAGTTGTTTTGATGGCAGGAAAACTGGAGCAGGCTTAGCCCTAACCCCTGACGCGAAACCTTGCATTTTGAGTGAATTTCCAGATATGGTAAAACACACGATGGTGTGTAGGTTTGACACCATGAACTTTCCTCAACTGAAAAAGGACAGAGTTAGGCACCCCCCACATTCATTGAGTGACGTCATTTTGATAGAGAAAATTAGTTATAAGGAATATAATATAATATAATCGGTCATTTAATAGCTTATAGCCATATGTCGGTTCGCGTCAATTCCGAATGTCGATAGCACGCACACACATGCACAACCACAGCACTTTGAGTTCGTGTGGTGAGTTTACTGTGGAATCAGCGTCGGGTTATCAAATTAGATGAACGATGCCGTGCGGGTTAGGCAGTGGTGAGGCAGATAACATGTAGCAGCAGATTTGCACGTGGTGGTTTTTCAAGGAATTACCCGGAGAGTGGAACAATGAACAATGGCTGCAAAAAACGCTTAGGAAACCCAGCCATGCGGATTTCCTTAAATTGATTTCATTGCAACTGAAAACGCAAAGACGGCCCGCTCTTTATCAAATGACAAGTTCCCAAAAAAAAAAAAAAAAGAAGAAAAAAGGAAGGATGCACTGCACCTTTCACCACCACATCCACAAAAAAGGAATTAGAGTGTTTTAATAGAAAAGCAAGATCAAAGACGACATTATAGATTTTCGAAACTGAGACGCTGATATCCGAATTGTCTATTTCGGTTGGTTTTTTTTTTTTTTTTTTTTTGGTTAACCGACGACGGGCACCAATGCCAATTCCTCATTAGGAAATACCATAACAAACATAGAATGGGCCACAGAGCTCACACCTTTTTCAAGCAGTGCAATACGATGAATTAAAATTGGTAGAATTGCAAGAAAAATGGCAAGAAAATAAGAAATAAGCAGAAGTGGAGACAAAGACGCTCTGTGGTTAGGCATATTTTTGTATGTTTTCTATATAGTCTGTTTAGTAAACTTACGGTGTCCGTCCCTTTGATGGCTTTAAAAAAGGCTTTTAGCTATCATATGGTTGTCGGGCTAACTTCGCCCGTAAATAATCGCGACAAATGACGAGTACGAAGACGGTTTCGCAAATAACGGTTGACTCATGGCGCATACAGAGAGTTTGAAAGGGTTCAGTACTGGACGGATGAATTAAGATTTTTCGGCCCTGCGAACGTTTTTCGTCACTGGCCAGCTAACGGACGTTTGATGTTATTTAGAAAATGAACGCTTCATGTTAGCTGGAATTTGTTTCTCTTTGACCAGGCCGTACTTTTTTTTTTTTTTTTTTTAAAGAGGAAGCAGAACAAGTTAGACTTGATTTAATGAAAGAGTGGTCCGTTAAGCCCGATACCGAGTATCAATACCGTGCATTTTTCAGACTGTGCGAACATTAATTCCACTTGACTATGTCAGCCATTCCTTGCATAACATTGACAGTTTATTTTAGAAGAGTATGCTATTATGTTACAGGCTGAGGCAGCTCTCAAAAAAACAAGCAAACCAAAAAACAAAACCGAAACAAGCAAAACACAAGCAGACACCACTTTCCGAGGCGTAAGAATAAATTCAATCGCCATCTATTGAAGATTGTCTAAGCAACACGCTATATGAACTCACAAGACCAAGTTTCACCACGGCACACCAGGCGACTTCAAGATGTTTCGGTATGCTTAAGGTCACACGTTTTATATCGATACAAAAATATGCTCTAGAAAGAAGCTTCGGAAAGGTAGCTTTTGAATGAGTAGCTCGCCGATAAAAGGGCTTACGCCATCCGCATCACAATTACCAAGGAAGAAAAACAAAAGAGACAAGTTAGGCCGACATTTTAAAACAGGTTCATAAAATTGCAGGCCCAGAAAGAATCCTGTCCGACACGAAGAGCATATAGGAGCCTGACGTTAAACGCCTACATTTACTATAAAGCACGTGGTTTTTTATTTGTTTTTATTACAGGCCCAAAAAAATAATTCTATATCAATTTATTATATTGATTTGGTAACATATTTATGCCATTTCTGGTCTCTTGAAAGCGACATACTGATAGTCTAGTCAGTTACTAGGTGTCCAGCCCATCGATTTGCCAATTTAGTTTTCCTGATTCGGATAGATCATAACAAAAGTAAAAAAAAAAAAAAAAACCGTGTCATGCTCGGGCTAGACGTATTAATAATTACTAGCGGTTGTCAGATGCCAAGACCGTTTCGTGAATCATTATTGACTCATAAGGCATGCGTGAGCCCCAGCATACGGAAAGTCTGAAAAGCTTCAGTGCCGATTGGATGAATTAAGGTTTTTCTTGGCAAAGCTTGCATTGTTCCCCCGGTTAATTAACAGATATCTGATGATGTTAAGAAAATGAAAGCCGGGATGTCAAAGGAGTTGCTTTTCCTTTAGCCGCTTCGTCTTTTTGTGTTCTTTTTTTATTTGAGGATCTAGATTTACGCCACTTATCCGCGTAAACAACACGTGTGCGCGGCGACCTCGAAATATAATAAATAAAGCTCAAAAACGCACCACGAATTAAAATTAAACTGAACCAAAAAAAGAAAAGAACAAACAAACGCCAACAGCAAGTCAGAAAAACGAAAGGGAAGCAAAAAACCATGCGTATGGGAGTGGTAGAAACTGCCCGTACAACATGGGAGAGTCGCGTCATAGAGGTCAGCTACATAATTCGCCAGAAAGAGAAATGGTGGATCAAGTGTCATGACCCCGCGGTTGTGGCTAAATGGCGTAGTGAATGCATAGATCAGCTATCAAAACAAAATGTCCTTTTTGCGGAGCGAATAGTGGAGTATGCTATTGACGAGCTGAAATATTACCAAAAAATCAATCAACATCTTTGGAATCACGAAGACTGCCAGTTTCAGGTGTCTGTAGCTCCTGGCATTTTTCAGTCTCTAGGCAAAGTCATCCCGGATGAAGTAAAGCAACTGTTTCAGAAACTAGTTCATTTACATTTTGAAGACATACCCAATGAGCAAAAGGATTGGCACCCGGAATCGAACAACCAAGTGCTGAACTTAGTGGATCCATCGCTTTATGCATATATTGTGGGTAGATCATTGGTTTTGGATAAGAAAACCGGAAACTGGGCTCCAAATGAGGATGACAATGTAGATACCAATAGGATTGGCGCAGGTTATGGGCTTGATAGTGACTCAATGTTTCAATGGCTTCCGTCTGTTTTTGAAATATCTGACGAAGATGGCGCCGCCAATGCCAATAACACCAAAAATAAGCAACAAATCCATATTAAATCCTACATTAATAACCTTCATCCAGTCAGACACAAAGAACTGTACGAGCCAATCGCCGCCATTTTTAGCAGGGCATTGCCCGCATTGCGTGCCTGTCTAGGTCAGTTGCAACAGAAAGTTCACGCATTTGTGAGAATCGAGGCACCTGACATGAGATCACTGTACGAAGAAGAATTTGTAAGACGCTATGAGGAGATGCAGCATAGCCCATATGATGATGGTGGGGAGGAATTTTGGTCAAAAAGGGCCCAATATATAAAAGAAGATGCTGTTTCGATTAAATTTGATGAAGCCAAGTATCCGAAAAAGTTAGAAATGTACGACTTCAAGGATCGCAAATTAAAGGTCATTACCAAGTTGTCGAACATCTGTCTGACACCGGAAAATCCAAGCTACTCTGACAGCTGTTGGCATCTAGAAGGCACGAAGCGAGAGTCTATTGTAGCAACTATTTTATATTACTATGATACGGAAAACATCACCGAATCTGGACTGGTGTTCCGAGAGGGGGCTGACTTCGACGTTGACTACGAACAGTGTGACGATGTCGGACTTGAGACGGTGTGGGGGTTGCATGATGAGGATCTGTTGGCCCGCGAAATAGGGTCAGTAGAAGCAGTAGAAGATCGAATCGTTGTGTTCCCTAATGCGTACCAATATAAGGGTTTAAATTTTGAATTAAAGGATCCGACAAAGCCCGGCCACAGAAAGATCCTCTACTTTTTCATATGTGATCCAGACAATGAAAGGGCTGTGGCGACTGATACGGTCGCTCCGCAGCAGATGGAATGGATGCTAAACGATATGAAGCTGGCAACGACAACAATTGTGCCTCGAATGCCAGATGAAGTCTGGAAATTGGTTGTCGACAACATGGGTCTAATGTCCAAAGAGGAAGCAAAACAAGCGAGACTTGATTTAATAAGAGAACGGACTCCCGCTTTCGACGATGACGATCAGTACTATGGAACGTTTCCTTTTTGTTAGCATTAACTTGACTTGACCGTACCAGGCATTCCATGTATAGCAATAATATCAAATTATTTATTAGGTTTTTTATTTTATTATTTTTTTTTTTTACAAGCATATGCTGTGAATAACAGGCATGGCAAAAACCGACTCTTTTAATAAAGAAAATGGCTCAGCAACTAAAGCTTGCCTGTAGGTTATATTTCGCGTATAGGCCTCTTCATCTTTGGCAATTTTGGCTTTTAATATTTTGTTTGACTCAGACTGAAAATTAGAACACTAGAAACTATACCCTCGTTCGCGTCCAGGTTGAACATACTAAATTGAATTCCAAAATAAAAAGGTAATGACACAACCGCGATAAGTTTCGTATGGTAACTACGGCGATATGCGCAATCGGCGCATCATATAAGAATGCTTTTATCGGAGACCCTAACTCGCCCGAAGCGGCTGATGTTCGTCCTTTTGAAAACGACACGTAAATGCACCGATCACCGACCAGTTTAATCTTCCCTATTCGGAAACGTTATAAGACACGTAAAAAAACCGTGCCGTGCTCAGATTAGACCTATTAATAGCCGCTAACATTGATGGACGCCAAGACCCTTTCGTGAATCATTGTTGAGTCATGGGGTATGCGTGAGCCCCAGCACACGGAAAGTTTGAAAAGGCCAATGCCGAATAAGCGGATTAACGTTATTTCGGCGATTCATGCATTGTTATTAGCGTGGGAGCATCAAGCCCAAGGGTTTACCTTGCATGAAAACAAAGCAGAACAGTTTTGGTGGCGTACAGCAAATGCCGGCTGGATCTTAGTGGGGCTTGCTTGCTTGCTTCTTTTTGGTTTTTTTTTTTTTTTTTTTTTTTGAGGATTTGAATCTACTCCAGCACGTGTAATAGACGCGGCTTTGAAACATAATAAATAAGCCTCGAAATCGCACGAACACAACTAAACCGGACTAAACTAACTAATCTAAACAAAACAAAAACAATAACAAGAAAACAGAATGCGCATCGAATTGACATCAATAGCCCGTACGACATGGGAGTCTCATATCATAGAGATCAGCAACACAATTCGTCAGAAGGATAAGTGGTGGGTCAAGTATCATGACCCTGCAATTGTGGCCAAATGGCGCAGTGAATGTATAGATCAATTGTCGAAACAAAATGTACTTTTTGCCGAGCAGATAGTAGACTACGCAATTGAAGAGCTGGAGTACTATGAAAAAATCAACCAATATCTTTGGACCCAGGAAGACTGTCAATTTCAGGCGTCAGTGGTACCTGGAATTTTTCAATCAGTAAGCGAGGTTATTCCAGATGAATTGAAACAAAAGTTCCGCGCGTTGGTACACTCGCACCTTGAAGACGTGCCCGAAGAACAAAAAGACTGGCATCCAGGATCAGATAACCAAGTGTTGGATCTGGTTCATCCATCACTCTATCCCTACGTTGTCGGCAGATCATTGGTGTTGGACAAGAAGACTGGGAACTGGGCTTTAAAAGAAGATGATGGCGTAGATACCACTAGAATTGGAGCAGACTATGGACTTAATAGTGACTCGAGGTTCCAGTGGCTACCGTCGATTTTTGAAATCGACGAAGTCGATGGAGGCGTCGATGCTAAAAATAATCGACGAGTGACGATTAAATCCTACATTAACAACCTTCATCCAATCCGTCATAAAGAATTGTACGACCCAATTGCAGCCATTTTTAGTAAAGCGCTGCCCGCGTTGCAGGCGTGTTTAGGGCAAGTTCAACAGAAGATGCACACATTACTGAGAATCCAGGAACCTGATATGTGGTCACTGTACGACGAGGAATTCGTAAAGAAGTGCGATGCAATTCAGGAAACCGATGACTACGACGCCTACGAGGAGGTTTGGGCCAAAAGAGGTCAACATATAAGGAAGGATGTTGTATCGATTAAGTTTGACGAAACCAAATATCCCCAGGACTTAGGAATGTATGAGTTCCACGATCGAAAATTGAAAGTCATTACCAAGCTAGCAAACATCTGCCTGACGCCGGAAAATCCGGACTATTCCGGCGGCATGTGGCACGTAGAAGGTACGAAGCGAGAGTCTATTGTGGCAACTATTTTATATTACTATGATACAGAAAATATTACCGAGTCCAGACTGGCGTTCCGAGAGTCTGTCCCATTTGACCTTGGCTACGAACAGAATGACGACGTGGGAGTTGAGGTAGTATGGGGACTGCATGATGAGGATTTGCTGGTTCGCAATGTGGGCTCGGTCGAGGCAGCAGAAGATCGGATCGTTGTGTTTCCCAATGTATACCAACATAGAGTTTTAGATTTTAAATTAAAGGACCCCACAAAGCCTGGCCACAGGAAGATTCTTTGCTTTTTCATATGCGATCCCGACAATGAAGACGTCTTAGCGACTGACATTGTTGCTCCGCAGCAGATGGATTGGGTGCTAAAAGATTTAGGATGTGTTACGGACCCGGCAACAGCACTGGTGCCTCGATTGCCCCTTGAAATTTGGAATCTAGTTGTTGACAACATGGGTCTGATGTCTGAAGAGGAGGCAAAGCAGGTTAGACTTGATTTAATGAGTGAGCGCTCAATTAAAGCCGATGAAGACCATGACTATTCTGAGCTTTTTAGTTTGTGCGAACACTAGCGTATCTTGGGCTCATGCGTGTCAGTTACTCCCTGAATAATATAGCATAATATAGAGTTGGAATTATTCGTCATTGCAACTTTTCATTGTTCTCGTGCTACAAACGTACTCATCGAGAAGATCACTAAAGCATGCAATATACATGAAGATACGGATTTTTTTTGGTATTGACATAAAAGTCGATTTATTGAAATTTTCCCAACAGGCCGATTCCGTCTATAAGTGGCACTGTTTTTTGGTACAAAATGAAGACCTCATTTTATGTTAGTGTTTATGTCATTTGCAGCTGCTTGGAAAGGGGATGGTGCTGATATCCTACTTGGTTAAGCTATTTTATATAATATTGTGCTTGCGAGCTAGCCGGTCAAATCTACTTTCCTTATTCGGAAGTGTCATCATAAACGTAAAAAAATATCTTATTAATAGCCCTTAACCATTGGCAGATGCCAAGATCATTTCGTGAATCATGGTTGACTCATGGGGCATATGTGAGCCCCAGCAGACGGAAAGGTTGAACAGCCGGATGTCGATTGAACGAATCAACGCTATCTCGGCAATGACCGTTGCATGAAATAAATCAGATATTTGGTGGCGTTTAGAAGCTGAAAGTTGGCTTTTAACTGGACTTACTTTTTTCAGCCGATTTGCCCCACTTTTTTGTTTTCTTATTTCTTTATGCGGATTTGAAGCCCCCGCTTATCCGCGTAAAGAAGACGTGTACGTAACAGACCCGACGTTAAAATATAATAAATAGAGGCGCAAAATGGTGTGAAACGAAACTAAAACCGGCTTGGACAAACTGCGGAAAAAAAGAGAACCTGAGCAAAGATGCACATCAAATTGGAAGAAATATCAAGGACAACTTGGGAATGTTATATCATAGAGATCAGTTACACAATTCATCAGAAGGACAAATGGTGGGTCAAGTGTCATGACCCAGCAATTGTGGCTAAATGGCGTAGTGAATGCGTAGACCAACTGTTGAAAAAGAATGTTTTTTTTGCTGAGCAAATAGTGGATTATGCTATTGACGAGTTGAAGTACTATGAAAGGATCAATCAACATTTATGGAAGCAAGAAGACTGCCAGTTTCAACCCTCTCTAGCTCCTGGAATTTTTCAGTCTTTAGGCAAGGTTATTTCAGACGAAGTAAAAAAGCAATTCCGGGATTCAGTTTATTCACATCTTGAAGATGTGTCTGACGAGCAAAAAGACTGGCATCCCGGATCGGACAACCAAGTGTTGGATCTAGTTCATCCATCATTGTATCCGTATGTTGTCGGGCGGTCATTGGTTTTAAATAAGAAGACTGGTGACTGGACTTTAAAAGAGGGTGACTATGGCGATAATACTATGATTGGTGCGCGTTATGGACTTGAGAGTGATTCATTGTTTCAATGGCTACCGTCCATTTTTGAAATTAACGACGAGGCTTGCGCAAACAGTCGACAAGTCACAATCAAGTCTTACATTAATAATCTTCATCCAGTCCGCCACAAAGGATTGTACGAACCAATTGCCACAATCTTCAGTAAGGCGCTACCAGCGCTGCGTGCATGTTTAGGACAAGTAGAGCAGAAAATGCACACGTTTTTGCGAGTCGCGCCTCCCGACATGTACTCACTCTTCAACGAGGAATTTTTAGAGCGTTGCAGAGAAATGCTAGGACGCAACGATTATGATGCTTATAGTGAATTTTCGAGGAAGAGGGCTCAGTACCTGAGGCAAGATGTTGTTTCAATTAAGTTTGACGAAGCCAGATATCCCCGAAATTTAGGTATGTATGATTTCAAGGATGGCAAATTAAAAGTTATTACCAAATTAGCGAACATTTGTTTGACGCCGGAAAATCCAAGCTACTCCGGCGGGCTGTGGCATGTGGAAGGCACGAAGCGAGAGTCCATTGTGGCAACTATTTTATACTACTATGATACAGAAAATATTACTGAATCCAGGTTGGCGTTCCGCGAGGCAGTCCCCTATGAAATTGACTACCATCAACATGATGACATTGGAGTTGAGCTAGTGTGGGGGCTGCATGATGAAGATCTGTTGGTTCGCAACGTGGGATCCGTTGAAGCAGTAGAAGATCGAATAGTTGTGTTTCCTAACGTTTACCAGCATAAAGTTTTGGACTTTAAACTAAAGGATCCCACAAAGCCTGGCCATAGGAAGATCCTTTGCTTTTTCATATGTGATCCGGACAATGAAGACATCTTAGCGACTGATGTGGTTGCTCCGCAGCAGAAGGATTGGGTGTTTGATGACCTAGACTTTTTTACAAACTCGCTAACAACTGCTATGCCCCAACTGCCTGTTGAGATTTGGAATTTAGTTGTTGACAATATGGGCGTAATGTCTGAGGAAGAGGCAAAGCAAGTGAGGATTGATTTGATGAAAGAACGGGCTATTCAAGCTGACGGAGGTTACGACTATGATAACTTTTTCAGTTTGTGCGAGCATTAGTTTACTTATGCGTATCAGTTGTTCTCGATATAAGAGAATTATTAGCCATCATCACAGTTGCCTATTGTTTGAATTTTATACTATTCTATTTCCTGAATAAAAACGAAAGTATTATAACCAGTTATATCATACATATTGATTTATTTGAAGCAGGCTGTTCTCTTGAAACGAGTCTTCTTCTGCTCCTTTTCCACAATAGTGCAGAGTTTGTTTTAGGTGACTGGCGGAAAACTATTTCATATTAGAAAAATAATTACATCTGCAAGACTTACTGCAAAAAAGTCATGTGAACGCGCCAACGTCATCAAAATACTGAAAAATCCAGAACGCTATCTCAAACTCCGGCAAGCTAATTGGCAAAAAGATAACGCAATTAGGCGGACCGTAGAAAATGAACGTCGTAGTGCTAGAGGTGCTTTAGTAGCACACGCCATATGGCTACCCTTCGGAAGAATTACATCCGTTCGCGCCTCTTTGATAGCCTGCAAAAATGTATTTACTGCTTTTATTACTTTTCGTGCTATTTCCAGTTATATGGTTGCATCTTATGAAAATTTTGGTCAATACTTCATGGTTTTTCCCGACGAAACGCAAAACCAAAAAACTGCAAGTCAACAGCCGCACGACCTGCGGCGCGCCGCACACAACTGAAGCATACTTGGTAGAGAACAGGAAAAATGATTTTTCACGAAAATCGGCAATAGTTTAATGGTCAGAATCTCCGCCTGTCACGCGGGAGATCGGGGTTCGATTCCCCGTTGCCGAGCTTTTTTTAGTTTTTTGTCAATATCTTCATTAAATTTCCTTTTTTTTTTAAAAATCTTCATCATATCCTGCTATTAAAGCGGAGAAGAAAAACTGAATAAAGGATCAATGCAAATCCATTAGTCTAATTAATTAATTATTTACTCCCACTCGACAGTAGCCGGGGGTTTGGAAGTGATGTCATAAACAACACGGGCAACGCCATCAACTTCGTTAACAATACGTTTTGATACAGTCTTCAAGAACACAGGATCAAAGATATACCAGTCAGCGGTCATGAAATCAGAGGTCTCAATAGCACGAAGGGCAATTACTTGTTCATAAGTACGTTGGTCTCCCATGACACCAACACTCTTAACAGGCAAAAGACATGCAAAAGCTTGAGAGATCTTATCGTAGATTCCAGCCTTTTTAATTTCCTCAATATAAATATGATCAGCTTTGCGAGCAATTTCAATTTGAGAGGGAGTGACTTCACCCAAAATACGGATAGCAATACCTGGACCGGGGAAAGGATGTCTCCACACCAAATCGTGAGGAATTCCCATAAGCTCACCCAAGGCACGAACTTCATCTTTGAACAATTCACGAAGAGGCTCAATGAGTTTGAGCTTCATGTCTTCCAATAATCCGCCGACGTTGTGATGGGTCTTGATTGTTTGAGAAGGACCTTTGAAAGAAATACTTTCAATGACATCGGGGTATAAGGTTCCTTGCAACAAAAATTCAATCTCGTTGTCGGATCCAGCAGGCTTGATAAGAGCAGCCTCCTTTTCGAAAACTCTAATGAACGTGTTTCCAATGATCTTTCTCTTCTTCTCAGGGTCAGTGACTCCCTTGAGACCGGACAAGAATTCCTCAGAGGCATCTACGACCTTCAAGTTGATTCCAAGTCCGTCAGCCAAGGTCTTCTTTACTTGTTCGCACTCGTTAAGACGCATGACACCATTGTCAACCAAAATTGCATGGAATCTGTCGCCAATGGCTTCCTTCATAAGCTTAGCAGCCACGGTAGAATCGACACCACCGGAGACAGCACCAATGACTTCGCCGTGTTCGCCAACAAGGGCTCTAATTCGCTCAATTTCAGTTGAAATGAAGTTTTTCATTGTCCATTTTTGGTCAGCGCCGCAAATGTTCAAGGCGAAGTTCTGCAGCAACTGCTTACCCTTAGTGGTGTGGGTAACCTCGGGGTGGAACTGGATACCCCAGATCTTGTCAGTCTCGTGAGCGACAGCGGCATAGGGAGAGTTATCGGTGGTTGCAATCACGTGGAATCCTGTGGGAAGGTCATGGAGCTTGTCACCGTGAGACATCCAAACTTGGAAGTTGTCAATTCCTGCGAAAAGAGGGTTAGAAGAGTCACTGACGTGAATAGTTGCATGACCGTATTCACGACGTTCGCCTCTCGACACGCCCTTGCCGTTGATCCAGGCAAGTTCTTGCATACCATAGCAGATTCCTAAAATGGGAACGCCAAGCTTGAACACATCGTGATCCACGTGAGGAGCGTCAGGAGCATAGACGGAGTAAGGGCCACCGGACAAGATTACACCCTTAGGTTTCCATTTGAGCTCTGAAATTTTTTGAGTACATGGAAGCATCTCAGCGTATACATTGAATTCACGCAAACGTCTGGTGATCAGATGAGAGTACTGAGAGCCAAAGTCCAAGACCAAGATGGTGTCAAAGACATTTGATACTTCCACGGGTTGGTGGGACGACGACGACGAAGACATGGCAGGCAGTAGTTGTTGTCGAGACCAAGCAAGAAAAAAAAAAAAAAAAAAAAAACTGAAAAAAAAAAATTAAAAAATTGATGGATGACTCGAGCGCCGCACCTGGGCTGAAAAAAGCATATACCCTTACCCGAACGTAATTCTAACGTTAATACAAGAAACAGAAGGGAAACAGAGAATATGGTGACGACGGGCGGTTTCATACGGCTGAAAAGAAATCCCTCAAGCCAAGCCGCATGTGTGCCAAATGTAGGGTTAGCTCCTGGGACAAGTAAGTTTCCTTGGTACCTAACTTTATAGTCAAACTTACCCCAAACCAAGGGGAAAAAAAAAAAAAAAAAAGAAAAGGAAAAAGAAAGAAAGCCATGCTCAGGGCCCCCACCCCCCGCTTTTGGGTGCCGACGTCATAGAAGCACCGCACCAAGAGGGGGCATACATACGGCTAAGCTTGAAATGGGTTGAGTGGGACGTGCATGAAACGGAGGACGTGCAAGTGCATCTAGTTGGTAAAGAAGAATAAAATCGAGACATTCCCCGCGTGATAATAGTAGTAGTCATTAGGGCGAACAATAGATAAATAGAATCATCAGTATCAACCGTTCATCATTATCACCATTATTTAACTTTCGGGGAGGTTTTAAAACTTGTATAGTAGAGAGCAAGGTGGCCTGCGTAAATCGGCGGACCGATAGTACCCTAAAGCTAGTACATATAAAGTTACGGAAACCGATAAAGGGCTAAGACAAAAGGGCTTAAGATAAAAAAGGATTACTATTTTGGAAAAAAAAGACACCTAATAAAAAGAGGAGAGAAATCGAAAGGTAAATAAACAAACGAACAAACGAACTGCATTGCCAAAATAGCTAACGGAAAAGGAAAAGCAAGCAGGCCTCTACAGCACAGGCTGACGATAGTCAATCAATCAATCAGTCAGGCAACCTAGGAAAACGATTTTCCCGACCACCTCGGACTTAACATTAACGCTTAAATTACCCTCTTATTAAAACGGTAGTAGCCGCCGACGACGCCGCGCGCACACAAAGCAGCAGCGAAGTGAAGAGTAATAATAGAGAAACATAAAATAGATTGTTGGAGGATTGTCGAAGTGAGGGGAGATTACCACCACCACCACCACCACCACCACCAGCACTAGCACTAACTTAGGATACTCGGCGGCGGACGCAGAGTTTTATAGAATCATGGCGATGAACCGAATCACCGAGAATATTTTACTGGGATCGCATTTTGCGCTCAGCGCGCAGAAAACTCTTCGGCGGGAAAAAGTTAGCCATGTCCTGTCTTTGGTCCAAAGCGGGGTCAAGCCTGAACATGTGGCAGAGTTCAAACATTTGCAGATCTCGATCGACGATATTGAGGATGAGAATATTCTGAAGTATTTCCCGCAAATTATCCAGTTTATTGATGAAGCCGTACAGCAGGGTACGACTATCTTGGTTCATTGCATGGCCGGAGTATCGAGGAGTGCGACAGCGGTGTGTGCGTATCTTATGCATGTGAGGATTTGGGGGGTGGAGGAGACGATAGACTTTGTCAAGGGGAAGCGATCAGTGATTCGGCCCAATGCTTCTTTCTTGGAGCAATTGCACATTTTCTACGATTGCGGGTTTGAGGTTGACGAGACGAAAGCGCCGTATCGGCGGTGGCTGCTGAAGCAGAAGGCAGAGGACATCACGATGAAGTTTGAGTCGTCGAACAATAAGATAGCTTACACATCTGAGTCGCTGAGCCACATGCCGCGCGGATCGGAGCTGGCTAGTCAGAGCAGCAGTCGGAAGTGCTGGAGGATGGCGCTGCCGCCGATCATGTACGGCGTGAAGCAGACGCGGCCTCTGCCTGAGGAGTTTGACATTGCGAGAATCATGGCGCCAAAGCGGCCGTCAAAGCCTAAGAGGAGCTCCTATTCGACGTCGCCTCCGAGCTCCCCGATCGATGGATCGGGCGGGAGCGAGGCAGAGATCGAGGGCGAGACTGGCGAGCAGAAGTACCTGAACGAAGAGGCCACTGACGACGGACCTGTGCAGACGTTTAAGGATAATGATGATGGTGCCGATAATGTTACAGCCGCGATGGCCGGCGCTTCTCTCACTGCCACTGCTACGGCAGACGATGACACTACGGACGAAGAAAGCGATGATGACGAGAATGGCAAGCCTAAGCCCAAGCTTCCTTTCAAGCTGAAGAAGAAGCCCAAGCCCAAGGCGCTCTTTTTAATACTGGCCAGTTCAGGAGATTGTGGTGTTGAGAAAGAGGTGCTGATGAGTGGCAGTCCTAGCGAAGACTTGAAAGGAATAGAGAGTCCTGTGCTGAAGCTGCGTGTGGGGCATGCGGTCGAAGAAGACCATGTGGACCATGTGCTCGTCGGCGGTCACCAGTTACTAGATGCTATATATGCGAAGTCTGGAGCTGCGGCCAGTTCTGGACCTTCTGGACCGGGACCTACTCGCGCGACGCAGTTGCGGTGCAAGAAGTGCTCTTGCCCGTTGGCGCTGTCCGGTGCTTTCATTATCCATGAAGCTGGAGCGCACCAGGCGAAGGGAGGCAGATTTGGCCATCCTTCAGCGTCCAGCAGCAGCAGCAGCATTGACAGCACTGCAAGTACGAACGGCAGCACTGCTAGTGGTAATGGTTCCTCTGGTGCTACTAACGGTGGCAGTGGTCTGCCAAAGATCAGCACAAAGAATCTTGCGTTTAGCGCGCATACCATTAACGGAC
Source organism: Crinitomyces ghanaensis (assembly GCA_030581755.1). Classification (NCBI taxonomy): domain Eukaryota; kingdom Fungi; phylum Ascomycota; class Dipodascomycetes; order Dipodascales; family Trichomonascaceae; genus Crinitomyces; species Crinitomyces ghanaensis. Next base: position 410,357 of record JAKTVX010000003.1, read on the forward strand.
ACCGAATTCCTTCAGTTCGACAAAATTTAGCGCATCTGGCGTCCAAGAAGGAGCATTCGGGGTTGCAGCGCACAGCGTCGCTGACGTCGATGTCGCAGCTGAATGCCAGATGTATGCATTTCTTTATTGAACCAGTTAACTGGATGAGACCAGAACTTGAAAAAGGAGCTTTGGAGGGCAAACTGAATTGTCCGAGATGTCAAGGACGGGTAGGAGCGTATCATTGGCAAGGAATGAAATGTTCTTGTGGGGTATGGGTAACACCTGCTATCTCGTTGCAGCGATCTAGAGTTGATGAGGTGCCTGTTCATCCTGCCCGCACAAATAGCAGTGTTTTATAGCAGTAGACTAAGACACTTTGTGTCTGTGGGTTAGTTATACACCGAAGCAATCAATATATTTATATCTTTTTTTTTTGTCCTCATTAAATTAATACAGCATAATAATAGTAACAATAATAATAAATATATTTGTCTTTTTTGCTTTTCTATTCGTTATCTAGTTAGTGGTCATTAGGTCGTCATTGTCGTGGTGTCCAGGCCATGGTGGGTCCATGCTACGATCTACCACGCTCGGGGCTGGGACTGTAGTTTTCTGCGTTGTATAGTTGCATATCCGACATGGTTTGCGCGCTATAGTCTTCGTTCACTACAAAGCCTTCTTGGTATTCATCTTCATCATAATCGTCATACGAGTTGTCTTCTGCTTCGGGAATAGCTGCGTCCAAGTCGACTTCTTCATCTTCTTCGGCGTCTTCTTCATTGGCATTCTCCAAATCTTGTGACGATTCTGCTTCTTCATTTTCCGCGCCGGGGCCTGGCGGACGAGCTCTGAAACGTGGCTGCGACTCCTCCTCTCCTTCGCCTTCGTGGTAGAATCTGGCCGGTGCAGATGCTGGGGCCGAGACTCGAGCTCGTCGCGGAGACGAGGCAGAGGCGAGAATGAAATCATCGCCCAGAGTCGATAATTCAGCTTGTTGATCTAGTGTATTAATGTCGGAGAAATTTTCCCCTGTGCCTCCGTCAAACCCTGATTCTGAATCGTCAATCGCTGCTGGGATACCATTGAACCCGCTTGCGTCGTCATCATTATCATTACCATTATTATTGCCATTACGGCCATTGCCATTCAGGCCTCCGCCGCCCATAGTAGTCCCCATCGACGTCAATTCCTGTTCGGCCTGCTCTTCCAGTTGGGTTTGCAAGGTTTTGGATATACCGGGTGGCTTGAGATATGAGGCACCGGTCATCTGAATTTGTAGCAGGGAAGACTTCCATAGATCTTCGTCTCGGTACAAGTCGAAGTTGTTATTATTGCTGTTAACAACCTCATTGTCGTTCCACATGCCGTAGCCCCATTCGTCTCTGTTGCCAGATATGTAGGCGTTTGGAATATTGAATCTAGACGTACCGTAGCTAATCAAGCCAGGGGTCGAGATGGTTGAGGTGGTGGAGCCGTGGTTGCCTATGGTGTGAGGTATTCTTCGCGGCGGGCCACCAAACAAATTGGACTGAATCTGTGGAAGATACATGGGGTGAAGAAGTTATTATTATTATTATTTTTTACTATCAGTCACAAAAGTGGCTTTCCCACAGGTTATGTGACAGAAGGCTTACCGAAGGGGGTAACCCTTTTCCGATACTTCAGCAAAGTTTAAAGTTAAAACCGCCAAAACGGGCAATAAGATGCCTGGGAGAAGAAAAACAACTGAGGGCGGTCGAAAGCGGTAGGTCATGAAAGCCGCAGTCGCAGGAGGAGGACCACAATCTGATTCCCGGTTGCTTTAATTCTTTGGATGCAATCCAACGGAATTGTTACTTATTCAAATTAATCTGCCAAATGCGACGAACGACGACGCCGACATTTTTGTTTCGACAGGTTTTTTCACGAGTGAAGAAAAAAAAAAAAGCATAAAAAAACATCAATTTTATTATTTTTCAAAGCATCAGCTTCTCTATATATACAATATATACATTACATTTCTTCTCCTTCTTCCTCTTCTTCGTCTCCGAATAACCAGTCCCATTGACCTTTTTTGTGCAGCATTGCCAAGACTAATATACCAGGCAGCTGCAGTACGCTACCCCAAAATAGCTTTCGAGCGTAGGGAGACCCGCTTGACTGGCCTGCTTCTAGAATAGGGCCCACGACGTTGCGCTGCTCGCGCCAGAACTTGTACGCCAGGAATGTCAGCCACCCGTTAAGAATCGAACTGTCGATGCAAAACAGCCAATCTGTCACGTTGTAATAGGAGAGCCCGAAACATATAGGAAACATTAGAGCTGAGTATCTCAGGGCCACTCGAGCGTTGAGCGCCGGATTAGTCCAGGCAGCCATGACGTAGCCTGCACGGCGGTAGTCGTCTCTGATATTGTGAGACAGGGAGTTGAAATGAGGGAACTGCCATGCAAACAGCAGTGACGCAAGGAGCCACGCGCCTGGGTCTGCTAAACTGCTTGACGATGCCCAACCCATGAGCGGAGGAATCGCGCCGACCAGGGCACCTACCCATGTGTTTATCACATGTTTGCGCTTCAGTGATGTGTACATCCACGAGTACAAGGCGATGTTTCCTGCGCCCAGCATGGCTACTGTAGGGTTGACTCCAAAATACAGAGCCGCTACACCCAGGGCGCCCGAGACTGCAGAAAATTTAAAAGCATCGTTGGGGCCCAGATAGCCTCGCACAACAGGCCGGTTCTGTGTTCTGCTCATTAGTCCGTCGTATATGTGTTCTCGGCCCATGTTAATTGCGTTTGCAGCGCCTGAGGTCAGGGCAGTGCCCGCGGTGAGGAAGACGAGCTGGGACAAGGTGGCATCGTAGGGTGTAAGTGCGTAGGACGACATGGCCGACAGCACTACGAGAGCGGTGAGTCTCGGTTTAGTGAGGGCCAAATAACATTTCCATGCCGGGACGTGTTTTCGGGGGGAGGATCGTGGTTGGCGGTCCACCAAGTTAGCAGTAAAAGTAGGTTTTGGTATAGTAGATTCTTCAGATATAGGTTTTGATTGACATGTGAAAGCTTTGGATGCCACTGATTCGAGGGGCTTTTTTTCGGTGGTTGAACTTGGCGTACTATTAGTATTCAGATTACTAGTACTGTATTCTCGTAGTAGCACCACCTGCCGGATTATAGAGACATTTGTACACCGTACTAAAGGTGCAGCTCGGCCATGTAAAATGAGTGCCATGGCTTAAAGTTAGTGGGGCGGGTGAATATTCATATATATAGGAGGGGAAGTAATCCAATCACTGAAATAGTATTTGTCAAGTGATTTCGACAGAAATTTTTCGCAGCTATTCAGATAGTTGATTTTCCTTTTTTTTCGTTTTTTTTTTCGTTTTTTTTCTTTCTTCTTTTAAAGAAAAACCAAAACTGCCAGCGTGTGCGTCTTGTCATATTAGAGTCTGCATGTTACTAGCCTATTAGGTTAAACAATCATTTAAATGTTCAATTAGATTTCTATCTAGTTCTTTCTTTTATTTTTCTTTCTTTTTTTTTTATCTTCGCTTTTTTTTGGCATTCTATTTGTTTTAAAAGAAAGCCGATTCGCCAGTAATAGCTCTTCCCAAAATCAAGCCGTGAATGTCACTCTGTCCCTCGTATGTCTGGACGACAAACAAGTTATGTGCAATTCTGCCAATATGGTACTCATCAGAAGTAGCATTGCCGCCAAACACTTCCATAAGTCTGCGAGCGTTGACCAAGGCACGGTCGCAGTTGTGTCGCTTGATAATACTGATCATCTCAGGAGTAGCCAGGCCACTGTCCTTCAGTCTGCCCACTTGCACACAGGTAGTCAAACCGTATGCAACATCAGTCAAGGCATCGGCCAACTTCATTTGGATCAACTGGTATCTGGCCAACGGGTTCGATTGGAACTGCTTACGCTCCAAAGAATAGTTGCGAGCCAACCTCAGTGCCTCCTCGAGAGCACCCATGGTACCCCAGGCGATACCGAAACGGGCACTGTTCAAACAGGTGAAAGGACCCTTAAGACCCTTGATCTCGGGGAACATGTTCTCTTCGGGGACCTCGACCTCGTCCATTTGGATCATACCAGTGATGGACGCGCGAAGGGCAACCTTGTGCTTGATAGCAGGGGTGGCAAGTCCGCTTTGTACCTTCTCCCTCTCAATCAGGAAACCTCTGATCTCTCCGTTGAGCTTGGCCCACACGAGCAACAGGTCAGCAATGGGAGAGTTGGTGATCCAGTTCTTGGCACCGCTCAACAGGTAGACTCCTTTCTTAGTAGGGTGAGGCCGCGCCACAGTCTCCATGGAGGCTGGATCAGAACCGTGGTTAGGCTCAGTAAGACCGAAACAGCCCACCATTTCACCGGTAGCCAGCTTGGGTAAGAAGCGTTCCTTCTGCTCCTGGGATCCAAACACGTCAATGGGGTGCATGACGAGCGAGGACTGGACACTCATAGCAGATCTGAAACCAGAGTCAACTCTCTCGACTTCTCTGGCGATCAATCCGTAGGCTACAGATGACACACCTGAGCATCCGTATCCGTCAATAGTTGCACCAAGCAGACCCAGTTCGCCCATCTCGCGCATGACGTTTTTGTCAAACACCTCGGTTCTGTAACCTTCGAGCACTCTGGGGTATAATTTCTCTTGACAGTAGTCGCGGGCTACATTAGAGATTGCAATTTCGTCTTCGGTGAGCTGGGTCTCTAATTTAAGTGGATCTTCCCAGTTGAATGTTGCCTTTGATGCTACGCCACGGACAGTGGTCTTGGCAGCAGCAGCAGACAAGCCGCCGCTTCGAGATAGGAATCTGGAAATCATTGCCAACAGTTGGAGATGGTTAGTTGTTAGGTGGTGGTCGTTTGTTGTTACAAGAAAAGTCTATCTTTATATACTGCTGCCTCGGACATCGCGCGCTAAACTGGAGTGTACCCCAGATCAGGGTAAGGGTGGAGGGGGCAGGTCTCGGAAAAGGATTTTAGCCGCCTGGTGGTCGGCCGGGGGCAAGAAATGCGGACTGCGAGAATGGGTGCGTGATTTATGACTAAGTTTATCTATTACTAGGATTATCGACGGTTTGTTTTCGTCGAGAAATGTAGAATGCAAAGGGCAATTGTTATTGTTCATTTAACGGCGGCTAGGATACTATTATGGAGAAGTTTTTTTTTTTTTTATTTACCATTCGTAGGCTAAGCGTAACCGCCGACGTTTGCCGGAATAGGGAAATCGTCGCAACACAGACACTCGCCCATTGACTTTTTGTACCTGCGTGATTACGCGGCTGACACGAGCCATTTGTTTTCTTGTCTGAGAGATTGTCATGTATGTGCGGAAAATTGGGTTTGTTGCGACGGAGGACATAGACGACGATGAGGACATCGCGGTGGCAGCAGACGGCCAAATGGTTTCACATAAGAATTTGGGGATGACTAGCATTAGGCGAATTGGCCGTACTACATACGATGCAGGGGAGTCCTTTGAGGAGCGTCGGCCGAGGATGGCAGCTCGGACTTTTCGTAGCTGACGCCGTTTGCTTTGGCGGATAATAGGCGGATCGTAGGTCATGTTATGCAAGGTTGGCGCGCGCACCCCTGCATATAGTTTAAATAGAAGGAAAAATGAGGCAGGGAAAGGATGTCTGCACCAAAGCAAAAAAAAAAAAAAAAAAAAAAAAAGAAAAAGAGAAAAAAGAAAGTACGCGAAGGACGGAACAATGCAACAGGACGCAGAACAATTGCGATGCTAAAAGTCAGGCAAAAACGAGAGGTAAAATCCAAATATTCTTTTCTTATTATTATGATACCGTAAAGGCGTGCGATGTCTGCCAACGTTAACTGCGCTCACTCACAAAGTTCTCTGCGGCTAAATGTCCTCATGGTCAACCAGATTAACTGGTATTTGTTCCATCATTTGCCTAACAAGCGCCTTATGCTACCTCAACATTCCTAAATCTGTCAGCTCAATTCTCATATGTGCTATGGTCGCTTCGTGTTTAGGACTCACCAAGGCTTATGTAGCCAATTGCATACGGGCTGGTAGGCCAATTGCTGGTACCAGCCAGAACAGTGTGCAGCGGCATAGTATAGTTGAGGCATTGGCAGGCATGTCTAAATATAAAAGCAACTTCGACAGTGCAGCGAATCGGAAGAAGTCTCTATATGCTCGAATGCCTCTGTCCCAAAGAATGTTGGCGAATAAAGTTGGATACAGTGCTCGGCAGATGCGACTGAGACAGATTGCCGAGCTGAACCAGCAGTTTTTCAATGACCTAATCGACTTTGCTCAAGCACGACACAGTATAAGTCAGTCGGAGATTGTGCTTGCGAGCCCGGCGTCATATTCCCGAGTGATTGAGCTGCTGGGGCACTTTGTGCGGGATTGGGCAGACGAAACGTCAGGCGATAGAGAGCAATTGACAGGGCCGGTTTTGCAGGCGCTTCTAAAGGAGTTTGGAAGCAATGCAGACGGCACGGGCAGTGCAGCTGGAGGCGATGGTAGTACTACGACTGGCGATTTCCAGCATACGCCCCGCATTCTCATTCCTGGCTCTGGGCTGGCGGCCACAGCCTATACCGTGGCCAAAGCTACTGGGTTCCATGTTGATGCTTGCGAGCTGTCAGGGCTCATGGACATTGCCTCGCAGTATGTTATGCAAGCCGGACAGGCTGACAGAGACATGCAGATATATCCATTCATCCACGAGAATTCTCACCAAGTATCAGAAGCACTCCAGACGCGGCCGGTGAGGCTGTGTGTACCTGAGCATCCGCCAGCGAACCTGCATCTAGAATATGGAGACTTCACGAGATTCGAGAAGGAAAGGAACGAAAAATATGATGCCGTGGTAACAGTCTTCCTTATTGACACAGCAGAGAACGTCATCACATACATTCAATCAATTGAAAGGCTGCTGAAGCCTGGCGGCATTTGGATCAACTTCGGTCCACTTAAATGGGGCTCGGCTCCTCAAGTGGAGTTCACACTTGAAGAAATGATGTTGGTAATTAAGGAACTAAAATGGATTGTTGAAACAGAATTTAGTGGCGAGAACGAGTACATCCCCGACTCTGAGTCTCTTTGGCGCGGAGTCTATAAATTGCGTGGATGGATTGCAAGAAAGACAGCCGATTAAGCCGATCCCGGAAAAGAGCCGATGGCGCGACACTTGCTAACTGTACATAGGACTAAAGAAAAACAAACAAACAAACAAAAAAAAACAAACAAAAAAAACGAACAAAAAAACAAACATTCATGATAGTAAAAAAACATAACTGTTCATCAATCATAACTCGTGCACTTGGTTGTCAGATAGTCCCGCCATCTGTCAAGTGAATACTTATAGACGTCTTTACGTTTAGAGGCGTCAACTGTTTTTACCTGCACGTCATAAGTGCCAGTGACTGGCTTGTGATCAGATACATACACGTCGATGGACTTGTAATCTAAAGGTTTTATCCTAGATCCACCACGGTAAAAGATTCGATCGCACCATGCAGGGGTTCTCCTTTTCTCGCTGGTATCGTAATTGTCAGTTCCTACATCAAATTTATAGGTTGGAGGAAAGGTGATTGTACTCTCTTGAAAAGCTCGCAGTCTCATTCCTGGGTTCCTTTTCAGCTGCGTACAGAGCTGGTCAAATTCAAGCATGTCGCTTATGCCGGAGCTTTCTTGGATGGCTTTAATAACAATCTGTCGCAGTCTGTGGATTCTGTAATTCATGTCTCCCGAGAAAAAGCAAACCTCGTGATCCAGAATCATCGTGCCATCTCCGCCGTTCACAAAGATTCCTTTTCCCGTGAAGCTACTGTTCTCGCCGGCATCCAAAAATTGAGTCTGTAATATCGATTCTATGTCTGCATTGCGTTGCAAAATATTGGACTGGCCGGCCGCCAAGTGACAGTTCACAAAACACAAGGACGAATCGTCAATTAACAACCGCACCACTAAGGCTCCTTTATTTCCATGCAGTCCTCCCAAACCAGTCTTGACAGCCGAAGACTTGACACTGCGGAATCGAGACATGATGGAGTCTCGGACAAATACGCACGTGAAAAGGCCCACCATATTATTTGAGTGAACTAATTTGTATCTGCCATGTCCGCCACTACCGCCACTACAAGCATCAGCTACTAACTTATCTAGCCTATCTTGCCATGCTTTGTACTGACTCGAGATATGGGAACTCGTGACGATATCTTTTTCTTTTTTGCGCTTACTCTGGAACATTGTTTTGGCAGTGACTGACGTGTTGTCTAACTCTACTAGTTCTTGGAATCCAAATACTATAATATCCGCAGGATTGTCGTCGTCATCGTGGGATAATGCTTTCTGCATATTAATAGCGCTAGGATACTTATCGTCGAAGCCAGCAGGACGAGCAGCTCCTGCATTCCATGTCACTATTTGTACTCGAATTGAATGGAACTGACTGAATTCTGAATCGTGAGATTGCAAATCAGATTCTCGTTAGCAGGGACGTCGGGAAAAACAAAAAAAAAAAAAAAAACAAAAAAAAAAAAAAAAGGAAAACCACTCACCTATCCAATCGTGCTTTAAGAGGCCATCCCATACATGCACGGAAGAATTTTCGGCGCAACATGACATTATAGGCATCATGGGCCCAAATTGTTTCATGCACGAAGGATACCAAGAAATATTGGTAATCGCTCCATCATGAGCTTTCCACTCTTTGTGAACTTTCCATGGGACTTGAGATACGTCACAGACAAGAATCACTCCAGTCTTCAGCCCAATCCACAAATGGTGGTCATCACCACCAGAAAGCGAACACACTTTGTGAAGCGACACATTAATGTTGGCAACAGCAGACATTTTACTATGTGAGAACACAGTAATCCTGCCGTCTTCATGGCCGAAGAATACGTAATCGGATATTTTCAACACGGAAGTTCCACATGTGAACTCTGCCAACTGGCGAAGCGTGGTCGTTTGAGAAACAGCATTAGTCGCCGACGATGCGCTGACTCCACTAAGCCCGATACTAGAACCGGAAATGCCGGAGCCGTTAGTTGCAGCAATTGAACTGGCTGTGGAACCACTGCCACTACCACTGTTGGCAGCAGTTGCCGATACTGCGTTTACGGAAGCAGAGGCCGCCGGTGCTGCTGCTATTATTGGCTTTGGAGCGGCACTCAGGGACGCATATGTAGGCTCATAAACAAAAACTTGCTTGTTTCTTCCAATCCATAAAGACTTCCCCAACACCGCAAAGGCTTTAAAGTTTGGAGTTAGACGATATGATTTCGGAGAGCCCGATAAGTTGTTAGTATTCCACACAGCTAGCTTTCCATCCTCGCTCAGGGTCCAAATTTCGTTCGTTTCTTCGCACCGTTGAATCAACACTAAGGGCTGTAAATGAATATTAGGCCGCTTGTGCGAAAACCCCTGGTGATAAACACTCACTTCATAGAGACAACCATCTTTGGCACCCATCCATATAGTGTCTGAGCTAATACAGCCTGCAGCCGTGATTCTTGTATCTGAATGCGAAGTCTGCCACACTACTTCGCCGGTCTGTATGTCATATAGACTCGTGGCCCCTGAAGAGCACACGCAGGCATATTTGCCTAGACTAACCACACTGCGCACGTCAGCCTTTGAGGTGATCTGGTGGATTACCCCTTCAAAAATTGGCGGCCTTCGATTCACCTGAGAAGAATCAGGATACCCTCCGGCGTTAGGGTCGTCAGGAGTATAGTCGCTAGGCGGCGCCGCGCTGGCCATTGGGTCGACGGTGAGCTCGTCATCTGAACTGAGGGCCGACGTACTGCTGGACGGCGTAATTTGCGGAGGAGGGAGGAGGCAGGGTTGAAGATTATGGGTGTTCTGCTGAGGCGGTGGGTGATGCTGGTATGATTGCGGTGGGGGTTGCTGATACTGCTGGTGTACAGCCTGCAGCGCGTGGTATTGTTGTAGTGGCTGCATCTGCTGTGGTTGGTGACGCTGTGGCTCGACTTGCTGTACCACTTGGGCATTCACTGGAGTTTGAGTCGGGCGAGGCGGCAACGCTGGAGCACTTTCCACGGGCGTCGCCGTTCGAACAGCAGTGGGCCGCGGAGGCAGAACAGGAGGAGGGGTACTAGATACCGGCGGCGGTGTCTTGGAACGCTGCCTTGGAAGAGGCGGTCGAGGCGGCACGAGTGAGGACTGAGATGACGACGTCAATTGGTGGTCTCCCAAACTAAATACTCGCTTGCCGAAACTGGGCGAATTCTGCCGTAAAGGCGCTGGCGCGACAACCGGCGTCGCAGGACTACGGCTTCTAGATGGCGGGGGCGCCGGACTACGGGCCCTTGGCGGTGGAGGCTTAGGCGACAGAGTGCCAGAAGGCAGTCGTGGAGTTGGCGGCTTGGGCGATGTAGGACGCAGCGGCTTTGAATAATGCAAAGGTTTAGGAGACAGAGTCGTCGAATCGGCCGGATGATGACGATGATGACGGTGATCATCATCATCATCATCAAGCCCATCGGAAAAGACGTTGACAGGATGGCCGGTAGTGGTGCCAACGTGACCGCCGTCGTTCGGACCTGGACTGTCGAACGGGTTCGCAGTCGTAGTGCTTCCCGGGGACTTGAGTCTAGGCACCGGCGGAGTAGGTGGCCTGGATCCGTTCGGGGAGCGAATAAATAATGGCGCAGATGCTGAGAGGAAAGACGGATCCGCAGTGCTCTGGTGCACAGACGACGGTCTTTGCCGAGGGATTGCCAGTTGCGCCGAGCTGGCGGTGGTGGTGGTGGTGGGAACGCTAGAGCTGCTTAACGGTTGGATCAAGGCGCTCAGGCGCTTTGGCTTAGGTGCCGTGGGAGGAGGAATCTTTTTTCCGGCAGAGCTGCCGGATGGTGGAGATCTAGCTGCTGTTAGTGTTGATGCTGACGATGGTGCTGCTGCAGCAGCAGCATGTACCGGCCGTGCAGATGGAGACGCAGACGCGGCCGGTGTTGTCTGTGTCAATGTCGCAGGTGATGGTATTGCTGGACTTGTTGTGATTATTGGACCTACGGTCTTCGCGGACCTTACAATCGGCGGCCGGTCTTGGGATTGATGCGTACTAGTTAACTGCTCCCATCGATTGCGGGCATCCATTACAGATGGTAAAGATGTGCTATCAGGTTCCGACATGATTTAACGAATGTGGGTGATGTAATCATTAATTTTAGCTAACAACAGTATGTCCAACGTGGAAACCTCGTAAGCCTAAAGTTCAACGATAGGCTATGCTAGTTAAGCTAAGGAGATGACAGGGGGAGGGTTCGCCCATGCCCTAAGATGTCGGTTAATTCTTGCAGAAAGTGCGGGGGGTACGGAAAGCTAACGTTGCTACTACCTACGAATAAACTTTTTTTTTTTTTTTTTTTTTTTTTTTTTTGTTTTGTTTCTGTCATGTCTTCGTTTCTTCTTCACATGGCACAACCAGTTAGGCTTTTCTAATACTTATCAGACCGGGACACGACGATCTCATCTCCTGGTTTCCCCTTTACATCTTAGCGCACCCCTGAATACAATAATAGTGGAATGCACACCCGCACTATCCGTTGGGTTAGTTAACGGTTTGGGCAGTCTAGGCTAATTTTAGTAACCGTTGGATCCTGCATGGGGTAGGGTCCAACGAATCGACCTCGTGCGTGTATGCAGGGCGCGCCAGCACAGACAGAACTCAACAAGTAAAAAAGTGAAACATACATTTGGGAGAGCAAACATGGATGTTAACGGTAGATAGACATATGTAAATGTAAAATATCAAAAAAGAGATAGCCGGAATCTTGTCTAAAAAGAAATTAGCTTTTCTAGATTGATGCACGAAAATCCTTATCATCAACACCAGGGACCAAAGGAAAGGACCCTATTGTCTCATTGTTTCTTTTTTCTCTGTTTTGCTTTCTTTATATTTTGTGTCGTCGTTTTCAATGTTGTTTTCCTAATATTTTTTTAATGTGTACTTTTGTGCTTTTCGCTGTTGCTATCGTTGAACTCCATTGGCTATCTCCTTCGAAAATTTCGCAATCACGACAACAGTAATATATCTGTCCAATAAATATAAACATTTTACACTAAAATAATTAAATAAATATTTATTCTTTTATTCTCGGACAGATTTAGGTAAATTCCAACAGAAACATGCCCCCCAAAACCGTTCCCCAGACTGTTCCTCCCCGCGTCTCACGCACGTGCGTGACACGTGTATTGGTCTACCACAGGTAACTGTGTTGCCCACGTGTAAACATGATATTTGATATATGTGCGCAATGATGCTCCGGCAACCTCGACCTCGATTTCAATCTCGACCTTCTCGTCAATGGACTATATTCCAGTATTGGCCAGTCTAGCCCTCCTACTATGGGGCTGGAAAAAACTCCGAAACACCACTTTCTTCAAATTCTGCCTCGCCTGCTTTGTGAAGCCCATCGGGTCAAAGTCTGATCAAAAGTCGACCCTCGAGGCTTTCTATGCCAGTCAAGCGAGCATCTACGATGCAACTCGTGTGAGACTGTTACAAGGCCGACAGGAAATGCTTGGTCTGGCTGCGGCAAGACTTGCCAATTCCTACGGATTAATATGGGTAGATATCGGTGCCGGTACGGGCTGGAACGTGGAACAAATGGCCCAGATTGTCGATCTCAAGATTTTTCAAGCAATTATTCTGGTAGATCTGTCGCCCTCCCTGTGCGAGATTGCCCAACAGCGAATTAAGGCCAACGGTTGGACCAACGTGTTTGTATATTGCGTGGACGCAACCACGTTCGAGATCCCGTCAGCTATTGTTCCAAATCAACGCAAAGCCGATTTGGTAACTATGTCATATTCCTTGTCCATGGTTCCCAAGTATTTCGCACTAGTCGACCGAATTCAGTCGTCCATTCTCTCTAACGCCGGCACATTAGCCCTCGTGGACTTCTATGTCGATAATGTCCGCGACGACCAAACATACGCTGGATCCTTGGACAACCGTCACGTGTCGTGGCTGCCAAGGACGTTCTGGAAGCTGTGGTTCGAATTCGACAAAGTGTACTTATCTCCCGAACGAAGAGGATACGTTGAACACGTATTCGACACCCATACAAGTGTGAACCTGAGAAACACGAAAATGGTCGGCATCCCCTATTACATCTGGGTAGGAGGCAAAAAGGCCGCAGCGAAGTCGTCGGGTGAACAGCAGTCAAACCTACTGGCAGCCGCCGCCAAGTCTTCGTCAGCAATTTTCTCGTCGGGGCTTATAACTCCTCCATTGAGCGCGTCTACTGATATGCTTCCTCCCATGAGTCTCACATCTACTGCGTCTCCTGTTTCCTGTTACCGCACGCCTTTCAACGAAAACCTCGCCAAATATAAACAATTTAACAGACAATACATTTACGCGTTTACTTGGGAAGACCCGCGCGAGGATCTCAATATTCTTCAAATGACCAACCAAGACACCGTCCTGGCTATCACCTCTGCCGGAGACAACGTTCTTGCCTACGCATGCGAGGGCAGCAATGCTCCGCGAAAGATCCACGCCGTCGACTTAAATCCCAGCCAGAACCATCTGCTTGAGCTCAAGCTGGCGTGCATCCAGAGCAAGGTCGACTACGATCAGTTCTGGAACCTTTTCGGCGACGGCTACGATCCCACCGAGGACTTCCGCAATCTGCTCATCTCTAAACTATCGCCATTCCTGAGCGCCAGCGCGCTGCAATTCTGGCTGCAAACTGGAGAGAAGGCGTTTAACAGAAAGGCCACCACGTCGGTGCCTTGCCTCTCAAACAACTGTGGTCTCTACGATACGGGCTCTACCAGATGGGCGCTCCGTCTCAGTCGATGGCTGAGTATTCTGTTTGGTGCTGACGAGGCTATGGACCAGCTTGTTCGGGCCAAGACAGTTGACGAGCAAATAAATCTGTGGAAAAACCAAATCAAGCCAAAGCTGTTTAATCCCATTGCGACAAAGTTGCTTATAGGCAACCCGGTGTTCCTATGGAAGGCGCTTGGCGTGCCGGCCAACCAGGCCAACATGATGGACACCAGCATGTACCAATATGTCATTGACACCATAGAGCCGCTCATTACGCGGTCGATTATCGGAGAAGACAACTACTTCTATTCGCTGTGCATCAACGGCAAATACACCAGTCAAACTAACTGTCCTGCATATCTCACAAGACAGGGCTACCAAAACCTAACATGCCCGCCCGCGTCGTTGTCGTCATCCACTGAGTTCATTCTTCACACCAACACTATTGTGGAGACACTCAATGAGTCCGTCGACCAGGGCTCGTTGACCATTGCCATTATCATGGACCACATGGACTGGTTCAATCCCAACGGCATCGATGCTCAAGCTGAAATTGTAGCACTTAATAAGGCACTGAAGAAGGGCGGAAAAGTTTTACTCCGTAGTATCGCCAAGACGCCGTGGTACATTCGGCAATTTGAGTCTAACGGATTCGTGTGCCGGTCTGCCAGCACTCGCTATTCTGGCTCCAGTATTGACAGAGTCAATATGTATGCGTCCACGTGGGTCTGCAAGAAAATGTGGACCGTCTCCGATTAACGAGTATAACAAGGAATCGAACTCTAAAGCTAGTCAATATGCAGCGATGTAATTATTATCTTCTTTCTCTTTTTTTTTTTTTTTTTTTTTTTTGAATGACAATTATTATAATAATATACATAATGTTCTACATATATATGCAAAATTCAAGCACCACCAATTATGCCGAATTCTTTTTTTTTTTTGCTCCGCCTGTCGACATCATTACAGTCCCTTAGCATGGATTTTAAATCTACGCATTAGACGCAAGCTTCTCTGCATCTGGTAGTAAGCGCTTCGTCTTACAATAAGCTCCAGAAGTTCTTTATCATACCCATACTCCGCGAAAGTCGCGTTGTACAATTCGTTGATGATGCGAACTCGATCTTTCTCTTCCGTGTCGCGGATCCAAGTCTTTTCTCCCACGGGGAACCCCATTTTGCGCAACAAATCCGTAATATGTGCCTCGCGACGATTGGCCTCTGTGGCATTGTTAGATAGCCCCATTCGTGCATGCAATTCAGTTAAGGAAATCCTGGCTTCAATGTTCTTGCGTTTACGACCTTTTTGGCTAGGCGGAACGTAGGTAGGGACCGGAAATTGGGCAGCAACTGGCAGAACGAGCTGAACTTGTGGCAGTTGTGACGACGAAATGACTTGCATTGGCGGCTGTTGGAAACTTGGCGCCTGGGCCTGACGGGTTTGCGCTAGTATTGATGCAGCAGAAGCCGCAGCTTGAAATTGTTGTTGGTGCTGCGCTGGAGATCCTTGTAGTACAACATCCTGCTCCTCCTCTACAAGCGTCGGCTGGAACTGTGGCGAGATGTCGTGACAAAGAAATAAGTCAGCCGGTTCACTCAACGGCGTCGCAAAATCAAATGGAGAGTCTGTCATCGAGTATCTATAAAAATCCACATCAGTGCTCAACGCTCTGATATGGTGGCCACGCCTTTGGCGCGGTGCTGCAAAGCTGCCACTGCTGGTTTGCTGCTGTTTCCCAGATTCCCAGAACGGCGTCGTTGATCCGTACTGATATGTGACATAAGTGCAAGGCGAGGAAGGCAGCGGCGGACTAATTTGGGTGTCCATTTCCGAAGATTCACCGGACCGCTGATGGTCTGGGAAAACAAACATCGGATTCAGACGACCAAGGTGGGCGCTACTCTCAGAGCAGACACTGGGATTGCAGCTGCTGCTGATGCTGCTGGTAGCATTAATGTGTGTTGCCGTTGCCGACCGGGCGGGCGACGGGTCGGGCCGACTCGGAGAGTCAGCAGGTGTAGGAGAATTGTACCTTTGAATGTAGCTTTTCTGAGGCAGCACAGCAGCGACATACTGGTCAGGAAAGTCAATGCGAGAGTCTACTATTGTGTCGTCGTTGCTAGCATTAGGATTATTATTAGCGAATGTCAAACAGTCAAAACTGTCATCTCCACCGCCGACATAGTTATTACTGAATATCATCTGGGGCTCACCAATT
This sequence comes from Crinitomyces ghanaensis, assembly GCA_030581755.1. Taxonomy (NCBI): domain Eukaryota; kingdom Fungi; phylum Ascomycota; class Dipodascomycetes; order Dipodascales; family Trichomonascaceae; genus Crinitomyces; species Crinitomyces ghanaensis. The sequence continues at coordinate 426,341 of JAKTVX010000003.1, forward strand.
GGAGAACTCAAGCTTTTGTACAGATAGGACGTCTGCGGATCAGATAAATAGTCCTCATCCCACATTGCCCCACCGCTATTATCCGTCGTATCGCAGCGAATGCCCAGCCCGGTTGTCGCCGGTTGTTGTTCCTGCGACGGCGGATCCCGGGTCATAAATGGGCAGTCGGCATGGACTGGATACAGGTCATAAGGAATTTCCATAGGCCGATAAATAAATAATTAGATAAATAAATAGAAAAAAAATATTAAGACAAGTAATGAAAGCAAAAAACCAAGGGAAAAGAAAAAAAAAAAAAAAAGAAGGTCGACGACTCCCGAGTGGTTCTATATATGTGTTTTTAATTTACGCGGCGGCCGGCTGGGAAATCGCCTATGCCCAATAATGTTTTACATGTAGCAAATAACCGGGAGCTTTTTTATTATCTCTTTCTTGATTATTTTTAAATTTTTAAATTTGTTCCCTCTGATTTTTTGTTTTTTTACACTTTGAACGGATAAAGTCAAACAAGATTTAGGTTGAGGTTAGATGCATATTTTATCATGAGATGAAGTGTAACGTGAACATGATTGATGATGATACAAATAATGCACGGACTAGTAAGTTACAGGGAGTTTGTCATCACGGCCCGGTGTGCTTTTGCCACTGGTACCGACATTTCCCGAATTCCTGCTCAGTCGTACCACCGCAATCCGTGAACAGGTCATATGTGGATCTGTCACCGGGATGGGGATCCACAGCCCAAAAAACGACTAAGCGGCTTTTTAAGCTTTGTCCGCCGCTATATTTAGCAGCAAATATTGGCTAACCCTAAGTACAATGACGGAAGATCTCTGGCGGGCCACACGGCTGATGACGACAATCACAAGGCTAAAACTACGTCATTCAAACTATCATTTAACAAAAAAAAAAAAAAAAAAAAAAAAAAAAAAAAAAAAAAAAAAAAAAAAAAAAAAA